>CM040127.1:214319644-214703566 GCA_022559845.1 Amorphophallus konjac
GGTTCAAGCTATTCCTTTAATCCTTGACTAGACCTGGCGGTCTTTCACATTTATACACCTCATCTTCTTCCCATTTTCATACATACATTCCGGCATACATCTCATTCATTCATCCACATTTCATCCATCCTGTACATCTCATTCATCCATTGACGCTCGCATCAAATTAAAACAGAAAAATGAAAAAGATAATTTCATTCCATTTTTAACCAAAGATTCTATACAAATAAAAAGAAAACATAAGAAAAGGCATCATTCGGCCGGCTTATCCGCTGGGCCACCCTCATCCTCCCCATCCTCTGGTCTCCTCGGAGGTGGCGGTGCTATGGAAGCACTCTCCTCCTGCTGTCCTCTCTCCGCCCTCTCATTTCTCTGTTGGCCGGCGGAACTAACTAGGAAATCCCCAACCGAGCCACTAGGGGCAGCACTCCTATGAGCCCCGCTCCGGGAAGAACTCTGCTCTGGTGCCCGGCCTAGCATCCGGACCGTCTGCTCCATGGTCTGCAGCCTGATCTTCAGTGTGAAGATCTGGCGTCGCGTCTCCCGTGCCTCGGTTCGATAGCGATCAAGATCTGCGGTCCCAAGGCGAAGGTCCTTCACCTCGGCCTGCGCCCGTGGTAAATCTGCCCGAAGTCGCTCCATCTCCACGTCGTCCGCATGACGAGGGGTCTCCGCTCTCAGTCGGGCTATCTCTGCCCGCACGAGCTCCGTCTCTGCTCGAGCTCGATCAGTCTCGGCCCGGCTCCTATCTCCCTCTGCCCCTGCCTCTGCCGCCACGCGAGGGCGCACCTGGTCAATCACCCTGCCCAGATGCTCTTCCGGCAACTCTCCTACGGTGATTGCCGCTCCCCTCAATCCCAAACTTTCCTGCAGCACCGATCTCGCGAGCTGGGAAGAGGACTGACCCGGCCTGATCAGGTCCAACCCCAGCAGTTGCTGCGCTATCTCCCGGTAGTCCCCGTATGTCCATCTTGTCACTGCGGAGCCGTGGACTCTTAATCCTGTAATCCTCGCTATGTCTTCCAATGTGGGGATCATGTGGCCCCACGGGAAGATGAAAGCACGGCTGATCGGGTCCCATCTCTCATGAAGTGCGTATAGCAGTGGCGTATCCATCCGGATCACCTCGATGCTGAGCACCTCGGCGAATCCCATCTCGGCAAGTCTCTCCCTCTGGTAGTCGGGTAGTGCCTGGTACACCGCCCGGATCTGAAGCCAGGAGATCCGTGATCTCCTCTTTCCCTGCATTGCATATTAGATCATTAGTTAGTCCATTTTGCATCATATAATCATGGCATAAACATTCATAATTGAAAACAAAACAAAAATTAAAAATTGAAAACCCTAGAAAATAGTTTGAATCCCTGGCAGAAGTAACGGCCCTGTGTTAGGGCATTACTTGTTTCTGGCGCACCCAGGATGGAGCGTCAGGGTAGTGACGGTCGCTGGCAGGACCGTCACTTCGTCTGCTGGTTGGGATTTTTTTCCTTGCATTCTTGTGGTTTCCCACTTTGGCCAAAAGGGCCTACAATGACTCCTAGTGGGTTTGTAGACCCATTTCTACCCTCATTCCCCACATGCACACATGAATTAAGAACATAAAAAATCAAAATTTGAAAATTAGGGCGGAGGGCCTACCTCGTGGTCCATGGCTCTCTTCTTCTTCTTCTGTGGTTCCTTGGGCTCCTCTGCACCCAAGGGAACTTCCCCCTCGTCCCCCGTAGTCGTGGGAACTTCTTCTTCTTCCGTTTGATCTCCCCTCGTCGGTTGTTCCGCTTCCGCCGGCGGGATCACCTCCCGTTCGATCCGGCGGCGAAGCCGCCGTATAGCCATCTTCTTTCCTCTCCCTCTCTTCTGAGGTGGTGGCTGCGGTGCCTCGTCGCCGGCCATTGGAAGGTGGAGGTGGAGATCGCCGGTGGGTTTTTCTGGTTTGGTGTTTTGGGGGGTTGAGTGTATGGAATGAGACCGAAGCCGTTCGGTTTGTTTTTTTTGAAAACTCAGGAGAAGCGACGGGCTATCGTTAGACCGTCACATCGTCTTGACGCTCCCCTCTAAGGCCGTCATTTGTGACTGACTGTTTTATTGAAGAATTTGAACCGACTTGGTGTTGACGGACTAGGCTTAATCCGTCATTTTCATGTGACGCTCCTGAGTCAGGCCGTTATATGCTTGCAAGTTTCTTGATGAATGAATGGTCCAATTAATACTTGAATATTCCTATTGTCTATCGTGTTGTTCCTTATGGGTACTTTTTGCACAGACAATGGTTATGCCTAAACTCTTATTTTGATGGATTATTGTTGGAACTATGAACAAAAGGCACGCTTCGCCGTCCGTCAAGCAGGTAAGTCAGGTATTGTATCTCGTTCCCTTATCCCTTAATGCATTACTATATGTTATCTATGATGTATTACCTCGAGAACCGGCTGGTCATTCAGGTGTCCTGGGATCTGATGTTCCCCTTAAACAAAAATGATGATGATCTAAGTTCACATGAATAATCGTTGGACAGGCCGTTAGGTTGGAAAAGTTGGGGATGATGGTTCTATCTTGCACGCCGTGGTTGCAGATAGTGTCTTGACTCTGGTTTCTCCAATCTAGCAATATTATTCTCGAGTATTTGATATTTTATCTTTCTTTGCATTTGCTTTGAAGATTTGTTTTTCTTTAGCCCAACATGCATCATACGCATTCTTTGAGCATTCATGAGCTTCATTTGGTCAAGAGGTCTCATTGATGGTGAACAGCTGTGTTCTTGATCCCGGATAAGGAGAATTATTCCACTCTGAATTTGAAGGTTTCCTTCGATTTGCTCGCTTGATCTGGTTGACTGAAGATTCCTGTCTGGAGTTTAGTCTCTTTCCTTTCCGTTGCCTCCGGCGGCCAGCCGTGTTTCCTTTCCTTAGTTAATTAAATCCTCCAGACTTGCGTCCTTTGGTTAGCTATTTCCTTGTGATCAGTTTTGAAGTTTTTCCAGAAAATTCTTATCGCTTGTTGGTGAAAAACAGGTGTCGTTTACCTTAACGCCCTCTTTTTGATCCACTCCGTTTCATTTCCGCGTCATCTCCATGTTCCATTTCACTTTCGCTTCACTTCCGCTCGTTCCCCTGCAAAGAGGACGTTAAGGAGGGGCATCTGTTGACACCCGTTTTATACCCAATAAGTCGGGTCATCTCCTTATTTATTCAATATGGTGCTCCGAGTTGTTCACTCTTCATTGAATTTCTTTTAATCAGTTGAAGCCTGTTTTCTGGGTCTCAATTCCTGGATTAGACCTGGTTCCTGGTGGCACTTCGTTCAAAAGCTTGGCAATCCCTCCATTCTATTTTCTTGAAAATCAATGACAATAACGGTCTGGACTAGGCGCGTCATTTCATAATAACGCATGAAGCCTAGGCCGTTACTCTTTGAAGAGTCCCAAGATTTAGGGCCTCGTTGTCCTTTGATAATAACGGTCTACTCCCTAGCTGTTGTTTACTTATGACGCCCTATGCCCTGGCCGTTACTTACTTGCAGAGTCCTATTGTTTAGATCTTCTTCCCATCGATCTTATCCTTTGGATAAGATTGAATATGACGGTCATGCCTTGGAGCGTTATTTCCAAGTGGCGGTCTATCGTAAGGCCGTTACTTCCTTCAGAGAGTCCTGACAGTTCAGGCCTTTTCTCTGCTACTCCGTGGACGAGATAGGGTTTTGGATTGGCATTATCTCCTTCAATTCTAATCCTCAGGACCTCTCGTTTGTTTCTTTGGACTCTTGTTGATTTTATCCTCAAGGATTTGCTAAGGATTATCCTCCTTTCTTGGCTGATTTATCTTCAACTCGACCTGAGAGTTTGAGGGAGTCTATAAGTAGAACTCTTGATTTCATAACCCAAGAGAGGAAGGTTTGATTCACGACGAAGTGCTGCCAAATTCAGGAGTCATCTACATCCAGGAGGAGCTGCTTCCCACGTCCATCTTCTAAGTCAAGGGAGTATTTTGGGTTTTAGTTTGTCAAGATCATCATCATTGCATGCTCAAGTTTCCCTTGGTTTTATTAATCAAAAGCATTGTCCCTCCTCTTCCTCCACGTTTTCACTGTTGCTAAGCATACACATATCCTCCTAAACTTAAAAAACGCCCAGAGGGGTTAAAACCCAACAACTCCCCGGTAATCCCCTCTCCTTTTGATGTTCTCAAGCTTTTTAGGGATTGATGCTATACTTATGTTGAGGGCTAATTGAGGTTGTGTTGTTTTGCTTTCTACATCCTTGGCAGGTTTTACAGGATCACTAGCACGAGGCCCAAGCCTTCTAGCCGGCTGGAAGGGTTGGAGTTCAAAGAGTTCATATCTTTTCACTGCAGGTTATCTGACGGTCAGGTGCAGGAGCGTTATTTCCTTTTGGCGGTCTATCGCACGACCGTTACTTCCAAGCGACGCACAGGGTTTGCACCGTTATTTGCAAGTTGATCTGCAGGCTTTCCTTGGTTTTCTCTCCCGTGGGCGGGTGTTTCATCCACCTATTTCCAAGGTATATTCGAGTCTTTGACTTGTGTTTACTTTGGTGGCGATCACGACTTTCCTTAGTGTTGGGCACTAGCTGTCTTTTTCATCAAATCTATTTATTCTCCTTGATTGTTCCACCCCTAGCGGTGTGTTTATTTATCTTTGCTCCACACCCCGGCGTGTGTTTTCGTTTTTCCCTTAGCGTAATTTGATTGAGATAGCGTGCCCATGCTAGAGTCAGATTTGATTGCCTAGGTTCATGTTCACATGTGCATAGGTTGAGCTGATCTTTGGTAGTTTATTTATCATCTTGCCATATCATTTTTCAAAACCCTCACAATCAACTACTAAAAAAGAAAGAAGATAAGAAGAGATAGATAAACAAACAATCAACAACCGCAAGTAATGGCCCTCCACCACAACCTCCGCAACCATTCCTTCATCCTCCCTACACAACCGACACCCTCTCTGCTCGTCTTACCATCCACACCCGCTCCAGCAAACCCTCTACCGCTCTCCATCCCATCATACCCTCCAACACTTACTCCCCTCACCATCATCACACCACCACCTAATCCTTCGCCCACTCTCAAACATCCACTAGCCTTCCCTCCACCCGCATCGACATCCATCACCGCCGTGCTTTCCACCAATCCCTCACCTATCATCCGCTAACCCCCCATTAACCTCACCAACCCTACGCTCCACCAAATCACCTCCCCCGCACCACCTGTCCCACTCATCCACCCTACAGGGCCCATCATACTATCTTCGGAGGCTGCGGCAAACTGTGCCTTAAGGAGCGGGAAGATGTTCCATCGGAATTACGTTACTACTTCAAATCCCCAGTCCACCCAGCCAACGGCCGAACAAGAAGAAGCTGAACCCCTGCCGGGTACTCAATATGACTTGTTACATCATCTGGATCGAGTACCCGCTAAGATATCCGTGCTGGAGCTAATCAAAAGGTCTACCCTTCATCAAGATGCACTGAGGGATTTCCTTCAGAAGGTGATGGTTAGTGAAGACATGGCAGTCGACAGCTTACCAACGGCACTAGCAACTATTTCCAAAGGGCCAGCAATTACATTCTCAGAAACTGAGCTTGCACCTCCGGGGGCTCGGCAAATGCCGCTCTGCATAACAATTACCCTGAACAAAGTCGACATTGAAGCAGCACTGGTTGACACGGGGGCCTCAATTAATGTTTGCCCACTTAGCACCCTCCAAGCATGCAACATATCTGAAGAGTTACTACGGCCTACTCCCACCACTATAGCAGCATATGACAACTCAAGGCGAGCATGTCACGGGATAATCACCATTCAGGCAGAGCTCGGGCCCCTTGCTATGGCCGTGGAATTCTATGTTCTCGATATCGACCCTATGTTCAAGGCTATCTTGGGTCGTCCCTGGATTGACACGCTTGGCGCCATACCCTCCACCGCACATCAGTGCGTTAAATTCCCCTTCCAAGGGAGGGTCGTCAAAGTCAAGAGCTTGTCCACGGTGCAGACAGTCAAGGCCATCTCAGATCAAGTTCTTCCCACACTCTGGCCTAGCAGCCGACCCGTTTTGTCAGTGCTTGATTTGAACTTTCCTTGGGCTTACACATCTCCCAAGCCCATCACTATTCCAGTTAATGTCAAAGTGAAGCAACATATCCGAGATTCAAAGGGGTGGAATATTATATTGAAACTGGGCTATCAACCGGGGAGAGGCCTCGGTGCGCAACTGCAAGGGATGACTAAGCCTATACCCAAGGGAAGAAAAATGGGTAGGAGAGGCCTCGGTTACAAGGAGACAGCATTATCAATGATGAATGATTCTGGGCCACTCACCTGGGATTATCGTCAGCACTTTGTCAGAGGGCCTCTCCAGCCCGGCACATTAGCTCCAAAGCCGGTTCAGCCAAAAATGGATATAGTTTGTCCGATTGCCAGTCCGCCTTCCTTGCCAGGAGGGTCAGATGATGACATGCTCGACTACAGTCAGGCCTTGCAGAGGCTCTTTTATGAGGAGGAGCGCCAGAAGCAACAGGAGGCTCGGCTCGTGCAGTGGAGGCCGAAGAAGCAGCCCGCGGTTAAATTGCAGGAGGAGGAGAGCTCTCCAGTTATCTTCTCTTGGTCTCCCTCACGCTTCCAATCCATCTTTCAGCAAAGGGGGTTCATACCCCGCCTTCCTCCTATCGTGATAAATCCATTCATCATTGATCCACCGGAGATTCTATTCATTCCGTGTGCTTACGGGAAGTGCCCGTGCATTGATCTATCCACTCTATTCACTCCTCCTTCTCCCAATGCTCAACTCCACGAGATGTGGTTCTCTTCTTCTGATCCCTTCTTCGATTGCATCTTTCCCGAGCTGTTCCCTATGCAGCTCCCACCTCCTCCGTCTTGCTATGTAGTCTCTACTGATCTCCAGGAAAAAAAAACGTCAAATTTGAAACAGAGATTTCAGTGGAAGATTATGCTATCTTGCCGCCGTTTTCCTCCCAGGGGCACGAGTCCCCTGCGCCTTCCCTTCCACTAGGTCTTCTGTCCCCTAGGTTAGGATTAGGGTCTGTCGAGTCTAGAGGAGTAGAGTCAGTTAGGTCTAGAGAAGTAGGGTCTTGTTCTGGGTCGTCCAACCCTTCCCATTCTAAACCGCGCTCGCTTGCGCATCCGTCCCGATCTATTCCTGATAGGTTCTTGCAAGATATAGCTCAGCGGTGTCATGCTCTTTTGAAGTGTCCGGAATTCGTCGCTATAGCAATCGTGATTGAGGATGAACAGGAAATAGAAGGGGAATGGAGCGACGACGGATTAGGCGTCTATGAGGTTTTAGATGAGAAGGATCCAATAGATGAAGACAGCAACGTAGATGACACTGCCGATTTATATGCACAAGGACTAAAAAGATTCGACCAGTCGTCGACGGCAGTGGATGAACCTACAAAGGAAATCAACTTGGGGACAGAAGAAGACCCAAGGCCCATCATTATTTCAGCTGATCTCCCTTCACAAGTAGAAGAAGATCTAATTAAAGTACTAAGGGAGTATAGCGATTCTTTCGCCTGGTCTTATGAGGACATGCCAGGTCTTGACCCCTCCTTAGTGGAACATCGACTCGTGCTTAAACCAGGGGCAACACCTGTTAAACAAAGGTCAAGAAGATTTCACCCCCACATGGCCTTGAGGATCAAAGAAGAGGTCGACAAGCTATACAAGGCCAAGTTCGTCAGAGTAGTCTTATATCCCCAGTGGGTGGCGAACATAGTCCCTGTTCTCAAGAAGGATGGAAAAGTGCGCATATGCATTGATTTCAGGGACCTAAACAAAGCATGTCCCAAAGATGATTTCCCGCTACCTCATATAGATGTTCTAGTGGATAACACTGCCGGGTACGAAGCTCTGTCGTTTATGGATGGGTACTCGGGCTACAATCAAATCCGTCTAGCTCCGGAAGATCAAGAGAAAACTTCCTTCACCACGCCCTGGGGCAGGTATTGTTATGTGGTTATGCCATTTGGGTTGAAGAACGCAGGTGCCACCTATCAAAGGGCAATGATGGCCATTTTCCACGACATGATGCACATATATTTGGAAGCTTACGTGGATGACATCTTGGTGAAATCAAGAACAAAAGAAGAACACCCCTCTATTCTGGCTAAAGTGCTGCAGAGAGCCAGGGAGTATAAGCTTAAGATGAACCCGAAGAAGTGTGTATTCGGAGTCTCCTCAGGGAAGTTGTTAGGGTTCATAGTGAGCAAACGGGGGATCCAGATTGATCCTAATAAAGCACAGGCCGTCATGGACATGCCTCCGCCAAAGAACATTATGGAACTTCGAGGATTGATTGGTAGACTGCAATTCATTAGAAGATTTATATCTCAACATTCTCAGAGGTGTCGTCCGTTTTATGAATTGCTTAAGGCGGGGGTCAAGTTCGAATGGAATCAAGATTGTCAGAAGGCCTATGAGGACCTCAAAGAGTATCTGTCCAATCCCCCAGTTTTGCAACCTCCTGTCCCTGGGAAACCCCTAATCCTATACATATCGGTTATTGAGGACTCCCTAGGGGCGGTCTTAGCACAAGTGGATGATGAAGGGAAAGAGCGGGCTGCGTACTACCTCTCTCGACTATTTAATCCAGCTGAATCCAAGTACACCACTATGGAGAAGACTTGTGCCGCCTTAGTGTGGGTAGCTCAGAATCTTAAACATTACTTTCTCGCCCACCCAGTTAGGTTGATCTCTAGAATGGACCCGGTCCGTTATCTCTTAGAAAAACCCGTCCTTTCTAGTAGGTTAGCTCGCTGACAGAGCTTCCTCTCTCAGTTCGACATCACCTTTGTCGTTCAGAAGGCAGTCAAAGGATATGCCATTGCTGAGCATCTTGCACATCTTCCTATTCCTCATACCGATTCCATTCAGGATGATTTCCCTGATGAGCATCTCTCTGTCCTTTCTCATCATCCCTTCTGGTCTCTGCACTTCGACGGTGCACTCAACTCTCAAGGTCAAGGGATCGGGGCTGTCTTGCTTACTCCAGAGGGAGTAACCATCCCCTTCGCTTATCAACTTCGATTTCCTGCTACCAACAACATCGCTGAGTACGAGGCTCTCCTGGCCGGCTTGAAGCACGCCTATCTCCTAGGCGCGCGCTATTTGAACATCATAGGAGACTCTCAGCTCATTCTACGGCAAGTTCTGTCCACTTACCGTACTCGTGACCCCAAGCTCAAACCTTATCAAGATTTGGTCACGCTCATTGCTAAGCGATTCCGTAAGCTGATCTATATCCATACTCCCCGTTCTTTGAACATTCTAGCTGATGCTTTGGCATCTCTTGCTTCATCCTTATCTTTTTCTCTCAGTCGTAGTACTGAGACCATCGTCGTCCAGAGATTGGACGCACCTTCTCTTCAAGATCCCTGGTTCGTCAACCTCAGGAAATCGGTAGAGGCGAGAGTTGAGAAGGAAGATCTCAAGGAAGTTTCATTAACAGAGCTAGAGGAGATTCTGGACGAAGAAGAATTGTCTTGGTATCATAAAATCGAATTGTTTTGCAAAGAAGGGTCATTCCCAGAAGGGGCAAAGGCCGAGCAACGTAAGTCGATAAGAAGAGCCGCCGCAAGGTACACTATCATTGCAGGAGAGCTGTATAGGCGCGCCACTAATGGAATGCTCATGAGATGCTTAGATGATGTAGAAGCTTGGAAGGTGGCTGAAGCGGCCCATTCTAGTGAGTGTGGAGGTCATGTCAATGGCCAGGCTCTAGCAAAGAAGATCCTTAGGCAGGGCTACTATTGGCCCACTCTAGAGGAAGATTGCTCCCTCTATGTCCGGAGGTGTCTTAAATGCCAACTCCATGCTGATAAAATTCACTCTCCAGCTTCGTCCCTCCATCCTATGACTGCTCCTTGGCCATTCTCTATGTGGGCTTTCGACGTCGTCGGCCCACTCGGTGATCCTAATTCTCAGATCAAGCAAAAATCCTTCATCCTCACCGCTACTGAGTACTTCACCAAATGGGCCGAAGCCGAGGCGTACGCGGAGATCAAAGCTACAACGGTGTGCCACTTTATCATGAAGAATATCATCTCGCGGTTCGGAGTGCCAAGCAGCATCATCACCGACAACGGACCCCTGTTCGTCTCCCAAGAGCTTAAGGACCTATGTAAGAAGTTCAATATTGCACTGCATCATTCATCTCCATATTACCCTCAAGGCAACGGTCAAGCCGAGGCCACTAACAAAACCCTTCTTAAAATCATCAAGAAAACAGGCGAGGCACATAAATTTTTTGATTGGCCTGAAAGATTGGTGGAAGCTCTGTGGGCTTACCGCACCTCCGTCCGCACCCCTACGGGACAAACTCCCTACTCTTTAACTTATGGGATGGAGGCGGTGCTCCCATACGAGATCTTAATCCCTTCCCTTAGAGTGCAGCTCGATAAGGAACTTAATCTCGATGAACGTCGAGAGGCGTTGCTGGTCCAGCTAGAACTCTTAGATGAGAAGAGGATGAACGCGGCCGATTACGTGTCCGTTTATCAAAAGAGGGTTTCGCGTTATTTTCAAAAGAAGGTAATCGAACGAAAATTTTGTAAGGGTGAAATTGTTTTGAAACGTAAATTCATTCGGTCTGCAGGTCCTAGGTCTAAGTTGCAACCTAACTGGGAAGGGCCATTTGTAATAAAAGAAGCTTATCCAGGGAATGCTTATCGTTTAGTAAACGCGGAAGGTGAGGAGCTCTCTCACCCGTGGAATGGGTTGTATCTTAAGCGTTTCTTTCCTTAAAAATCTAAACCATGTGCTTTTCCGGCAATAAGAACTTCCGCCCTATCTTCAAAAAGAGGGTCTCGAGTAAGGCCATCACACACTACACGACGTCCCTGGTCGGGCTCCTTATTTAAAAGACACCGTTTCTCTTTGGCCATGCTTTAGGGGAAAGTCAAAGTCCCTGTCCGCTTCATTCTTCGGCTGAATCCAGAGGCAATGAGTGAATAAGGAGGAGACAACCAATCCAAACTCCCTAACGAGAAGAGGTCTCAAACAGGGGCAAGTCCGTTATGACCTGACGCCATAAGAAAGAAAGGACAAGAAAAGAAAAGGAGTGATCTTTACCAACAAGATCAAAAGCATCATCTCAAAGTCTGTGAATGAAATTTCAAAAGCTCCAAAGGAAAAAGAAAACTAGGCATGACAAGAGTGGCAGTACAGTTCCCCGCGGGACGTTACGAGCCCGGTCGCATGCATGCCTAAGTGGACAAAGGTTCGATGACAGACATAAAAGCCCCGGCACAACAGACCAAATCTCTAATAGGGTTGTACGGTAAGGGAATCAAGTTCTAAAACTCTACATCTGGCCAAAGCTTACCCCCATGTTCCCTTTTTCTTTTAGGACTGAGATGAGTACCCTAGGTATGGCTTTGGTAAAAACACCGTCACAATGATTAGGTCTCGGCCAGGGGTTGTCACAATATTGCACGTCGGTCTCGAGACTCAACCTAAAACAAGGAAGGTCTCGTATTGCTAGAGAGGCACTGGCTTTTCAAAATCCAAAAACATCAAATATTTTCAAAATCCAAAAACATCAAATATTTTCAAAAATCCAAAAACATCAAATATTTTCAAAATCCAAAAACATTAAATATTTTCCAAAACTCCCAAAAATACCATCATATGCATAGCATGCATCGCATTTTTATTATATTTTCACCTATTTAATAAGGCTCCACCCCTTGACCAAACATCAAGAAACGATCATTATCTAACTTGCTTCAAGGCAAGGGGTTGAGTCTAAGAACAGATCTAACTTGTTTCATGTTTGAGTATGTGCAGAATACAGGGACAAGTCCAAAAGTAAAAGCTCACAACTATGCAGGTTCAAAGTGTGTAACGCGCCAGCATCAGACCGTTACAGTCATATAACGGGCCCATCTTTGACCGTTATTTCCCTTCAGGCATGGGCCTTCTTCCTTTTCATTGAACCATCACTATAACAGTCTGGGATCTACCGTTACTTGAATATAACGGCTCAAGACCCATCCGTCATATCCTTCAGAGACCGGGCTCTTGTTATTCTCGTTATGACGGCTTGTCGCGGGACCGTTATTTCCTTATAGCGGCCCAGTGCACATCCGTCATATCCTCCAGAAGCCCTGTCTGTTCACATCAGTCTAGCCTTTCAAATGATGGAACTCAAGATCATTCAACTATGGCAATCTCATCTCATTCAAGCAAAGATTAATGAAATATAATTCTTGATAAATTCAACTTCGATTGTCAATTACATGATATCTCTCATGAACAAAAAAAGGAAAATCAAGATACATTCAATTTCTTATCCGCAAGAGGGCGGATTCTTCTCAACTCTTTCATGTAATCTCGGCGTGTTTCGTCGTTCTCTTCAACTTCTGCTTGCCACGGACGCACCTTGCTGATCTCCCACATGGTCAGCGCGTTCCGGACTGCTCGTTCATCTTCCTCGGTCCCCATCTTCCTAGGTAGAAGGGGAGGGTAATGTGATAGCGCGGGAGCGCTGATTCGAGGTAATCCGATCTGAAGATGGCATCGGTGCGGGTTGTAGATCGCCATGGTAGTGTTCCCTACTAGCTGGAGGTCCAGGCCTTGACGCCGCGGTATTTCGAGAAGAGTGCTTCGGAGGACTCTTGGTCGCATGATGCATTTGTCTATTGGCAAAGTGTTAAAGAAGAGGCACCATTCGTCCCGAGTTTTCTTATCCGCTGTCTTGCATTCAACCTGAGAAGAGTATCCAAATGCCCCTCCAATAAAGAAGAGAGGGTGGCTCCCGAAGATCCGGCTTGCTGACGTTATGTCTTCCTTAGGACAGAATTTGACTCTCACTCCTATCCAGCACTCAAGGAGTATCATGGAGCCGAACAAAAGTCCTCCTGTACAAGCCGAGCTTAGTCCTTCATAAAGGTATGAGAGGACCGCTTGAGAGATAGACATTCCCCGCCACAGCCCACTAATAATACCAAGATTTTGAATGTCTAAGAGGTGGTCGGTAGTGGTAAAAAGAAAGACTCCACACAAGCAAACCGCCACCGCCTTGGCTATTGCTTCATGTCTCTCCCACTTATTTTTACAATGAGAAACTATCCACTGTGCCAAGGGTATCAAGTGAATGTGGTGTGGGCTGATCATGGTTCTCACGTCCTTTGGATTGTGAATGAAATCACTCAAGATCAAGGACGGGTCGATAGGCTCGATTGTGTAGCAAACCCGGTTTTCATCCCCCACCTTAGTCTTAGGAAGGACTAGGTAGGTTTCTACCTCCTCCAATAGGACGGTTGCTTCAAAGGAAGGGAAGATGAAAGTATGAGTTTGTGGATGCCATAATTCCACAAGTGCTGAAAGGCTTGGCCAATCAAAGGACAATTTCTGGAAATTCTTGCCTAAAACCAAGAGAGGTTGGAGGTGCCATGCTTTAAGGACTGATGTGACCTCTATGGGGAGTGCCTTTACCATGGGAGTCACCCACTTCAGATTGGAATAACACCTTGGACCAGGAAGGGGCTTGAAGAAGGAAAGGAAGAAAGAAGGAAGTCATGAAAAGAATAAGTGCAGTAAAATTCTGAACTTTGGATGAATTGTAAGGACTTACCATTCTTTGGGCATTGGAGCTTAAGTGCTTGGGAATTGATGTCAGCCGCTGGAGTTCTCTATGCTCTTTTCTTGCAGCTTTGGGGCCGGTGTAAGCTTTCTCCTCCATAGCCATCACCTCGAAGCTCCTCTTCATCATGTTTTCTGCTCTTTGGAAGAGCTCTTCAAACCCTAGAACAGAGGTTTCAGCAAAGCTACGATTTTGATTAAGGTTTCAAGTTGCTAAGGCTTATATTTAACTTTGGAAGGATAAGACTCGGGTTAGAAGGCTTTATCTTCAATTAGGATAAGTTCTAGTGATGGATCAAGTGACTAAACCTCGGGTTTTAGTTATCTCGGCTCAATCCGTTCCGGATTACAACCCAGATTCTGACAGTCCATCGTGCGGCCGTTACTTCATTCCGATGCGCCAGCCCTTGGCCGTCGCATTTTCTGTGGGTTTCAATTCCCCGAATCATGTTCTGTGGAGAATAACGGTCTAAGGGTCTACCGTCGCCTTCTGTAACGCGCAAGCCCTAAGCCGTCGCATTCTCAGCTACTCAGTTCCTTCTCTTCTGGGCTAAAACACTTCCTAACGGTCTTGCTTATGACCGTCTCTTTCTGACACGTCTTCTTCAGATCGTCGCTGTAACCACCCGAGAATCCGATTACCGGGAAGGCTCGATAACCCGAGACTTGTACCGCCACCCACGAGCCCGAAGACTCGGAAGGGTTAAAAGGATGGTGTGGAAACTACATAAGCATCACAGATAATCGTAGAAATTAAACAGATATAATATTAAGCAGGAAATAAATTAACATTTTACATGGTCCACAATAAGGAAATAACAACAGAGACAGTAGTCCACGACTAGTACAGTGACAAGAAAGAAAAGTACAGCTACACGGGACATCCCCCGGCTCTGACCTCTGGCACTACCTCTGGGCACCCGCACCACGCTGCGCTCCTGACGCGCTCCCCGAAGGTGGCGTCTCACCTGAAACACGGTGAAAACACGCAGGGAATGAGTCTCGGAACAAGACTCAGTAAGGATCACTCGAACCCTACCTCGTAAAATGAGAAACGACTACTCTAGCGGTAGGAAAGTACCTCGGAAAGGAAAGCCCTGTATTCTACAGAACTAGACCCTACGGCACGCAAACCGACACACGTGCCACGGTACGAAAAGACCGAAAACTCAACGGTCGAACCGCCAAAACCTGAAGGTCCAAAACACACGACTGACAGTCTGACACTCCGTACTCGACAGGAGTACCACCCACTAGAAGCACAGCCGGTAGCGTGCCCTGACGTCTTATACCGCACCGCAGGTGAACCGCCTGACGTGGTAGGTCCTACCCGAGGCGCAGACACCGTACAAGTAACCACGAACAAGTGACTAGCTGGGGTCACGCCCGTCGACGTGGGTCCAACCGCCCCCAACCACGTGTGCACACACAGACCACGCGTCCCAGGTCTGGCCCTCTGACCGGTTTTCCCCTCAGCCGGACTCTGGCTGCAAGACGTGGGGCCCAACGGTAACCGGTCCACAAACCGTCTCGAAAGGTCGGCCCGTACACCACTCCCTGGTGCGACTAACACCCGCGTACTAGTAGGCTATGACTAGTGGAGGGTCACTGAAGGAGTAGACTCTCAAGTCAACGGAAAACAACGTCCGAGTCCGACAACATGTGGGAATCACCCCACGCACTAGCTCCGTCAACGGGACCACGGTCGGAGAAAAACGGACGCACCGCCCACGGCCAAACGCATGACCAGGGCAAACGAAACCTCCGGACACCAAAGACACGGTCACGGAACTCCACGGGGTGCCCGGGACGCACACACGGCCCAAGGGAAACACCCAACAACAGCCAGATCGCGCTAGGGACACCTAGCACGACACGGAAGAACGCGCTAGGGCCCCCTAGCGCGATAAGGGACATCGCGCTAGGGCCTCCTAGCGCGACACGGAATGTCACGCTAGAGATGCCTAACGCGACAAGGATGATCGCGCTAGGACCCCATAGCGCGACAGGAATCGCCTCCTGTTCATCTTCTTCGATGAACGCGCTCGATCGGGGCAGCGCGACCTCCAAGAACGCGCTACTGGAGTATAGCGTGTTCTCAGTCCGCGGCCGAAAACGGTAGAAACGCCCAAAAATTCTAACCACGCCCCCATACCTCCATAGGAGAGGGGGAAAACAAGGGGGAAGACCCCTGGGGACCCCTAGCATGATCCTAGGCCATCAAAACACGAATGCATGCATCAAATCCATAGATCGGGCGAGCTCTCCCCAAATCATGGAAAAACCCAAAAACGCTCAAACGATCCCCTCTCGGCCTCCCCGCGGCCTATAAATCGCGGAAAAGATCGCATGAGGCTAAGGAACGTCACCCTACCTCAATAGGGCAAATGCTCCGCCGAATCAACCACAGATCGCGAAGAACGCTTTAAACTTCATGAACTCCCCACACTTCCCACGCACGCCACACGCCCACGAGCTCGCCTCGCCGCCGCCCACACATCCGCGCCGTCGCCCCGCCGCCATCCGTAGCCGGAGAGGGGTTTGCCGCGTCCGAATGGGAGAGAGGGAGAGAGGAGGGTGTCACGGTGGGAAGAAACGGAGGAAGAGGAAGAAGAAGAAAGAGAAAGGAGAAAAGAAAAAGGAAAAGGATTAGGGCTTTATAGAAAATCCAAATTTTTGGAAAAATACCGAAAAATAGAAAAATATATTTCCGGAATCCTCGGAACGCACCGATCGCAACGGTACCACTTGTGCCTGGGGGAACTGCCCGGTTCGCCTGCAGCGAGCTTCCGAAGGAAAAGCCGAAACACACACCGGGAATCGGAAAACACACGCGGAAAAGCCGCGGAACGCCTCCGGGCCTCCGAAACCACTCCGGATCGCGCCGATCCGAACACGAAAGATGTCCGAAATGAAATTTCAGACACAACAGAGCCGGACGCTCCGAAAACCAGATCCGGGACCCACGAAGAAGGATCCGAAAGGAAAGGGATATTACAGCCCTCCCCCCTTAAGGAATTTCATCCTCGAAATTGAGAACAACCAAAGGGGAAAGAAGAGGAAGACTCACTCAAACAGATACGGGAATTGCTGACGCATCTCGTCCTCACGTTCCCACGAAGCCTCCCCACCAGAGTGTCGTTGCCACACCACCTTTACCAAGGGGATGACCTTGTTCCGCAGGCGCTGCTCTCGCCTATCCTCCACGCGGATCGGAAACTCTAGGAGAGAAAGATCTGGAGTCACCTCAGGCCAAATGAAAAACTCGAGCACATGAGAGTAATCGGGCATATACTTCCGCAACATCGAAACGTGGAACACGTCATGCACCGACGCCAACTTAGAGGGTAACTGCAATCGGTAAGCAACCTCACCGATGCGCTCCACAATCGCGAAAGGACCAATATAGCGGGGACTCAGCTTCCCACGCCGTCCAAAACGTATCACCCCCTTCATCGGAGAAACTCTCAAGAACACATGATCGCCCACGGCGAACTCGAGGGGCTGCCTCCTACGGTCAGCATACCTCTTCTGCCGACTCTGGGCCGCCAACATGTTTTGACGAACCAGGTGCACAACATCCACGCATTGCTGCACCAATTCCGGTCCCGTCAAAACACGCTCACCCACCTCAAACCAATCAAGTGGAGTCCGACAAGGACGCCCATATAACGCCTCATAAGGAGCCATGCCGATGCTCGAATGATAGCTGTTGTTATAGGCAAACTCCACCAACGGTAGGTGATGAATCCAACTTCCCTGCCACTCCAGGTAGCAAGATCTCAGCATGTCCTCCAAAGTCTGAATGGTCCTCTCAGACTGACCATCTGACTGAGGATGATACGCCGAGCTAAACGCCAACTCCGTGCCAAGAGCTCGCTGGAAACTCCTCCAGAATCCAGAAGTGAAGCGCGGATCCCGATCCGACACGATCGAAATGGGAACCCCATGCAACGGCACGATCCGCTCCACATACAAACGAGCCAACCTGGACACGCTCCAGCTGACCTTGACCGGTAACAACCGCGTCACCTTCGTCAGTCGATCCACCAGCAACCAAATACTGTCCTGCCCACTCGGGATCCTTGGCAACCCCACCACGAAATCCGTGGTCACATGGTCCCACTTCCAAGCAGGAACATCCAAGGGCTGGAGAGTACCTCCTGGTCGCTGATGCTCTGCCTTCACCTGCTGACAGATCAGGCACCTGGCCACAAACTCCGCGACATCTCTCTTCATGCCAGGCCACCAGAACTGCCTCCGCAAGTTCCGATACATCTTCGTCGCACCCGGGTGCACAGTGTACCTGCTCCCATGAGCCTCGCGTAACACCGCACGACGAACCTGCTCCTCCGCTGGGACGTACAGCCTGCCACGAAATCTCGCAGCACCGTCCTCGCCAAGTTCCACATCAGCCATCGCCAGAATCCGGGGCAACTCAGGGTCTGCATGCTGAGCCTCTGTCACCTGACGATGGATAGCAGGAGTGACAGTCAGACTCGCAAGCACCGCCAACCCTGGCTCCTGGGGAATCTTGAGCCTGAAAGAAACTTCGGGCACTTGTTCCCAGAGCCTCCACTTCCTCAGCATCAAGGTACTGACCGCAACCTTCCGACTCAAGGCATCGGCAACGACATTCATCCTGCCCGGCTGATAAGACAGGGTGAAGTCATAGTCCTTCATGAACTCCATCCAACGCCATTGTCTGAGGTTCAGATCTCTCTGCGAGAACACATACCTCAAACTCTGATGGTCAGTGAACACCTCAAACTTCTCGCCATACAGATAATGCCTCCAGATCTTCAGCGCGAAGATCACTGCCGCCAACTCCAGGTCATGGGTAGGGTAGTTCTCCTCATGGGGCTTTAGCTGCCGAGATGCATAAGCCACCACTCTACCATGCTGCATCAGAACAGCACCCAATCCGACCCCGGAAGCATCTGTACACACCACAAAACCTCCCGATCCAGAAGGTAAAACCAACACCGGAGCCGAGGTGAGCAACCTCTTCAGTTCACTGAAGCTCTGCTCACACTCCTCGGACCAAACGAAAGGCACATCCTTCCGCGTGAGCCTCGTGATCGGGGTCGCAATGTGAGAAAAATCCTGGATAAACCGGCGATAATACCCCGCAAGCCCCAAGAAACTCCGGATCTCCGTCACCGACCTCGGCCTCAGCCACATCACTGTCTCGACCTTGGCGGGGTCCACGGAAATACCATCACCAAAAATCACGTGCCCCAGAAAGTGCACCTCGCTGAGCCAAAACTCGCACTTGCTGAGCTTCGCATACAACTGGTGATCTCGCAACGTCTGCAACACCACACCCAAATGGTACACATGCTCCTCAGCAGACTGCGAATAAACAAGGATGTCATCCACGAAGATGATCACGAATTGGTCCAAATACGGATGAAACACCCTCTGCATCAAGTCCATGAAGGCTGCTGGGGCATTGGTGAGCCCGAACGGCATCACCAGAAACTCATAATGCCCGTACCTCGTACTGAACGCAGTCTTCTCCACATCGGACTCGCGAATTCTCAGCTGATAGTAACCGGACCGCAAATCAATCCGCGTGAACACTCGCGCAGACTGAAGCTGGTCGAACAAGTCATCAATCCGCGGCAACGGATACTTATTCTTAATGGTCACTTCATTCAGCTGTCGATAGTCAATGCACAACCGCAGACTACCGTCCTTCTTCTTCACAAACAACACGGGCGCACCCCAAGAGGAAAAGCTCGGACGAATGTACCCCTTGGCCAGCAGTTCCTGCAACTGCGCCCTCAACTCCCTCAACTCAGCGGGGGCCATACGGTAGGGAGCCTTCGCCAAAGGTCCCGTACCAGGCACAACCTCGATCACGAAATCGATCTCCCGCTGGGGAGGTAATCCAGGCAACTCCTCGGGAAAAATATCAAGAAACTCACACATCACCGCAATGTCCTCGACATCCGGCTCCATTCGGTCCGACACAACCACGGACGCGAGAAAACCCTGACAACCTGAATCAAGCAATCGACGGGCTCGAATAGAAGAGATAAGGAATCGAGAAGAGGTGGAACGGATACCTTGGAAATAGAAGGTCCTCTTGCTCGGATGCTGGAAGTAGACCCTCTTCATTCCACAATCCACCACCGCTCCATGAGTCTCGAGCCAATCCATGCCTAGAATCACATCATAATCCCGAAGCTGCAACGCATACAACCTGCCTGGCATACTCCGCCCATCGATCCACACCGGAACCTGGTCGAAGCAATACGGAGTGACCATAAAGTCACACGAAGGCAACTCCACTGCCAAATCACAGGACAACTGGGTCACCGGCTCCTCGACGCTCGACGCGAAATCCTCCGAAATAAACGAATGAGACGCGCCAGAATCGAACAAAACCTGAGCCGCACAACCCAAAATCTGAACGGTACCTTCCACGAGCTGCGACGCCACTGCCTCTGCCCTGGTCAAGTGCGTGATCTGGCTACGAGCCCTCTGCCTGCCTCCCACGCTAGCTGACCTGGGTAGCGGCGGATACTGTCCCTGCTGCTGCTGTTGCCTCTGCTGCTGGGGAACCTGCTGAGGAAACTGCTACTGCGGCGGCCTCTGAGGACAGTCACGCGCCATATGCCCTGGCCGGTCACACCGAAAACAGATAATCGGCGCCGTGCACTGCCTGCCTGGGTGGGTACCACCACATCGTGGACAAGGTCCTCGCGATCCACCCACTGATCCCTGACGCTGCAAAGGAATCGGTTGCTGCACACTGCCCGATGAAGCCTGCCCTTGATCCCTGGACTTCTTCTTGCCGAACCCTCTCTTGAAGAACTTCTTGACCTTCGAGCCGAAGGACGCAGATCCTGTCACCGAAGCTGCTGATGCCGGCACTCCTGAACCACCCGACGCATGCTGGAAGAAACCCTGCTGCTGGGTAGCCGACTGCTGGCTGCGACCTGACAAGGACTGCCCCTGGCTGATCGGTCCTCGAGTCCTCTGCATATCCATCTCCAAAGAAATCGCAACACGAGATGCTATCTCCAGATCAGTGGCCCCATTCGCGATCAAATGGTGCCTCAGCTCCAGCCTCAAGCCCTGCACAAACTGCGCGGTCCTCACCCTCTCATGCTCCATGATGTGAGGTGCCCGACCCAGCTCGACAAATCGGGCCCTGTACTGCAACACGGACATGTCACCCTGCACCAGCTCCAGAAACTCCCGCATCCGCTGCGTGGCAACAACATCTGGACAGTACGTACGCTCGAAAGCACTGACAAAGTCATCCCACTCGATCTGCTCAAGTGGACGAAGCTGAAAGGACGTCTTCCACTCGGAAGACCACCACCTCCGAGCCGTACCCTGCAACTGGTTGTAGGCCAACACCACTCTATCCTCGGCAGTACTCCTCGCGGAACTGAACACCCGCTCCATCTCATCAAGCCAATCACGAGCCGCATCAGGGTCTGCCTGGCCGCTAAAGTAAGGTGGATGGAACTGCATGAAGTCCCTCACGCTCGGCCTAGCCCACCCCTAGCTGACGAGCCCTCACCGGCCTCTCCGCCAAACTGCTGAGACATGAGATGGTACATGCCACGGAAGAAATCCTCGGCCCCCGGAGCCCTCGCAGCATCCGCGGCCTCGGTAGCTCCCGGAACTCTGCTATGCTCCTCCTGATCCCTCTGGACCCCCTGCTGGATCTCCTGACCTCCAGCCGACTGCCCCTGCTGAGAGCGAGAACTCCTTCTCGGCGCCATACTCGCTCCTGAAGCAAAAGACAGAAAACACGAAAACGGCAATGTCAAAAATAAACACACGGTGCCCAATGCCAGCGTCACCTGTACATCATCGTTGTGGACTAGTGGACCACTACAATTACCTATGATTCTCATGTAATTCCACAACCGCGCTCTGATACCAGCTGTAACGACCCGAGAATCCGATTACCGGGAAGGCCCGATAACCCGAGACTCGTACCGCCACCCACGAGCCCGAAGACTCGGAAGGGTTAAAAGGATGGTGTGGAAACTACATAAGCATCACAGATAATCGCAGAAATTAAACAGATATAATATTAAGTAGGAAACAAATTAACATTTTACATGGTCCACAATAAGAAAATAACAACAGAGACAGTAGTCCATGACTAGTACAGTGACAAGAAAGAAAAGTACAGCTACACGGGGCATCCCCCGGCTCTGACCTCTGGCACTACCTCTGGGCACCCGCACCACACTGCGCTCCTGACGCGCTCCCCGAAGGTGGCGTCTCACCTGAAACACAGTGAAAACACGCAGGGAATGAGTCTCGGAACAAGACTCAGTAGGGATCACTCGAACCGTACCTCGTAAAATGAGAAACCACTACTCTAGCGGTAGGAAAGTACCTCGGAAAGGAAAGCCCTGTACTCTACAAAACTAGACCCTACGGCACGCAAACCGACACACGTGCCACGGTACGAAAAGATCGAAAACTCAACGGTCGAACCGCCAAAACCTGAAGGTCGGAAACACACGATTGACAGTCTAACACTCCGTACTCGACAGGAGTACCACCCACTATAAGCACAGCCGGTAGCGTCCCCTGACGTCTTATACCGCACCGCAGGTGAACCGCCTGACGTGGTAGGTCCTACCCGAGGCGCAGACACCGTACAAGTAACCACGAACAAGTGACTAGCTGGGGTCACGCCCGTCGACGTGGGTCCAACCGCCCCCAACCACGTGTGCACACATAGACCACGCGTCCCAGGTCTGGCCCTCTGACCAGTTTTCCCCTCAGCCGGACTCTGGCTGCAAGACGTGGGGCCCAACGGTAACCGGTCCACAAACCGTCTCGAAAGGTCGGCCCGTACACCACTCCCTGGTGCGACTAGCACCCGCGTACTAGTAGGCTACGACTAGTGGAGGGTCACTGAAGGAGTAGACTCTCAAGTCAACGGAAAATAACGTCCGAGTCCGACAACATGTGGGAATCACCCCACGCACTAGCTCCGTCAACGGGACCACGGTCGGAGAAAAACGGACGCACCGCCCACGGCCAAACGCATGACCAGGGCAAACGGAACCTCCGGACACCAAAGACACGGTCACGGAACTCCACGGGGTGCCCGGGACGCACACACGGCCCAAGGGAAACACCCAACAACAGCCAGATCGCGCTAGGGACACCTAGCGCGACACGGAAGAACGCGCTAGGGCCCCCTAGCGTGACAAGGGACATCACGCTAGGGCCTCCTAGCGCGACACGGAATGTCGCGCTAGAGATGCCTAGCACGACAAGGCATGTTGCACAAGGGATGCCTAGCGCGACAAGGATGATCGCGCTAGGACCCCATAGCGCGACAGGAACAGCCTCCTGTTCATCTTCTCCGATGAACGCGCTCGGTCGGGGCAGCGCGACCTCCAAGAACGCGCTACTGGAGTATAGCGCGTTCTCAGTCCGCAGCCGAAAACGGTAGAAACGCCCAAAAATTCTAACCACGCCCCCATACCTCCATAGGAGAGGGGGAAAACAAGGGGGAAGACCCCTGGGGACCCCTAGCATGATCCTAGCCCATCAAAACACGAATCCATGCATCAAATCTATAGATCGGGCGAGCTCTCCCCAAATCATGGAAAAACCCAAAAACGCTCAAACGATCCCCTCTCGGCCTCCCCGCGGCCTATAAATCACGGAAAATATCGGCATGAGGCTAAGGAACGTCACCCTACCTCAATGGGGCAAATGCTCCACCGAATCAACCACGGATCGCGAAGAACGCTTTAAACTTCACGAACTCCCCACGCTTCCCACGCACGCCGCACGCCCACGAGCTCGCCTCGCCGCCGCCCACACGTCCGCGCCGTCGCCCCGCCGCCGTCCGTAGCCGGAGAGGGGTTCGCCGCGTCCGAATGGGAGAGAGGGAGAGAGGAGGGTGTCACGGTGGGAAGAAACGGAGGAAGAGGAAGAAGAAAGAGAAAGGAGAAAAGAAAAAGGAAAATGATTAGGGCTTTATAGAAAATCCGAATTTTTGGGAAAATACCAAAAAATAGAAAAATACATTTCCGGAATCCTCAGAATGCACCGATCGCAACGGTACCACTCGTGCCTGGGGGAACTGCCCGGTTCGCCCGTAGCGAGCTTCCGAAGGAAAAGCCGAAACACACACCGGGAATCGGAAAACACACGCGGAAAAGCCGCGGAACGCCTCTGGGCCTCCGAAACCACTCCGGATCGCGCCGATCCGAACACGAAAGATGTCCGAAACGAAATTTCGGACACAACAGAGCTGGACGCTCCGAAAACCAGATCTGGGACCCATGAAGAAGGATCCGAAAGGTCCGGGATATTACAGTCGCATTTCCTGCTAGTTGCCCTGACCAACTATCGTTCTGCCATGATCAACGGTCTGACCTGTGGCCGTTATTTGTCTTTGACGCACCCTCAGTTGGCCGTCGTTTATCCTGATGCCCCACTGCCAGAGTGGGTCTCTGACGATTAACGGTCTCTCACCAGAGCGTCGTTTGATTGTGACGGTCAGACCTTAGACCGTCACTTTCTCTGCTGCTGAGTTCAGGCTATTTCTTCTGCCCTTGCCTAGACCTGGCGGTCTTTCACATTGTACACCTCGTTTTCTTCCCATTTTCATACATGCATTCCTGCATACGTCTCATTCATTCATTCACATTTCGTCCATCCTGCATTTTTCACATTCATTCATTCACGCTAGCATAAAATTAAAACAAAACAGAAAACTAAAAAGAAGGGATCTCATTCCATTTTGCCAAAGGTTCTATACAAATGATAAAAAAAACATAAAAATACATCATTCGGCCGGTCTATCAGCTGGGCCACCATCATCCTCCCCCTCCTCAGGTTTCCTCGCAGGTGGCGGTGCGATGGAAGCACTCTCCTCCTACTGTCCTCTCTCTGCCCTCTCATTCCTCCGCTGGGCGGAGGAGCTGACAAGGAAATCCCCTACTGAGCCGCTCAGGGTAGCACTCCTATGTACCCCACTCTGGGAGGCACTCCGCTCCGGTCCCCGGCCGATCATCCGGACCGTCCGCTCCAGTGTCCGCAGCTCGATCTTCAGTGTATAGATCTGACGCCGCGTCTCCCGTGCCTCGGTCCGGTAGCGATCCAAGTCGGCCGTCCCGATCCGAAGCTCCTCCACCTCAGCTCGCGCCCGCGCTAACTCCTTCCGGAGTTGTTCCATCTCTGCATCATCTGGGCGTCGCAGGGTCTCCGCTCTCAGTCGGGCCATCTCTGCCCGTACCAGCTCCGTCTCTGCTCGGGCTCGATCGGTCTCAGCCCGCTTCTCTCTACCTCAGCTCTCGCCTGGCTGGCCTCGGCCACTACTGCTGCTATATCCCTCGCCTGTAGATTGCATTTCATGTCATTAGTCATTAAGCATTTAATTAGGCATAATCATAAGTTTTTTAGTCTCTTACCTGCTCCGCGAGGGTGGCCTCCGCCTCCTCGGCCCGGGCAACTGCCCGAGCAAAGTCAGCCTCCTGCTCAGCCCTGCCTCCCGCAGGCTGCGAGGAAGACGATGGGGCGTCCGGTCCAGCGCGTTGGGCTCCCTCGGCTTGCTGCATTTAGAAGTCATAGGTTAGTTGACATTTGCATTTACATCATGAACATCATAGCATAAATCATGAGCATTTAAGTATTTAGAGTCTTACCAAGAGCTCCAAAGCAGTCCGGTACCCGTCCCGCTGTTGGATGGTGGAGTGGAGTAGCCCTTCCCGCTCGGCTATCCGTCCCTCGGGGTCTAGCTGCATTTTAGAAAGCATGAGTCAGCATATATCACATTGCACATTGCATAATAGAAAAGTTTAGAGTTTTAGTTTGCATACCGGTCGTCGGGTACCTCGGTACACCCGGTCGCCGTAGAGTCGAGCGAAGGCCTTCAGATATGCCTCGTCGCTCTCGTCTCGCTCCTTCACCGCTCGGCCCCGCCTATTCCAATCGTGGACGTACTTCGCCTTCCGGGCGCACCAATCCACATTGCCACTGATGCCCCTTGCTGACTTGCCGGGGTGGTCGTCGCTGTGGCATGGAAAGGTCACCTCGGGCTGGTGTAGTCCCCGGGTCCGCAGGATCAGCCTGTAGTGCAGAGGCTCGATGATATGGAGGCAATGCAACCATATGTCTCACCCCCGGTACGATAAGGCCGCCTCCACCCATGGCTGTCTCGTATAGCCCTCATCGCGGTATGGGGTCCATCTCACCTGAGAGCATTTAGTTCATTCATTAGCATATGAAAGCATTAAAAGATATTTAGAAAGCATTTTTAGAAAGCATTTAGAAACATTTAAAACCATATAGAAATCATTTTGAGTTCTGGACCTACCGATGTATGTGGGAAGGAGTCCAAGTCGTCTTGGATCGTCCGGGTTAGTCTAATGATCAACCCCGTGTCCCTCGCCACCGACCAACGCCTCGTGATCGGTATGCGGCCGGGATGGAGTAAAGCGCCTCTCCCGATGCCCGGGAGGTACATATAGCTCCAGATCTACATTTAGAAATCGAGTCAGTCGAATCATTGCATGAATCATTGCATAAATCATTTTTCATAAATCATAGCATCAATATTCATGGTATAATAGAAAGCATTTAGAAGTGCATTTACCTGTAGGAAAGGCGAGAAGCCGCCCAGCATCGTCTGCCTGTCCGTAGTGCTGAGGGACTCGAACAGGAATGCGAGCACTGCCGCTCCCCAGGCGTATCGCCTGACTCTGCCTAAATCCTCTATCATCGGCAGCACTCTACAGCTGATGACATCTGCCCGAGTCGCGAAGAGGAGCTTCCCAAATAGCAGCATCAGGAAGCGTCTGAGCACTCTATCTCCCTCTGGTCCCGCCTCCGCCGCCACGCGAGGGTGCACCTGGTCTATCACTCTGCTCAGGTGCTCCTAGGGGAGCTCTCCCAAGGCGATCGCCGCTCCTCTCAGTCCCAAGCTCTCCTGCAGCACTGACCTCGAAAGCTGGGAGGAGGACTGTCCCGGCCTAATCAAATCTAGCCCGAGCAACTGCTGCGCCATCTCTCGGTAGTCACCGTATGTCCACCCTGTCACCGCGGCTCCGTGGACTCTCAATCCGGTAATCCTCGCTATGTCTTCTAGCGTGGGGATCATGTGGCCCCACGGGAAGATGAAAACTTTGCTGATCGGGTCCCATCTCTCGTGCAAGGCGTACAGTACCGGAGTGTCCATCCAGATCACCTCGATGCTAAGCACCTCGGCGAATCCCATGCCAGCTAATCTCTCTCTCTGGTAGTCGGGCAATGCCTGGTACACTGCCCGGATCTGTAGCCAGGAGATCCGCGATCGTCTCTTCCCCTGCAT
This sequence comes from Amorphophallus konjac, assembly GCA_022559845.1. Classification (NCBI taxonomy): domain Eukaryota; kingdom Viridiplantae; phylum Streptophyta; class Magnoliopsida; order Alismatales; family Araceae; genus Amorphophallus; species Amorphophallus konjac. The sequence goes on from CM040127.1 coordinate 214,346,579, forward strand.
TACATATTAGATCATTAATTAGTCCATCAGCATCATATAATCATTGCATAATCATTCTTAATTGAAAACAAAATAAAAATTTTGAAAATTGAAAACCCTAAAAATAGTTTAATTCCCTGGCAGAAGTAACGGCCCTGGGTTGGGGCGTCGCTTGTCTCTGACGCACTCAGGGTGGAGCGTCAGGGGAGTGACGGTCGCTGGCAGGACCGTCACTTCGTCTGCTAGTTGGGGTTTTTTCCCCTGCATTCTCATGGCTTCCCATGTTGGCCAAATGGCCTACAATTGTTCCTAGTGGGTTCGTAGACCCATTTCTACCCCTTTCCCTCACATGCATCCATAAATAAACACAAAAAAAATCAAAAATTGGAAAAATAGGGCGAAGGGCTTACCTCGTGGTCCATGTTTCTCCTCTTCTTCTTCTTTGGTTCTTTGGGCTCCTCTACACCCAACGGGGCTTCCCCTTCGTCCCCCGTGGCCGTGGGGACTTCTTCTTCTTCTGTTGGGCTTCTTCTCGTCGGTTGTTCTTCTTCCACCGGCGGGATCGCCTCCCGTTCAATCCGGCGGTGGAGCCGCCGTATGGCCATTCTTTTCCCTCTCTCTCTCTTCTTTGGTGGCGGCTGGGGTGCCTCGTCGCCGGCCATTGGAGTGGTGGGGACGGTGGTCGCCGGTGGTTTCTCTCGGTTGGGTTTTTGGGCGTTGAGTCTTGGATTGAACGGGCCGTGACCATTCGGTTGTTTTTTTTGAAAACTCAGGAAATGTGACGGTCTATCGACCGGCCGTCACATCATTCTGACGCTTTTTCATAGGCCGTCACATGTGTTGGACTGTTTTATTGAAGAATGTGAACCGCCTAATTTATGACGGATCAAGGGTGATCCGTTACTTGATGTGACGCCCTGTCATCAGACCGTTATATGCTTGCTAGTTTCTTGATGATTGAAAGGTCTAATTGATGCTTAAACGACCCTATTTTCTATCATGATGTTCCTTATGGATGCCTCTTGCACGTACAATGGTTATGCCTTGATGCTTATTTTTTATTATTATTGGCTAACCTGTCTTTCATGAAAGGAATTACGAGTAAAATCACGCTTGGCCTTCCGTCCGGCAGGTAAGTCAGGTATTGTATATCATTCCCTCACTCCTTTAATGCATTACTATATGTTATCTATGATATATTACCTCGAGAACCGGCTGGTCATTCATGTGTCTTGGGATCTGATGTTCCCCAAAAACAAAAATGATGATGATCTAAGCTCACATGTTTAATCGTTGGATAGGCCGTTAGATTGGAAAATTTGGGGACGATGGTTCTATCTTGCACGCCGTGGTTGCAGATGGTGTCCTGACTCTGATTTCTCCGATCTAGCAATATTATTCTCGAGTATTTTTCTATTTTATTTTTCTTTGCATTCATTTTGATGATTTCTTTTCCTTTAGCCCAGCATGCATCATGCGCATTCTTTGAGCATTTCATGAGTTTCATTTGTTCAAGATGTCTCATTAATGGTGAACAGCTGTGTTCTTAATCCTGAATAAGGAGAATCATTCCATTCTGAATTAGAAGGTTTCCTTCGATTTGCTCGCTTAATCTGGTTCGCTGAAGATTCCTGTCTGGAGTTTAGTCTCTTTCTTTTCCGTTGCCTCCGGCGGCTAGCCGTGTTTCCTTTCCTTAGATAATTAGTTCCTCCAGACTTGCATCCCTTTGGCTGGCTTTGTCCTTGCGATCAATTTGTGGTTTTCCAGAAAATTCCTATCGCTTGTTGGTACAGAACAGGTGTCGTTTACCTTAACGCCCTCTTTTTGATACACTCCGCTTCATTTCCGCTTCATCTCCATGTTCCATTTCACTTCCGCTTCACCTCCGCTCGCTCCCCTACAAAGAGGACGTTAAGGAGGGGCATCTGTTGACACCCGTTTTATACCCAATAAGTCGGGTCATCTCCTTATTTCATTCTATATGATGCTCCGAGTTGTTCATTCCTTCATTGAGTCTCTTGGTTAGTTGAAGCCTATTTCTTGGGTCTTAATTCCTGGATTAAGATGTGGCTCCCGGTGGCATTTCGTTGGATGAATCTTAGCAAACCCTTCACTCTATTTTTGAACCTCAATGCTAATAACGGTCCCAGTCAGGCGCGTTGCTTCCTTCTTAATTGAAAACAAAATAAAAATTTTGAAAATTGAAAACCCTAAAAATAGTTTAATTCCCTGGCAGAAGTAACGGCCCTGGGTTGGGGCGTCGCTTGTCTCTGACGCACTCAGGGTGGAGCGTCAGGGGAGTGACGGTCGCTGGCAGGACCGTCACTTCGTCTGCTAGTTGGGGTTTTTTCCCCTGCATTCTCATGGCTTCCCATGTTGGCCAAATGGCCTACAATTGTTCCTAGTGGGTTCGTAGACCCATTTCTACCCCTTTCCCTCACATGCATCCATAAATAAACACAAAAAAATCAAAAATTGGAAAAATAGGGCGGAGGGCTTACCTCGTGGTCCATGTTTCTCCTCTTCTTCTTCTTTGGTTCTTTGGGCTCCTCTACACCCAACGGGGCTTCCCCTTCGTCCCCCGTGGCCGTGGGGACTTCTTCTTCTTCTGTTGGGCTTCTTCTCGTCGGTTGTTCTTCTTCCACCGGCGGGATCGCCTCCCGTTCAATCCGGCGGTGGAGCCGCCGTATGGCCATTCTTTTCCCTCTCTCTCTCTTCTTTGGTGGCGGCTGGGGTGCCTCGTCGCCGGCCATTGGAGTGGTGGGGACGGTGGTCGCCGGTGGTTTCTCTCGGTTGGGTTTTTGGGCGTTGAGTCTTGGATTGAACGGGCCGTGACCATTCGGTTGTTTTTTTTGAAAACTCAGGAAATGTGACGGTCTATCGACCGGCCGTCACATCATTCTGACGCTTCTTTCATAGGCCGTCACATGTGTTGGACTGTTTTATTGAAGAATGTGAACCGCCTAATTTATGACGGATCAAGGGTGATCCGTTACTTGATGTGACGCCCTGTCATCAGACCGTTATATGCTTGCTAGTTTCTTGATGATTGAAAGGTCTAATTGATGCTTAAACGACCCTATTTTCTATCATGATGTTCCTTATGGATGCCTCTTGCACGTACAATGGTTATGCCTTGATGCTTATTTTTTATTATTATTGGCTAACCTGTCTTTCATGAAAGGAATTACGAGTAAAATCACGCTTGGCCTTCCGTCCGGCAGGTAAGTCAGGTATTGTATATCATTCCCTCACTCCTTTAATGCATTACTATATGTTATCTATGATATATTACCTCGAGAACCGGCTGGTCATTCATGTGTCTTGGGATCTGATGTTCCCCTAAAACAAAAATGATGATGATCTAAGCTCACATGTTTAATCGTTGGATAGGCCGTTAGATTGGAAAATTTGGGGACGATGGTTCTATCTTGCACGCCGTGGTTGCAGATGGTGTCCTGACTCTGATTTCTCCGATCTAGCAATATTATTCTCGAGTATTTTTCTATTTTATTTTTCTTTGCATTCATTTTGATGATTTCTTTTCCTTTAGCCCAGCATGCATCATGCGCATTCTTTGAGCATTTCATGAGTTTCATTTGTTCAAGATGTCTCATTAATGGTGAACAGCTGTGTTCTTAATCCTGAATAAGGAGAATCATTCCATTCTGAATTAGAAGGTTTCCTTCGATTTGCTCGCTTAATCTGGTTCGCTGAAGATTCCTGTCTGGAGTTTAGTCTCTTTCTTTTCCGTTGCCTCCGGCGGCTAGCCGTGTTTCCTTTCCTTAGATAATTAGTTCCTCCAGACTTGCATCCCTTTGGCTGGCTTTGTCCTTGCGATCAATTTGTGGTTTTCCAGAAAATTCCTATCGCTTGTTGGTACAGAACGGGTGTCGTTTACCTTAACGCCCTCTTTTTGATACACTCCGCTTCATTTCCGCTTCATCTCCATGTTCCATTTCACTTCCGCTTCACCTCCGCTCGCTCCCCTACAAAGAGGACGTTAAGGAGGGGCATCTGTTGACACCCGTTTTATACCCAATAAGTCGGGTCATCTCCTTATTTCATTCTATATGATGCTCCGAGTTGTTCATTCCTTCATTGAGTCTCTTGGTTAGTTGAAGCCTATTTCTTGGGTCTTAATTCCTGGATTAAGATGTGGCTCCCGGTGGCATTTCGTTGGATGAATCTTAGCAAACCCTTCACTCTATTTTTGAACCTCAATGCTAATAACGGTCCCAGTCAGGCGCGTTGCTTCCTTCTGACGGATAGAACCTGGACCGTTACTCTTTGAAGAGTCCCAAGGCTTAAGGCCTCGTCCTCAAAGCTTATCCTTTTAGTTCACGTTGATAATAACGGTATGTCATCCAGCCGTCGTTTCATTCTGACGCCCTATGCCTTGGCCGTCGCTTCCTCGAAGAGTCCAGCATGTTGGGTCTTCTTCCCGTTGATCTTATCTCTTTGGGATAAGGTTGAAAGTAACGGATGAAGCTTGGTGCGTTACTTCCAAGTGGCGGTCTATCGTGCAGCCGTTACTTCCTTCCGAGAGTCCTGGCAGTTCAGGCCTTTTCTCTGCTACTCCGTGGTCGAGATAAGGATTTGGATTGACGTTATCTCTTTCAAATCCGATCCTCAGGACCCCCCGTTTGTTTCTATGGACTCTTGGTGATATTATCTTCAAGGATTTGCTAAGAGTTATCTCTTTATCTTGCTGAATTATCCTCTGCTCGACCTAAGAGTTTGAGGGTCTATAAATAGAACCCTTGACTTCATGGCCAAAAAGGGAGGAGATTTGAATTCACGACGAAGTGCTGCCGAACTCAGGAGCCATCTTCATCCAAGAGGAACTGCTTCCCACATCCATCCATCTCATAATCAAGGGAGTACTTTGGTTTTGTCTTTCAAGTTCATCATTGCATGCTTGAGTCCTTCCTTGGTTTTTCCCCAAACAAAGCATTGTCCCTCCTCTTCCTCCACGTTTTTCACTGTTCTCTAAGCATACAAACATCCTCCCAAACTTTTAAAACACCCAGAGGGGTTAAAAAAACCCAAAACTCCCCGGTAATCCCCTCTCCTTTTGATGTTGTCAAGCTCTTTAAGAATTGATGCTATGCTTATGAAAAGGGCTAATTGAGGTTGTCTTGTCTTATCTTTCTACTTCTTTGGCAGGTTTACATGTTCATTAGCACGAGGCCCAAGTCTTCTAGCTGGCTGGAAGAGTTGGAGTTAAAAGAATTCAAGCTTTACTACTGCAGGTTATCTGACGGTCTGGAGCAGGCGCGTCACTGTCTTCTGGCGGTCTATCGTGAGGCCGTCGCTTTCAAGCGACGCACGGGGTTCTGGCCATTACTTCCAAGTTGATCTGCAGGCTTTCCTTGGTTTTCTCTCCCGTGGGCGGGTGCTTCATCCACCTATTTCCAAGGTATATTCAGGTCTTTGACTTGTGTTTACTTTGGTGGCGATCACATCTTTCCTTGGTATTGGGCATTAACTGTCTTCTTCATCGACAATCTTTATTTTCCTTGCTTGCTCCACCTTCACGGTGTGTTTTTATTTATTCCTTGCTCCACGCCCCGGCGTGTGTTTTCCTTTTCCTTAGCGTAATTTGATTGAGGTAGCATGCCCATGCTAGAGCTAGCTATGATTGCCTAGGTTCATGTTCACATGTTCACAGGTTTGAGTAGATCTTTGATTGCTTGTTTGTCATCTTGCCATATTACTTTGCAAACCTCAAAAGTAAGATAAAAGATAGGCAAATAAATATCAACACACGTGTCTTAAGTCGGTTCGTAGTAGAGCGGCCGGTGGGGAACCGCTCATCTCCTCGTGCGGTCTATCGCATGACCGTCCATCCTCGAGCGGTCGGGTGTCAACCGCCCAACTCCTGTTGTAATTAGTTGTAGCATATTTAGTTAATTTATGCTGTTATTCGCCATGTTTAAAGTATTTTATAAAATGTGGCATTATTTTGCATCCCGATGGAATTGCTTTCTCTTTCCTTGTGATGGAACCACTAGTCGTAGCCCAGCGACCGAGCGTGTCGTCCCACCCGGGAGAGGTGGAGGGGTGTTCCCAATGAACGGTTTGTAAGCTAGTTACCGTGGGCCCCTGCGATTACCGTTGCGTCCAACGGGGGGGGGAACTAGCTAGAGGCTTGGCTCTAGGTAGGAGTCAGTGTGTGCACACGTGGTCAGAGACTTGGACTAGCACTGACGAGTGTCGCTCTGACTAGTACTTGGTTTGGTCCTGTTATGCCTCTTGCTTGTCGCGTTCCAGACTTGCGAGTTGTCGAGACGCAGTGTAAGTCATCGGTGGACGCATCTGGTCTTGTCTTTTCTAGTCGGTTGTTCCGTCTCTCACTTCACTTGGTTAGCGGTGGTTTATTCTATTGGTAGATTTAGTTCCTGACGCTAATTCCTGTTGTTATTTATTTATTTATTAAATTGTGCATCTGCCTGTTCATTGTTTAAATGCATGCTCTAATTGCTTTTATATTTGCCTGCTTGCCTGTTTAGTGTGAGGTAGGGATCGCGTGACCCCTACTAAGTCTGGCTGTGACTCACCCTTTCCTCTTTCAAGTGAGCCGCCCCAGTCGTCTGCTGGTCCTTCCCGTGGTTGTGCCGACCGTCGTTAGAGTGCCAGCTGTTGTCGGTTTATCTTTTTGTTATGTTGAGCCGGGGTATGCCCCGTATAGTTGTGCAGTGGACCTCTTTTTATCTGTAAACCTGGACTATTGTATATATTTTACCACTCTGATATTTTAAATTGCTTCCGCACTTATTTACTACTTGCTATCCTAATTAATATTGCACGCCTGCGGTCCCAATTCGTTATGCAACTCCTCAGCAAACTTCTTTAACCCTTCAGGGACCTCATCAGCCTCTTGGGTGGCTTCCCCAGTTCTTGGTATCGGTGTATTGACGTTATCGATATATCGGTATCCGGAGCTCTGGGTCGTCACATCACACCTCTCCAACAAGCTATCATTGACAAAATTGATCAAATGGAGGAAGAATTAAAGAGGATCATGAGTCCGCGACCGCCGCCTTCTCCTCCTCTAGTCAATCCCCTTCATGCTCTCATTGATAACATCACTAAAATGGAGAAAGTTTGGAAGGAGGTAAGAGATGTGCATGGCATCGAGAATATGAGTGAGCAAGATGTTGTTACAAGCTTTAACGATCAAGTGGACACCGTCTGCTCACCGCCCGTTCATCACACTCATTCACATGGCCCTCCACTTTCACATCTACATCCATATACACAAAATCCTCCATACCAATATACACAACCTCCACCCATCAACACGCCTCCACCACGGCACTCATTTGAATTTAATGATTATGAAGAATCGGAGATGGCATATTATGAAGAGTTTCAAGATCTTCAAGATAAACCCACTCCGAGTTTTCTTCATTTCCCTCTTCCGCCACTTCCACAAGACCCCCCTGTTCAAGAGAAGCCACTGAAGATGCACCCACTCCGAGTTTTCTTCATTTCCCTCCTCCGCCGCTTCTACAAGACCCCCCTACTCTAGACGAAGCCATTATCCCAACCCCTATCTATGAGACATCATGGTGTTACGATGACGGGTCAATACTCCAGCAATCTGCATCAACGCATCATAAATCAATCGCCATCCCTACCCCTGTCTATGAAATCACATGGTGTTACGATGATGGGTCCATACTCCAACAACCTGTGTCAATGCACCATAAACCACCTCCTACCCTGGACACCTAAAGTACCATCAAAACTTGACGCTTCCTACGTACCAAGCCTTCTACCATTACCCCTCCAACTACACAAATAACCCCCACACCATTAGTCTCTGTCGATCCTCCCATTAGCCCTTGTCAGCAACCAAGTAACCCTCCATCGCCGCCACTTAAGGTCTCTACCATCCCTATAACTTCGAACCCAACCACTCCTATTCCTCCACTCGACCCCTTACCCAAACTCGTGATTAATCCTGAGTAGGGCCCATCTATTTTTGCACCCGAGCCAACCTCGTCTGCTTCCAAGCAAAGGGAGAAGCCCGATGTGTTTCAACCTCCACTTACCCTTCCCACAATACCTCCCATCAAATTTCCTTAATCTATTAAGCATACTGCCTCCCTCCCGCCATCTTCCATCACCTCTCGGAGTGGGCATGTTTCTACAGATGCATGTTCTAAAGAGGATGTGCAAGAACCAGGGGAGAAGAATTTGGTCACGGCTATGCCATTCAAAATGCAAGATTTCAGTTGCCGAATGTCGATTCGGGTTCTTGTGCCGGGCATCTTTGAGGAGGCCGAGTGTCCCCTTGTATTCACTAGAGAAAGAAACCAAGCATTGATGCCATGCCAGCCTAAATCTAAGATCATCAAAGTCACATTGCTCATTGGCCAAGATACTTTCAAGGTTCTCATTACCCCTTGATCGGTCATAGTCCAAATGGCTAATCAAGAGAAGGGGTTCTCCTCAAGCATATTGATAACACATTCCGCTGCAAAGGAGATGATGAACTCTATGCTCAAGGGTAGGTCAGGGCAGTCCTTGTTGGAAGCTTTTGACATCATGTCTACTCCCCACCAACTTCCAAGCAAGGGGCGAATGCTTATGCTACCAAGCATATTCATACGTGATATTCCAATGACCTTGGGCATTGCGCCAAATATGAAGCTCCTTATGCCTAAGGCCGAACTTCCGATGATAAATACCATCCATCTATCAAGGGGGCTATTTCCAAATGAGTCATTCCATGTTAAGATTCCTGCTTCACAACTGGAACTCTCAATTTTTTGCTATGATTATTTGCTAAGGGAGTTACCATTTTTTTGAGAATGTCCAAGGGATCTCATTATAAGTTCATCAAATGAGAGCCCGTGGGCGCTGACCGCACCGATTGAGCCGGTTGGTCAGAGAAGGACGAGGCCTTCTATCTTGGTACATCGTTGGAGAGGGCAGGTAGAGCCAAGAATCTAAGAAGCTGTGTTGAATATTAAGCAGTTGCACTGTGAGAGAGCATCTACCAAGAAGAGGGGAAAGCATAAAGTGAAGCTTAAGGACAATAAATCCCTTGCTGAGGGAGCCCACGTTAGTTCATCCACTTCCTATCCCAGTCCATCACTGCACATGCTGCTATCTAGCTTCTTTTTATGGGCAGTTCATTGGCTAAGGAGACACCTTCCGTCATCTAAATCTAAGCCATCAAGCTCCTCCTCTGCTCTAGGGTCCCTGGACCCTCATATTCCTCTTCGTCCGAAGCCTCCGGACCCCTCTCTGTTTAGTTCCTTGTCTTCATTCATCCCTCATCACCCTCTTCGTCTGAAGCATCCGGATCCCCCTTTGTTCAATTCCTTATCTTTATCCAACCCTCATCGTCATCCTCCTCTGGAACCTCCGGATCCTTCATTGATTGCATTCATTTTATCCAACCCCCATCCTCTTTGTCTGGAACCTCCGGACCTTTCGAGGTTCAAGTTTTTGTTCTGTTCTTTTACATTCCCAGGGCACCGCACCCCGTCTCATCTCCTCCCTCCAGAACCTCCGGACTCCTCAATTCATTCTCTTATTTTTCTAGGGCATCGTGTCCCTCTTCCTTATCACCCTCCGAAACCGTCTGATTTCTCATCTTATTCTCTAAATCTCCCTTTAAGGCATCACGCCCACCCTTTTCACATCCTCCCGAAAACTCCGGACCCCCCTTTCGAATTACCTTTTTCCCTACCTTTTCCCAGGGCATCACGTCCCTCATCATCCCCCTCCGGAACCTCCGGATTATGTCCCCCATGATTCTCCTTCTCCACTTTCGGACCCTCCGGATCCGCCTCTCTCTATCTATCAATTTCTTCTTCTAATTCCCACCAATCCTGGGTCCGACCCGGTTCCTTCCACATCAACTGCCTTGGGCATCTGCCCGTTCTCACACTACTTTTGAGGCTTTAGCCCTCACATTTTCCTCTGATTTCTTTCTCATTTTGTAAATCCTTTTAGACATCTTCCGCCTGATTCTGGTCTTATCACCACTCCTTTGTGTTAAGCCGCTTCGAATCGTTGCTTGCATTGGTTTAACACGAAGTGCTTCTTCACATGATTGACAGTGGTAATCTGGTAGTCAGTCCCAAGTTTTACTTAAATCAATGTCAAAATAAAAAATAAAAAATAAAATAAAAAAACAAAACAAAATGAAAATGTCGATGCCTGGTGATCATCATGGAGCCAAGTCACTGCATCTCTCCTTCATGATAAGATAGGGCCCATTAAGACTTGGTAGGTCTCGGGTCTTGGTCTGCCAGAATCGGGGAGATCCCTGTCCAGCCATGTCGACTTATGCCCACTAAAAGGAGGCCAATGTGCACACACGCACGTGTTTTATCCAAAATTGGTAGCATCGCCTATGGTGAGGCCCCACCACGAAGGTCTCCAAGAAAGCCGTGATCTTCATTCTCTTCCCATTCAACCAAATGAGACAGCCGGCGCCCTTAAAATGTTGAGCATAAGGAAACCGAAGTACAATCCCCTCAAGGCAAGAGTAGGATCCATCTACTCGAGCCTGAGTCAGAGCACGAGAAGAGGGCAGTGTCCCTGCAGGCATACAAGAGGGATTCCAAAAATGTCAAATGACTATATCTCCCTCGAAAAAAAATGGCGAAATGAAAATTCAAAGTCAAATGAAAAGGCCTGGACGTGACCGTGCCTGATTCCAATGAAGGAAACCCCTTGACCAAAACAAAAGTCAAGTCATACAAAAGGGGCAACGAAGCACAAACGCTCGAGGCTTGGTCCGAAGCTGCCCAAAAGGGGAGAGTCAAGTAGGTCTCCTGTTGGCTCGCCGGGTTAACGGTTTTGCCAGTCCTCTCAGAAGGTTTCCACCACATTCTTCCGTCTCCCCCCGAGGATGATGGCTCAATGGAAGTCCCGAAGGGTAAACCCCGCTAAGGCCTATGACCTTGTTTTAACAAGAATACATATGGTTGTCCACTTTGAAAAGCAAAAGTGATGAGGACATCACCAGCTTTCCCCTTTGTTCGAGGATCCAGAAGCTCGCCAGCTATGCTACATCTTGTCCGCCACTATATTTCGAGTCATATGATGTAATTTTCATTTTCTTATCATGTACTTTTCCTTTTATTTGAGTCCAATACCTAGGTTAGGTAGCTATTTACTAAGTCTAGAGTCATTATGTTGGTTAATGGGCCCAATCATATGGGCTAGGCCCAGGGGCACCCCCTTCCCCTTGGTTAAGTGTTAGTAGTCCAAAAGTCAAGGACTTATGTGAAAATGTGGGATTCCTATAAATAGGACCACAATCCCTCATTTGGAGACTAATGAAGTATTGATAAAATTGCCACCAGAATTTGTGCCTACCTCTCTAGCTCTCTCTCTCTCTATATATATATCTCTCTCTAAAGGGGGCGAACCCCTCTCTCTCTCCTCTCCTCTCTCTCCAAATTTCGCACCACTCCCTCTCTCCTCTCCTTGCCACCTCATCTTCCACATCAGCCTCCCACCCTTTCATCTTCCCAAGACCCTTAACTCCCCTTCATTTCCCTCCACTTCCCAAACAACCTTTCCCCTTCCCCATACACCCTTTCACCTTCCCAAGGGAGAATCCCTTCTCCTAGGCACCCCTTCCCCTCCCCAAGGCAACCCCTTCCCATTCCCTAGACCACCATTAACTCTTCTATTAACCCTCCACTCAAATCAAGAGAAGCCCTCCCCATTCCCCCAAGCCTTGTGCGCCCCCATCTCCCCACCACCTCCTCCAAGGCCATTTTCGCACCCACCCTCTCTCCCTGCTAGCTCCGCCCCTGCCACCTTCCCCCACCTTCCCTTCCTACCTCCTAACCCTTCCCCACCACCAAAACATCCATATCCACTTCCCCCGCCACCAAAGAAACCACCCCCTCAACCATTCTTTCTTCCAATCTATGTGCAGCTGAAGCCCTGCAGATCGACAGTCTGTTGCAGGGCCGCCCACGACCACATCCCGGAGCTCCTGGAAGCGTGGCCTACATTGACGGAAAGCTCTTCCAGTCGTCTGCGCAGGAGAGGTGGTTTCGTCTCAATCCGAGGTCGGAGCTGCCCGGGAGAGCCATTCTTCGCCAACTGTGCAGAACCAGTCCGGCCTGCAACCAGAAGTCACTTGCAGAAGCTCCTGCGACCACCCCGTGCTCCCCTTGGTGCGCCACTTGACCGGACCAAAGATCTACCTGTCCTCTGTCCAACGCAGCCAGCGGGACCTCATTTGGAGCTCAGAGCCAATTGTACCAATTTTTCTACCGCCGGGATGCTGTTCAGGTCAGCCAGGGTCTGCCCCGACACCTCCCCACTCCTCGGGCTCCTACTCTCGACCCCGACCTCCTCCAGTGCTGTTCTTTCTTCCTGATCGAAGAGGACGCGGCCACGCTTGCAACCGTCCTGGTCCTGCTCCATTTGGACCATGGGAACGATCGTGACGCCATCGCCAACCTACTGCCACAACCAGAACCCAGTCCGAAGCAGAGCAAAGCAGCGCCGGTCCAGCAACTCTCCCGACCAGTGACCTCGACATCTGGTGCCAGAAAAATTCAAGCTTCATCCTGGGTCAGTTCCCGATATTTTGGCGCTGGTCTCATCAACTTTTGACTCCGGGAACGATCGCCACAGCGCCGACAACCAGTACCTATCAGCAGGGAATCTGGCGGGCAGAACCCCAAAGAGGCGCGTCGGCTCCGGTTCATACCCCTTTCTTTCTCGCCCGGCCGGCTTACCGACCCTTCCTGTGTGGAGGTAGTGTTTGTGTGTAAACCTTACTTCCCCACCCCTAGTCCAACCATCCTGTGTGAGGAGTAGTAGATGTAATTAAACAGGTTGAAGCTTCATCGACGCAGCGTGCGGGTGGCCCACGCTTCCCCGCTCGCCCTTGTCTCCAGCCGGGATCGGCGTCTTCACGCCGATCAGGTGAGCTTCTGGTTGCACTCCTCTTGGTTAGCACTTCTTGCTTAACTAGTATTGCTTCTTAGTTCCGTCGGTGGCGAGGGAGTGCCCGTCTTAAAATCAATCACATCGAGTCTCCACCGCGGGGTGAGTTGTGAGAGAGACCCTACATCCCACGCCCTTGGCGTGCTGGCCGCCCACGAAATTGGGCATCCCAGGCCCTTAGGGGTTCAGCCCAAGCTAGTCAAATCCCCAGAAAGGCAAGGTCCATCCTCGGACCCTCACCACTATCGCCGGTCCACCTACGGACCCGGGTGTGCGCGACGCGGGTGAATCCGCTTGATTGGGTCCGCCGTTCGGTTCGATTGCTTGCAAATTTAAGTCCGAGGGGTCGTGTCACATCAAATTGGTATCAGAGCAAGTTTTAGACTTGTCTCTACGAGTCTAGTCCTAGGGCATTGGCATTTGAGTCTCCCTTGGATCATGTTTTCCATCACTCCTGTGCATGACCACCCTAGGGAGATGCCCCAAATAAATATGGACCAATTTGACACTGTCATCAACAAGATTCATAACTGTCTAGATACCCTCACCACCCGACTTGATTGGTTCGAAGCAAAAGGGAACCACGGCCCTAGAGATTGGTCACCTCGGGATGAATTTGGATGGGAAGCCAAAGGACCCATAGACTCATGGGAAGAGATGAGAATTGAGGTTAGGAAGATCTTCACTCCCCGACCTTCCCACTCCTACCTTGAGAACCACAACCCGAGGAGCACTCCCACTCCCCCTTTCCCTCCCAGTCAACCCAAGACCTCCCTTAGGGCCCAAACTCCACCACCCTAAATGATTCCAATTCCCTTAGAGAGTAAAACCCTCACACCCCAAAGGGATAAGAATGTGATTGAGATACTGATGTGACACATAGATGGGAATGCAGCAAGTGACAATGATCCCTTGGACTTAATTCGCAAACGCATTCACAAAAGTCGAGAAAGCTTGGAAGACGCCGTCTCACCGTGCGCACCCGTTACCCGTGGTGACTCGATGATGCCGAGTCGAGGTGGGGGAGAGGGACCCTTGCTGGTAGAGGGCCAGCACAACTAAGGTTTTCCCTCCAGAAGGTAGGATGCCCACGATCAAGGGCGGCCGGGTGCCTTGGGGCACAAGGTCACTCACTCACTATTATCCACGATGACCACTTAGGATGGTGGCTCCGGGAACGGGCACTCTCTCACTAGCCAGCGAGCTAGTTTGACGGATATTAATTAAACAGATATTAAGGGGGGAGCAAGGGCAGGAGCTCACCTGGTTGTTTTGAAGAAACCAACCCCAGTCGGAGACGATGGGCGAGCGGGGAAGTGTGGGTTCCCCGCACACTGCGCCAGTGAAGCTTGAATCCTATTTAATTAGTTACACTCACTACACCTCTCGCAGGAGGGTGGACTTGGGGTGGGGATGATTGAATTACATACAAACACTACCTCCACGCAGGGAGGGGCGGTGAGCCGGCCAGGCGGGGAGGGGAGATTCGCCGGAAAACGCGAAAGGAGAAGCCAAGGCCGAATCTGCCTGCTCTCAGCGATGGCTGACTGATAGTTGATGTCGAGGCCATAGATCCCTTTATGGAATTCTGCTGATGGCGAGACCAGTGGGGAACGCTTCGTATCTGGGACTAGGATGTCTATGAATTTTTCGGAATTCTTCTGTTGCAGTTACGGGCCCGGGACGAGGTTCGATCAGGGAGACAGAATCTGGACGCGGCAGCTTCCTATTTCTGACAGCCGTTTGCAGAGAGTGCCCCGACTGCTCCTGGACTCCGAATCACGAACCGCCAGAGTTTCTGGAACCATGGACGAGCCCTCTTCGCAGAAAAACTTGTGGGAAAGCCGTCTGATGTCGGAGAGGACTGGGGGACTCAGAAGAGTGGAGGCAGGTCGTTGCAGACTGTGGGAGGCAGACCCGCTCAGCCGAGGGAGAAAAACAATAACTTTGGTTTCCGGATGCCGAACGCGGTTCTGCTTCTTGATTCTGATAGAGAATGGGAGGAGGAAGAACTTTGTAGAAGGGCTCTTGGCCTGAATCTTCCGCCGTTTGTCGTGGTGCAGCTTCTAATCGGGTTCAGGTGCGCTGCAGAGGGAGTCCTGTGCAGTCGGAGGAGATTGGTTCTCCCGGACAGATCCGACCTCGGATTGAGACAAAACCACCTCACCTGCGAAGAAGACTGGGAGAGCTTTCCGTCGATGTAGACCAAGCCCCCAGGAGATCCGGGATGGAGGCTGGGGCGGTGCTTCAACAGACTGTCAGTATGCTGGTATTCAGCTGTATGCAAATGAGAAGGGAGAAAAGGGTGGAGGGGTGGTTCCTTTGGTGGAGGGGTGGAGGGGAGTGATTTAGGAGGTGGGAGGGGTGGTGAGGTGGGAGGTCAGGGGCGGAGCTAGCAGGGAGATGGGCTGGGTGCGCAAATGGTCAAGGGGGAGGTGGTGGAGTGATGGGGGCGCAAGTAGCTTGGGAATAGGGAGGGCTTCCTTTGGAATTGGTGAGTTGGGTTAATGGTGGTGTTAATGGAAGTCTAGGGAATAGGAAGGGGTTGCTTGGGGATGGGAAAGGTTGCCTAGGATAGGGGAGTCTTCCTTGGGAAGGTGAAAGGGTGTATAGGGAATGGGAAGGGTTGCTTGGGAAGTGGGGGAAATTGAAGTGGAATTAAGGGCCTTGGGAAGGTGAAGGGGTGAGAGGCTGATGTGGCAGATGAGGTGGCAAGAGAGGAAGGTGAAGGGGCAGGTGCGCCCAAGGGAGAGAGAGAGAGAGGGATAGAGAGAGGGGTTCGCCCCTTTTAGTGAGAGAGAGAAGAAGAGAGAGAGAGAGCTAGAGAGAGAGAGAGAGATGCACAATTGCTTTGGCAAACTTTATCAAATCTTCATTAGCTTCAACTGGTGGGATTGGGGTCCTATTTATAGGAATCCCACAATTCAACATAAGTCCCTGACTTTTGGACTAATGATAACTAACCAAGTGGGAAAGGGGCGCCCCTGGGCCAAGCCCATATAACTGGGCCCATTAACCAATCTAACTGACATAATGATAATAAACTTAGGTAGATGACTCATTAACCTAGGGACTTGACTCAAATAAAAGAAAAATTACAATGATATGACTCCAGAAAAATATGAAAATTACATAACTCGACTCAAGAAATCAAGACAAACACAATGGCGATCATCGGGACCCATGGAGAAATGGGAAGTGGTAAGCGATGTCCCCATCATACTCCCGGGGTGCAGAGAACTCGACTCTGTCAAGTAAGGGTCCTCCCTGCTGCGGTACTGCTCCAATAGGTCAGGATCCAGCTGCTGGAGATACTCCCGATTCACCCAGGCGTCAACCGAGGGTGGCCGTCTCTTCCACCTAACCAGATATCGCTCATACGCCTTGCTCCGTGTGGTAGTGATCTGTTCATCTAATATCCGCTCCACTTGATCACGCTGGTTTCGCTGGCCAGATGGAGCTCTCGTTGGTGTGGGGGCTCTCTCAAGGGGTGGGATAGGCTGGATCTCCTCACTGGGTGTCACCGTGGGACCCTTGTAGGGCACCAGGTCAGCCACATTGAAAGTGGGGCTTACTCCGTACTCTTCGGGGAGGTTCAACACATAAGCATTTGTGCCAAGGCGCCTCAACACTTGAAAGGAGCCTGCTCCACGAGACCTCAGTTTTGAGACAATCTCAGTCCTCACCATCACAAAATCACCGACATGAATTTCTTGGTGGCGACAGTGGGAATCGGCTAATTCCTTAAGAACCTTGCTGCTCTTGTTGTTGTGTTTGCGAATGTTACCATGCAATGTCATGAATGATGATCCTATAGGGATGAAGGGAGGGCTTGGACAACCAAATTCAGCCCTATCAAGTGTTAGATTGGTTTTGACAGACTTAGGAGGACCAGGGCATCCATGAATTGACCTATCATGCTTAGAAACCATGTGAACCTTGATGCACTTAGGTGGACCGGGGCAGCCACAAATGGCCCTATCATGCCTGAGGTGGATGAAGAGTGGGGGAGGACCAGCATGTCCAAATGTGGCTCTATCAGGTATGGGTGCAATGAATGCCGGAGGACTTGGACTTCCATGTAGACTCCTATCATGCATAAGATGGATGATGAATGGGGGTGGACCTACATATCCAAATGTGAACCTGTCATGCACTGGACCTAGTGTGTATGTGACACAAATGAGATGACTAGCCCTACCAGGTGGGGCAAAATGTTGTGGCACATGCATTACAATCAAGATGGTCCCATCTTTAGGTGGGGGTGGATTTGGGGGTTTCCACTCATAGGGGTCGAAGGGGTCCAAGAAGGTGGACATTTTGGGATAGGTCACTTCCTCATTTCCTAGGTGGATGTCACCCTCGGTCATGGCTCTCATAGTGTGAACTAAGTAGTGGAATGGGTGGGTTGGGTTCAACATGGTGGGTGAGGGTAGGAGGGAGTGGGTGGTGGGTAAGGCGGCTAGGTCCCATGGGTTCAATGTCTTCCATAGGGAGGGATCAAAGGGGTCATGGAATGTGTTACCAAGGAAGGGGTATTCTATCTCCTCAAGGTCTTCAAATGATGGTGAGTCCTCCTCCTCAAATGAAGTAATTGAACCGAAGTCCTTGGCGGGTTGGTTGGCCATGAATGGAGGGCTTGGCATCCTACCCGAAATAAGCAGCTCTAATTCGCGGATAGCATCGGGCTCTTCGGGTGTAGGAGGAGTAATAGAAGGTCACTAGTGTAGCAACCCACAGTGTAAATGGAGGAGATGGATCCGACACATAGGTGTAGGAGGTGAAGGCTCCTAGGTCGGTCGGCTATTGTAGTCATTATGCCAGTTAGTTCCATTTGCCAAACTATACCCTTAAGAAGATCCCCTAATGTTTCCACTTGATAGGATGATTGGATTGTGGTGTGATAGGTGGATATGGGTACAATGGGAAGGTTTTGCTCCATGGGTGGGTAAACATAGGACATGATGGGGTGAAGTGGTCTCTCCTTTAGCCATCTAGCTAGGGGCCACTCTATGATTACTGTGCTATTTGTGAAGGCTTGTGGCTCTTGGGGGTCCAAGCTATGTGAAGGGGACATTTGTGATTCTTCCTCACCATAGATATGAACTTGGGTTTCCTCAAGGATGGGGATGGGTTCCGGACTAGCATCTACTCCCATGTGGATGGTTGTGGTCTCCTCTCTCAAGGGAATGGGAAGGTCTATTGGGGGTGGGGTGATGACGGTTGGTGCATGGTGTACCCGGGGTGGTGAGTGAGGCCGGACTTGGCTTGGGGTTGGGAGTGGAAGTAGCGGGGGATTAGGTTTGGGTAGGATAGGAGTTGGAAGTGGAAGGTGGGTTGGGTGAGTAACTTTGGATTGGGGAATGGTGGCTGTCACGGGCCTAGGTGGAGGGGTGGACATGGGGTCCACGTGGGTTTGAGTGGTGAGGGTGGAGTGAGTCATGATGCTTCTTCCACCTGGGATGGGAACTTCTCGGCCTAACCCATGACACTGTGATTCATATTCTTCTTCCCAATCTAGTAGAGCCTCATAGTCTTCGGTTACCTCTTTAAGTTCCTTTTGGAAAGGGATGGAAGGAGGATTTTTGGAAGTTTGTGGGGTGGGGGTTTGATGGAGAATTTTGGGTTGGGTGGTGGGGAAAGGAGGAGTGGGAGTGCTCCTCGGGTTATGGTTCTCAGGGTAGGAGTGGGAAGGTTGGGGAGTGAAGATCTTCCTGATCTCAATCCTTATCTCTTCTAATAAATCTAGGGGTCCTTTGGGTGGTGGGGTTTGGGTCCTAATAGAGGTTTTGGGTTGACTGGGAGGGAAAGGGGGAGTGGGAGTGCTCAACGGGTGATGGTCCTCACGGTAGGAGTGGGAGGGTCGGGGAGCGTAGATCTTCCTAAGCTCACTTTTCATCTCTTCCCATGATCCTATGGGTTCTTGCCTCCGAATCTTTCTTAAGCTCACTATGCGTTCCCACTCCTTCTTGGCTTGTCCCCGAAGTCGCCCTGTGGCCCTCCGGACTCTAGCATGTCCATAGACCCTAGTCCTATCAAAGTGTTTGGTCATGAAAGTCTCCCACCTAACATAATCACTAGGATGTGACCCATCAAAGGTGATACTATCATCTATAAAGATGTCCGAAAATGGGTGGTCGATCAAACCTTTGTGGAGGGCCGAGTGGGACCAAAGAGAGGTAGCCATGTTGATGAACCGAATGACTCTAAATGCTTATGCGCCCTAGGACAAGACTTAGTAGAGACAAGTCTAGAACTTGCTCTGATACCAACTGATGTGACACATAGATGGGAATGCAGCAAGTGACAATGATCCCTTGGACTTAATTCACAAACGCATTCACAAAAGTCGAGAAAGCTTGGAAGACGCCGTCTCACCGTGCGCACCCGTTACCCGTGGTGACTCGATGATGCCGAGTCGAGGTGGGGGAGAGGGACCCTTGCTGGTAGAGGGCCAGCACAACTAAGGTTTTCCCTCCAGAAGGTAGGATGCCCACGATCAAGGGCGGCCGGGTGCCTTGGGGCACAAGGTCACTCACTCACTATTATCCACGATGACCACTCAGGATGGTGGCTCCGGGAACGGGCACTCTCTCACTAGCCAGCGAGCTAGTTTGACGGATATTAAATAAACAGATATTAAGGGGGGAACAAGGGCAGGAGCTCACCTGGTTGGTTTGAAGAAACCAACCCCGGTCGGAGACGATGGGCGAGCGGGGAAGTGTGGGTTCCCCGCACACTGCGCCGGTGAAGCTTGAATCCTGTTTAATTAGTTACACTCACTACACCTCTCACAGGAGGGTGGACTTGGGGTGGGGATGATTGAATTACATGCAAACACTACCTCCACGCAGGGAGGGGCGGTGAGCCGGCCAGGCGGAGAGGGGAGATTCACCGGAAAACACGAAAGGAGAAGCCAAGGCCGAATCTGCCTGCTCTCTACGATGGCTGACTGACAGTTGATGTCGAGGCCGTAGATCCATTTCTGGAATTCTGCTGATGGCGAGACCAGTGGGGAACGCTTTGTATCTGGGACTAGGATGTCTATGAATTTTGCGGAATTCTTCTGTTGCAGTTGCGGGCCCAGGACGAGGTTCGATCAGGGAGACAGAATCTGGGTGCGGCAGCTTCCTGTTTCTGACAGCCGTTTGCAGAGAGTGCCCCGACTGCTCCTGGACTCCGAATCACGAACCGCTAGAGTTTCTGGAACCGTGGACGAGCCCTCTTCACAGAAAAACTTGTGGGGAAGCCGTCTGATGTCGGAGAGGACTGGGGGACTCAGAAGAGTGGAGGCAGGTCGTTGCAGACTGTGGGAGGCAGACCCGCGCAGCCGAGGGAGAAAAACAATAACTTTGGCTTCCGGATGCCGAACATGGTTCTGCTTCTTGATTCTGATAGAGAACTGGAGGAGGAAGAACTTTGTAGAAGGGCTCTTGGCCTGAATCTTCCGCCGTTTGTCGTGGTGCAGCTTCTAATCGGGTTCAGGTGCTCTGCAGAGGGAGTCCTGCGCAGTCGGGGGAGAATGGTTCTCCCGGACAGCTCCGACCTCGGATTGAGACGAAACCACCTCACCTGCGAAGAAGACTGGGAGAGCTTTCCGTCGATGTAGACCACGCCTCCAGGAGATCCGGGATGGAGGCTGGGGCGGTGCTTCAACAGACTGTCAGTCTACTGGTATTCAGCTGTATGCAAATGAGAAGGGAGAAAAGGGTGGAGGGGTGGTTCCTTTGGTGGAGGGGTGAGGGAGATGGATGCCTTGGTGGAGGGGAGTGATTTAGGAGGTGGGAGGGGTGGTGAGGTGGGAGGTCAGGGGCGGAGCTAGCAGGGAGATGGGCTGGGTGCGCAAATGGTCAAGGGGGAGGTGGTGGAGTGATGGGGGCGCAAGTAGCTTGGGAATAGGGAGGGCTTCCTTTGGAATTGGTGAGTTGGGTTAATGGTGGTGTTAATGGAAGTCTAGGGAATAGGAAGGGGTTGCTTGGGGATGGGAAAGGTTGCCTAGGATAGGGGAGTCTTCCTTGGGAAGGTGAAAGGGTGTATAGGGAATGGGAAGGGTTGCTTGGGAAGTGGGGGAAATTGAAGTGGAATTAAGGGCCTTGGGAAGGTGAAGGGGTGAGAGGCTGATGTGGCAGATGAGGTGGCAAGAGAGGAAGGTGAAGGGGCAGGTGCGCCCATGGGAGAGAGAGAGAGAGGGATAGAGAGAGGGGTTCGCCCCTTTTAGTGAGAGAGAGAAGAAGAGAGAGAGAGAGCTAGAGAGAGAGAGAGAGATGCACAATTGCTTTGGCAAACTTTATCAAATCTTCATTAGCTTCAACTGGTGGGATTGGGGTCCTATTTATAGGAATCCCACAATTCAACATAAGTCCCTGACTTTTGGACTAATGACAACTAACCAAGGGGGAAAGGGGCGCCCCTGGGCCAAGCCGATATAACTGGGCCCATTAACCAATCTAACTGACATAATGATAATAAACTTAGGTAGATGACTCATTAACCTAGGGACTTGACTCAAATAAAAGAAAAATTACAATGATATGACTCCAGGAAAATATGAAAATTACATAACTCGACTCAATAAATCAAGACGAACACAATGGCGATCATCGGGACCCATGGAGAAATAGGAAGTGGTAAGCGATGTCCCCATCAGGTACATGAGGCCTCACCCGAATGGGAAGAAGAATACGAGTCACAATGTCATGGGTTAGGACGAGAAGTTCCCATCCCATGTGGAAGAAGCATCATGGCTCACTCCACCCTCACCATTCAAACCCACGTGGACCCCATGTCCACCCCTCCACCTAGGCCCGTGACAGCCACCATTCCCCAACCCAAAGTTACTCACCCAATCCACCTTCCGCTTCCAACTCCTATCCTACCCAAACCTAGCCTCCCACTACTTCCACTCCCAACCCCAACCCAAGTCCGGCCTCACTCACCGCCCTGGGTACACCATACACCAACCTTTATCATCCTGCCCGCAAAGGACCCACTCACCTCCTTGGTAGAGGAACCCATACCCGACCCCATAGGAGTGAACACTCCGGACCCAGTTCCCGCCACGGAGACCACCCATGTCCAAGAAGAAGAAGAAACTTCACATGGTGGCCTTCACCTTACACCACCCTCTCTAGTTGGGACCAAGATCATCTTCGGAGAACCCCTTGTTAGTTGGCTGAAGGAGAGCCCAATTAGAGAGATCACAACCCATGTTTTCTCCCCCATGGAACAAAACTTTCCCATAGTTCCCTTCTCCTCCTACCACACTACCATCCAATCCTCCTACCAAGTAGAAACTTTAGGAGACCTCCTTCACGGCCTAGCATGGCAAGTAGAGCTGACTGGCATATTGACTGCAGTGACAGACCGACCTAGGAGCCTTAACCTCCTACACCTATGTGTCGGGTCCATCTCCTCAATTTACACTGTGGGTTGCTACACTAGCGACCTTCTTTTACTCCTCCCTACACCCGATGAGCCCGATGCTATCCACAAACTTGAGTTGCTTATCTCGGGGAGAACATCCAGCCCTCCATTCATGGCCGACCATCCCACCAAAAACTTTGGCCCAATCATTTTACTAGAGGAGGAGGACCCACCACCATGTTGTAAGGACCAAAAGGACCTAGAGTTCCTCTCTTTAGATGACCCTTACCATGACCCCTTGGATCCTTTCCTATACCCACCCACCTTACTCACCACCAACCTTTTCCTACCCCAACCAACCTTATTGGACCAAGCCCACTCCATTTTCCTAGACCCCTTTGACCCCTATGAGTGGAAAATCTCACACCAAGTCATACACATAGAAGGAGCCATTTGGATGGGAATGCATGTGCCACTACATTTTGCATCATCTGGTAGGTCTAGTAAGCCCAGTCATCTCATACATGTCACACACACTGCGGGCCAAATGCAAGACTGGCTCACATTTCGATGTGCTGGTCCTCCCTCATTCATCATTGATCATATGCATGTCAGGAGCATCTACGGGTGTCCGGGTCCCCCGGCATTCATCACCACTTTGTGTGATAGGTTCCCCTACAGATACCATGGTCCTCCAACCATTGTTATGAAGCCCATGCATGATAGGGCCACTTGTGGCTGCCCCGGTCCACCTAAGTTCATCAAGGTCCACATGGCATCACAGCATGATAGGTCAATTTATGGTTGCCCCGGTCCACCTTTACACACCAAGCTTTTCACACCCACACCGCATCATAGTGCATGGCATACGCATACACGCAAGCAATTCGCAATGAGCGGTGAGGTTCACAAAGAGCGGATAAGAGCTCGCGAGCGCCACTTGGAATTTCAAGTAGACGATTTGGTGATGATGGCATCGGAGTGGCTCTACCTTAGGGTCACCTCCCATTCGATGGCACGAGGACTTGGACCTTTCCCTAGTGGCTTTGGCAACACAGCTTGTGGATTGAATTTACCAATGGGTTATGGGATATACCCCACTTCTCACGTGGCAGACCCGGCACCCTATATGGGCACCGCGGTGGATCCTAGTAAGTGCTTTGAGCCTATACCTTCCTTTAAGAGGGACACCTCGGAGAGCCACCACAAAATAGCCTTGAGAACCCGACGAATGCACATAGGGGCAATACTATGCAAGCAGGGTTCCATCGCTAGGAAGAGGGTGTGCCCCAGCCACCTTGACAGGATGAAGGACCGTCCCCTGGTCGCAGATGCGGGTTGAGTTTGGAGGTTGAGGGTCGACCTGAGCTGCTTTGGAGGATCGCTCCCCCAGTGGGCCCATACTCGACGGAGTCGAGTTCTCCGCACCCCGGGGGTATGATAAGGACATCACCAGCTTTCCCCTTTGTTCGAGGATCCAGAAGCTCGCCAGCTATGCTACATCTTGTCCGCCACTATATTTCGAGTCATATGATGTAATTTTCATTTTCTTATCATGTACTTTTCCTTTTATTTGAGTCCAATACCTAGGTTAGGTAGCTATTTACCTAAGTCTAGAGTCATTATGTTGGTTAATGGGCTCAATCATATGGGCTAGGCCCAGGGGCGCCCCCTTCCCCTTGGTTAAGTGTTAGTAGTCCAAATGATGTGACACAACCTAGGACTTAAACAAACAAGCACAATCGCAATCAAACGGACTGATGTCGGCGACCGCTCACCCGATGCTCACCAAGACCCGAGGTAACTTGGCAATGCCAAGTGGAGGTTGTGTGGGCTGGGCCCTTGCTGGTAGAGGGCCAGCAAGGCCTAAGTTGATTCCCAAGGGTAATGGCAGCCCAATTCAAGGGAGCTGACGTCGTGCCGAGGGCACGGGTTCCACTCTTTTCCTACGGTGATCACTTATAGCAAAGGAGCTTAAGGATCGGGCTCTCATTCACGGCCAGCGGAGTTTATGAACTAATATTGAAAGAACAAGCACAAATTAGAGAAAAGTTTAGAGCACTTACTCGACCGGTTTGAAGAAACCGGTCCCGCTCAGAGACGAGGGCGAGCGGGGAGGCGGGTGGATCCCCACACGCCGCGTCGGGGTAGCTTGACCTACCCAAATGATTACAATACTACACCTCTCGCAGGAGGGGGATCTTGGGGTGGGGGTTAAGTGATATTACAACTAAAACTACCTCCACATAGGGAGGGGCCTTCAGCCGGCCAAACGGGGAGGGGAACTTGAGAGAGGAACACCGAAGATGGGAGGTCGCCGGTTCTGTCCACGTTCTGTGGGTGCTGACAGGTGATCGAAGAAATGGTTGCTGCGACTGATGCTGAATTTTTTTGGGAATGAAATCACCTGAAAATCTACTAGGAGGCCGGGGAAGTCGTCCAAATTTTTTAATTTCTTCTGTCACCCCTGCTGGTCTGGGTGGAGTCCCGAACAGGGAGGCAGAGACTCGGACTGGCAGCTCCTGGTTTCCAACAGCAGGTTGCAGAGGATGCCCCGATAGCTCCCGAACTCGGAATCAAGCACCTTCAGAGTCTTTGGAACCGTGGATGAGTCCTCTTCGCATAAAATCTGACAAGGAAGCCAAACAATACTGGAGAAGACCAGGGGACTCTGAACAATGATGATAGGTCGGTGCAGACTGGGTGTAGCATACCCGCGTAGCTGATGGAGAAAATTGATAACTCTGGATCACGAATGCTGATCGATGTTCTGCTTCTTGATTCTAAAAGTAGACAGGGCGAGGAAGAACATTGCAGAAGTGCTCTTGAACTGATTCTTCCAAGGTTCGTTGTGGTGAAGCTTCTACTCCGGTTCTGGTACTCAGCAGGGGCAGCTCTGCGCAGTTGTGGGAGAACGGAGCTCCCGGATAGCACACAGCTCGGATGAAAATGAAACTACTTCCGTTGCGAAGAAGACAGGAAGATGCTTCTGTGGATAGCTCTTGGGTCTTCAAACTCGCTGGGATGTGGTTGGAGTCACTGCAGCAAGTTGCTACTCTTCTGCTGCTAGTGAACTGAAAACTGGAGGTTGAAGATGGTGGGGGGAAATTGGGTATATGGGAGTGGAAATGGAGGTGGATGAGTGTGGGGAGAACCCTGGCTATGAGGGGGTCTAGGAGGGGGTGTTCCAAGGTGTGGGAGGGGAAGAATAAGGTCTGGAAGGGGGTCTAACAAGTGGTGGGAGGAGGAGCTACGAATTTGGGCTTGGAGGGTGAAGGAGGAAGGTGGGGGGGCACAAGTGGGTGGAGGGCATGTAAGTTTGAATTTCCTTCAATGTGGGGTGGTCAATGGTGGTCTTGGGGATGGGAAGAGGTGCCTTTGGAAGGTGGAGGGCTGCTTTGGGTAGTGGGAAGGGTGCTTGGGGAAGTGGGTGGGGTAGTTGGGGGTTGGGAGGTGGAGCTAGGATTGGTGGAAGCTCTCTTAGGACTAGGGGGTGGAGTAATGGGATGTGTGGGGAAGGGGAGTGGTCTTTAATGGGGGTAGGTGGGAGAGTGGTAGTTGGGAAGGGAGGAGAGAGAAAATTTTCGAAATTAGGTGTGGAGGAGAGAGAAAGGGGAGTGAAAAAGAGAGATTAAGAGAGGGATGGGTGGAGAATCTCTCCCCTAGAGTCTCTCACCCAAAAAATGGAATCTCTCCACTAGATAAGAAGTGTAAACTCTCAAAATGGTAAGTTTTTCATTCATTGATTCATTACCTTGAAATGGGGGGAATGGGGCCCTATATATAGGCAACCCACATTTTACAATAAGACCTTGACAATTGACTCAATGACAAATAACCGAGGGGGTAGGGGGAGCCCTTGGGCCAAGCCCAATGAATTGGGCCCAATAGCTAACTAGACAACCTAATGACACTCAAACTTAGGGAAATAAACACAAGACCTAGGAACATGACTCAAATAAAAGGGAAAATACATCAAATGACTCAAATAAAAATTACATAGGACTCAAAATTAAATAACTAGACCATGCCAGATGCAACCGGAGCGAGGAGACGAGCTGTGAACGTGGGCATGGGAGGTGATGTCCCCATCATACTCCCGGGGTGCGGAGAACTCGACTCCGTCGAGTAAGTGTCCTTCCCTCCTTAGAGGGTATAGAAGTGGTACTGTCCTAAAGCTTCCGAACGAGACCGATCCATCCACCTGCTGAGATAGTGCTCGTATACCTTGCTCCTGGTGGTAGTGGCCTGTTCATCCAATATTCGTTCAATGCGCTCACGCTGGGCTCTCTTGGCTGGTGGACTCTCCTCACGGGTGGGTGCTCTCTCAACGGAGGGAATAGGCTCAATATCCTCACTAGGTACCACCGTGGGTCCCTTATATGGCACTAGGTCGGCTACATTGAATGTAGAACTCACTCCATACTCCTCGGGGAGATCTAACTCACAGGCATTAGCGCCAATACGCCTTAGGACCTGTAAGGGACCAGCCCCACGTAGCCTCAATTTGGAGATGACTCCCGGGGAGAGCCTCTCCTTCCTCACCATCACAAAGTCACCCACGTGGAATTCTTGGTGACGCCGAAGGGAGTCAGCCTGCCTCTTATAGATCTCATTTTCCTTGCTTATGTGCTTGCAAAGGCTTTCGTGCAATTTTATGAATGTTGACATTCTAGGGGTGATGGGTGGACCTGGGCAACCAAAAGTAGACCAATCATGCTTTGACGCCAGGAAGACTTTGATGGAATGGGGAGGACCGGGGCATCCATAGGTGATCCGGTCATGCATGGGGGTGACAAATGCTGGGGGACCCGGACATCCATGAATACTCCTATCATGCCTACGACTCATGATGTGTGAAGGTGGACCATTACATCCGAATTTGGACCACTCATGCTTTCTACTTGACATGTGGGTGATATGAATAAATGGACTCATCGTAGTGTTCATGGCAAGGGGTGTGGAAAGCCTAGACATATGCATACTTTTCTCAAAAGTGACTTCCATGTGTATAGGTGTAGGACAACCTTTGAACTCCCATTGAAAAGGATCGAATGGATCTAAGAAGGTGGTCATCATGGGGTGGGGCACAACCTTATTACCTAGGGATATGTGGTCCAAGGTCATGACTCCCAAGGTGTAACTTGGGTCTAGGATGGGGTGGATTAGGTAAAACATGGTGGGTTGGGATAGGGAAATGTGGGTGGTGGATAAGGTGGTTGAGTCCCATGGTTTCTTTGACCCCCATTGGAAGGGATCAAAGGGATCATAAAAAGGGTTATCTAGGGAGAGGGGCCCTATGTCCTCAAGATCCTCAAGTGGTGGTGGGTCATCCTCCTCTAATGAGATAATTGGGCCGAAGTTCTTTGTGAGTGGGTCGGCCATGAGGGGAGGGCTTGACTTTTCACCCGATATAAGAAGCTCCAAATTGAGGAGAAGGTCGAGCTCATCGAGTTTGGGGAGGAATAGAAGGAGGTCGCTAGTGTAGCAACCAATGGAGCAAATCGAGGTGATAGACCCGACACAAAGGTGTAGGAGGTCAAGGCTCCTAGATTGGTGAGCCATGGGGGTCAACAAGTCGGTCAACTCATATTGCCAAGCTAAGACCTTGAGAAGGTCCTCTAAGGTTTCCACTTGGTAGGCTGTTTGGATTATGGTGTGATAGGAGGAGATGTGCACTATGGGAAGGTTTTCCTTTATGGGAAGGCAATCGTGGGCCGTGATCTCTCTTATTGGGCTCTTCTTTAGCCAACTAATAAGGGACTCTTCCAAGATGAATTCGGCCTTATCTAGAGGGGGTGGTGGAGGGTGAAGATCCTCGTGCGAGGCTTCCTCTTCAATTAGGACATGGGTGCTCTCCATGGAGGGGATAGGTTCCCGAGAGGTATTTGTCTCCATGTGGTAAAGTGGGTGGACTACTTCTTCCAAAGCTAATGGAGTGGAAATGTTCTTTGATGGTGGGGTGATGATGGCCGGAGTATGGTGCACCCGAGGTGGTGAACAAGGGCGGGATTCCCGCGGGTGGGAGAATACAAGGTTGTTGAATTTAAAGGTTCCCGAAAGGTGTGGCGGATGCACTAGGCAAGTCGGACGTGTTGGGTCGATGTCGGCATTCCTTTCATCTAACCATTTATTACCTAGGATTATACATGGAGCCGCCAATGTTCCCTTTTGACACCAAGCCCCATCCAAATACTTAGTCTTCCCGAACCATTTATGGAATTCAATAAATACTTGGTCTCCATTGTGCACAATTTGTCCGGTCCTACAAAGAGAGGTAATGATATCGGGGGACACCCAATTTTTAGATTCTAGGTCAATGAAATCAATTTCTACGGGCTCTCCATTAGGTAAGCATGCATGGGATATGATTGGGAGAGGGGCCATGTGACCCAAGACTCAACGTTAACAATGATGGGTTTGACAATGCACGGTTCGGACAAGAATGCAAGCATGCCCTAGGACTTGACTTGTAGAGACAAGTCAATGACTTGCTCTGATACCAATTGATGTGACACAACCTAGGACTTAAACAAACAAGCACAATCGCAATCAAACGGACCGATGTCGGCGACCGCTCACCCGATGCTCACCAAGACCCGGGGTAACTTGGCAATGCCAAGTGGAGGTTATGTGGGCTGGGCCCTTGCTGGTAGAGGGCCAGAAAGGCCTAAGTTGATTCCCAAGGGTAATGGCAGCCCAATTCAAGGGAGCCGACGTCGTGCCGAGGGCACGGGTTCCACTCTTTTCTAATGGTGATCACTTATAGCAAAGGAGCTTAAGGATCGGGCTCTCATTCACGGCCAGTGGAGTTTATGAACTAATATTGAAAGAACAAGCACAAATTAGAGTAAAGTTTGGAGCACTTACTCGACCGGTTTGAAGAAACCGGTCCCGCTCGGAGACGAGGGCGAGCGGGGAGGCGGGTGGATCCCCACACGCTGCGTCGGGGTAGCTTGACCTGCCCAAATGATTACAATACTACACCTCTCACAGGAGGGGGATCTTGGGGTGGGGGTTAAGTGATATTACAACTAAAACTACCTCCACATAGGGAGGGGCCTTCATCCGGCCAAGCGGGGAGGGGAACTTGAGAGAGGAACACCGAAGATGGGAGGTCGCCGATTCTGTCCACGTTCTGTGGGTGCTGATAGATGATCAAAGAAATGGTTGCTGCGACTGATGCTAAATTTTTTTGGGAATGAAACCACCTGAAAAATCTTCGTAGGAGGCCGGGGAAGTCGTCCAATTTTTTTTAATTTCTTCTGTCACCCCAGCTGGTCTGGGTGGAGTCCCGAACAGGGAGGCAGAGTCTCGGACTGGCATCTTCTGGTTTCCAACAGCAGGTTGCAGAGGATGCCCAACAGCTCCCGAACTCGGAATCAAGCACCGTCAGAGTCTTTGGAACCGTGGATGATTCCTCTTTGCAGAAAAACTAACGGAGAAGCCAAACAATGCTGGAGAAGACCAGGGGACTCTGAACAATAATGGCAGGTCGGTGCAGACTGTGGGTAGCAGACCCGCGTAGCTGAGGGAGAAAATTGATAACTCTGGATCACAAACGCCGATCAAAGTTCCGCTTCTTGATTCTGAAGGTAGACAGGGTGAGGAAGAACTTTGCAGAAGCGCTCTGGAACTGATTCTTCCAAGGGTCGTCGTGGTGAAGCTTCTACTCCGATTCTGGTACTCAGCAGGGGCAGCTCTGCGCAGTTGTGGGAGAACGGAGCTCCCGGGCAGCACACAGCTCGGATGAAGATGAAACCATTTCGTTGCGAAGAAGATAGGAAGATGCTTCCGTGGATAGCTCTTGGGTCTTCAAACTCGTTGGGATGTGGTCGGAGTCGCTGCTGCAAGTTGCTACTCTTCTGCTGCCAGCGAACTGAAAACTGGAGGTTTAAGATGGTGGGGGGAAATGGGGTATATGGGAGGGGAAATGGAGGTGGATGAGCGTGGGGAGAACCCTGGCTGTGAGGGGGTCTAAGAGGGGGTGTTCCAAGGTGTGGGAGGGAAAGAATAAGGTCTGGAAGGGGGTCTAATAGGTGATGGGAGGAGGAGCTACGAATTTGGGCTTGGAGGGAGAAGGAGGAAGGTGGGGGGGCACAAGTGGGTGGAGGGCATGTGAGTTTGAATTTCCTTCAATGTGGGGTGGTCAATGGTGGTCTTGGGGATAGGAAGAGGTGCCTTTGGAAGGTGGAGGGATGCTTTGGGTAGTGGGAAGGGTGCTTGGGGAAGTGGGTGGGGTAGTTGGGGGTTGGGAGGTGGAGCTAGGATTGGTGGAAGCTCTCTTGGGACTAGGGGGTGGAGTAATGGGATGTGTGGGGAAGGGGAGTGGTCTTTAATGGGGGTAGGTGGGAGAGTGGTGATTGGGAAGGGAGGAGAGAGAAAATTTTCAAAATTGGGTGTGGAGGAGAGAGAAAGGGGAGTGAAAAAGAGAGATTAAGAGAGGGATGGGTGGGGAATCTCTCCCCTAGGGTCTCTCACCCAAAAAATAGAATCTCTCCACTAGATAAGAAGTGTAAACTCTCAAAATGGTAAGTTTTTCATTCATTGATTCATTACCTTGAAATGGGGGGAATGGGGCCCTATATATAGGCAACCCACATTTTATAATAAGACCCTGACAATTGACTCAATGACAAATAACCGAGGGGGTAGGGGGGAGCCCTTGGGCCAAGCCCAATGAATTGGGCCCAATAGCTAACTAGACAACCTAATGACACTCAAACTTAGGGAAATAAACACAAGACCTAGGAACATGACTCAAATAAAAGGGAAAATACATCAATTGACTCAAATAAAAATTACATAGGACTCAAAATTAAATAAGTAGACCATGCCGGATGCAACCGGGGCGAGGAGACGAGCTGTGAACGTGGGCATGGGAGGTGATGTCCCCATCACCAAAAGTCAAGGACTTATGTGAAAATGTGGGATTCCTATAAATAGGACCCCAATCCCTCATTTGGAGACTAATGAAGTATTGATAAAATTGCCACCAGAATTTGTGCCTACCTCTCTAGCTCTCTCTCTCTATATATATATATATCTCTAAAGGGGGCGAACCCCTCTCTCTCTCCAAATTTCGCACCACTCCCTCTCTCCTCTCCTTGCCACCTCATCTTCCACATCAGCCTCCCACCCTTTCATCTTCCCAAGACCCTTAACTCCCCTTCATTTCCCTCCACTTCCCAAACAACCTTTCCCCTTCCCCATACACCCTTTCACCTTCCCAAGGGAGAATCCCTTCTCCTAGGCACCCCTTCCCCTCCCCAAGGCAACCCCTTCCCATTCCCTAGACCACCATTAACTCTTCTATTAACCCTCCACTCAAATCAAGAGAAGCCCTCCCCATTCCCCCAAGCCTTGTGCGCCCCCATCTCCCCACCACCTCCTCCAAGGCCATTTTCGCACCCACCCTCTCTGCTAGCTCCGCCCCTACCACCTTCCCCCACCTTCCCTTCCCACCTCCTAACCCTTCCCCACCACCAAAACATCCATATCCCCTTTCCCCGCCACCAAAGAAACCACCCCCTCAACCATTCTTTCTTCCAATCTATGTGCAGCTGAAGCCCTACAGATCGACAGTCTGTTGCAGGGCCGCCCACGACAACATCCCGGAGCTCCTGGAAGCGTGTCCTACATCGACGGAAAGCTCTTCCAGTCATCTGCGCAGGCGAGGTGGTTTCGTCTCAATCCGAGGTCGGAGCTGCCCGGGAGAGCCATTCTTCACCAACTGTGCAGAACCAGTTCGGCCTACAACCAGAAGTGATTTGCAGAAGCTCCTGCGACCACCCATGCTCCCCTTGGCGCGCCACTTGACCGGAGCAAAGATCCACCTGTCCTTTGTCCAACGCAGCCAGCGGGACCTCATTCGGAGCTCGGAGCCAATTGTACCAATTTTTCTACCGCCGGGACGCTGTTCAGGTCAGCCAGGGTCTGCCCCGACACCTCCCCACTCCTCGGGCTGCTACTCTCGACCCCGACCTCCTCCGGTGCTGTTCTTTCTTCCTGATCGAAGAGGACGCGGCCACGCTCGCAACCGTCCTGGTCCTGCTCCATTTGGACCACGGGAACGATCGTGACACCATCGCCAACCTACTGCCACAACCAGAACCCAGTCCGAAGCAGAGCAAAGCAGCGCCGGTCCAGCAACTCTCCCGACCAGTGACCTCGACATATGGTGCCAGAAAAATTCAAGCTTCATCCTGGGTCAGTTCCCGATATTTTGGCGCTGGTCTCATCAACTTTTGACTCCGGGAGCGATCGCCACAGCGCTGACAACCAGTACCTATCAGCAGGGAATCTGGCGGGCAGAACCCCGAAGAGGCGCGTCGGCTCCGGTTCATACCCCTTTCTTTCTCGCCTGGCCGGCTTACCGCCCCTGCCTGCGTGGAGGTAGTGTTTGCGTGTAAACCTTACTAACCCACCCCTAGTCCAACCCTCCTGTGTGAGGAGTAGTGGATGTAATTAATTTCAACAGGTTGAAGCTTCATCGATGCAGCGTGCGGGTGGCCCACGCTTCCCCGCTCGCCCTCGTCTCCAGCCGGGATCGGCGTCTTCACGCCGATCAGGTGAGCTCCTGGTTGCACTCCTCTTGGTTAGCACTTCTTTCTTAACTAGTATTGCTTCTTTGATCCGTCGATGGCGAGGGAGTGCCCGTCCTAAAATCAATCACATCGAGTGTCCACCGCAGGGTGAGTTGTGAGAGAGACCCTACATCCCACGCCCTTGGCGTGCTGGCCGCCCACGAAATTGGGCATCCCAGGCCCTTAGGGGTTCAGCCCAAGCTAGTCAAATCTCCAGAAAGGCAAGGTCCATCCTCGGACCCTCACCACTATCGCCGGTCCACCTACGGACCCGGGTGTGCGCGACGCGGGTGAATCCGCTTGAGTGGGTCCGCCGTTCGGTTCGATTGCTTACAAATTTAAGTCCGAGGGGTCGTGTCACATCAAAAAGCTATCAGCGTGAAGGAGTCTCGGTGTTTCTAGCAGGTCAAGACATCTACCTCTCACTTTGATGTCTTCTTACTTTAACCTCGGGCTTAGGCCAATGCAAGCGTGTCACCTATGGGTGCGACGACGTCTGATTCTGGGTCAGCGTCGCGCGGTCGGCTGTTTGGGTTCCAGTGTGTTCCACTATATACCATCTAGAGTTATGAGGAAATAGGCTCGGGTCGGGTAACTCTTATACGTCGAACGCTTTTTGGGTGTCTCCCTGTGGTCGGAAGCAACTGGGAGCCTAAGCGTGACATGATGGCATTATTATCAGGGTAAGTCTTAATCGGCGAGACTGATATTCGAGGAGTCTAGAGGCCCAAATCAACTTAGATGTGCGTTTAGGATACTTGGGAGGTTAGTAAGGAATCCCCGTCCTCATGTAGGTTAAGTGCCATATGGATGGTCACCGGGCATCAGTGACAAAAATACACCAAGTCCCAAAACCCAACAAAAAACAAAACAAAATAAAAACAAACTAAAAAAACCAAAACAAAAACACAAAAAAGAGAGGAAGAACCAAAAAATAAAAAAAATAAAAAGATTAAAAACTAAGAAAAGAACAAAAAAAAGAAAGAAAGAAAGAAGAAAAAAAGAGCAACAAAAAAGAGAACAACAAAAAAAATCATCATTTGCCTGCTCACATCATGTGTATGATCACTTTTCAATTCTTGTTTACATCTGCCTGCTTCCGTGATTACATTACTTGAAGTCTACTCCTTTTACTCGCCTTAATTGATTAAAGGCTTGGCCCCTTGACCCATTATCAAGGCCAGTTTCAGAACAATCACCCACTTATGGAGCAAGGGGCCAAGCCAGAACGAAAAGACTAACTTGTTTCTCTGGAGCAATGTGTGCAGGAGTTAGAAGGGCAAGAAAGAAGTAGTGAACAACAAACCGAATCTTCCCTTTTATCCTTGTTTTAAAAGAAAATGTGTACGTTAGGTTCCACCTTCTCTCCCGGCATCACTTCTCTCACCACTCTCTGGGCAAGAAGCCCTGGAGGGTGTTGTCAAACTATACAAGGTGGTACCTCTACCACCCTGCATTACCCTTTCCATCTCCAGGCCCCGTCGCCGCTCTGCGGGGGCAGCGAAGAAACTACTGACACGAAAGTCACGCTCACGTGCTCTTCGATAACGCTCTTCACCGTCCCTCAGCCACTGTTCAGCAAGACCGAGACTGGTTCGGAGCTCAAATACTTGGGCCTCTAAGGCCCTCTTCTCTTCTCTCTCGGCCAGTGTTTCGGCCCTCTCCCTTTCTCTGTCCATCTCTTTCTCTACTCGTTCCCTCTCTCTGTCTTCCTTTTCCAGCTGGAGGGTGATCCTCAGCTCCATGGCGTCCTGAGAAAAGTTGTCGTCTGAGCGACGCTGCAATTCCTCCTCTAGCTCCGCTACCCTGACCTCCCCTTATGCTACACGAGCAAGTGCCTCTTGCATCTCTTCGGTCTGTCATGACCGTCGTCTCAGGAACGTGGCAAGTCATGAACAAAGGGAATTCAATGGAGAAACCCTCACCTGCGCAGAAAGCATTCCCTCGGCCTCCATGGCATGCTGTATGGCACGAGCAAGTTGCTCGTGGAGCAAATCAAGTTCCGAGGAAGGAATCTATAGACTAGAGGAGGCACCCTCTGCCCCCACTGCTGGTGGGGTTGCGCCGAGCTGAGCACGCTATGATGGCGAGAAGTGGCAATGAGTGGCTAAACACCAGGAACCTAGGGGTATAATTAGGAACATGCATTTGCATACACACTCACCGAGGCATGCAAAGCTGTACGGGTGTCACCAAATTGTTCCTCCGTGTCCGCTAAGCGAGCTCGCAAGTTCACTATCATGGTATTACGAGCATCCTATAGCCATGTCATAAGAGTTATCATTACCCTAAAAGAAAAATAGAGAAAGGGGAGAGAATTGCATCCACCTCCACAATTCCCCCAGGATGGAGTCGCTCTTCATACGTCACCCTATAGAGGCGTAGGTAATCCTCACTATCCCGCGCGTGCGACTCCACAAGCGTGCCACCCTGCTGCCAATCTTCATACTGTTCGGGGAAGTGCACCCGCCAATTAACGCAAGTTACCGGCCCGCGTGTCTTCCTCTCGACGCAGGGTGGCGTGGTCATATCTACCCATTCTTGGACAAGCCCTAGAGTCCTCATGACCAATCATAGCCGAAGTGGCTCGATTTCATTCAGGTAGTGGATCCAATGGTCCCGACCAAATCGGGCATGACCTGTAATGACCCACGGCTGGTCGACATCGACCATGCCGAGTAAGGCCTCCAGATCACCAACATTGGCATGCTTATATATCCTTAATCACTGAAGAAAAAAAGAAGAGGAAAGAAAAGACCAAAAAAATGGGAGTCCTACCATCGCTGTAGGGAACTCTTGCAGCTCGTGCCTTAATACCATCAGCTGGTAAGACAGAGAGGTTGTGTTCATGTTAGGTTGCCACCTCCGAGCTAGTGGTGCCATAGCCATACGCCACTATCGAGCTCTCCCCATCGGAATGTATTAATAACTCCATACCTGTGTCGCCGCATGTCATTGGCATTTCATGAAATTAATTAGTTGCATTAAACAAAAAATTTACCTGGAGAAATGGTGTGAAGCCACTTACAGTCACCTCTCGATCTGTCCCTTAGGACAGACCTGCAAACCAATGCGCCAGCATGGCGGCTCCCCAGGCATATTGCCCTACACTCTCTAGGTCTACTAAGAATTCTAGGAAGCGGCAATGGATGTCGTCTCCCTTGGAACCTAGCAGCAATTTTCCCAATTGGAAGAGGTGTAATCTCCTCAAGTCCATGTTTGACCTCTCCCAGCTGCTGGCATCCACGCAATACACAGCGCGGGACCCTCTTTCAGTCCTCTCCATGAATTCCTCCAAGGACTCATTATCATGCTGACGAGTGTCAGTAAGCCCCAATGCCTCCATGATGGACACCTTAGCTACTAACCTATTCTTTTGGTCCTTTAGTTCCAAACCTAGAAGCTTCTTAGCCCCTTCGCGGTAATCAGGGTAGGTGACCTCAGTCACCGCCTCGCCATCCACTCTAAGGCTAGTGATCTGGGCCACATCTTCTAGGCTGGGCACCATGTGTCCCCAGGGCATCAGGAAGGCACGACTCTCTGGGTCCCATCTCTCGCGCAATGCTTGGATGAGGGTGAGGTCGAGCTTAATAGGTTCGATTCGGAGGAATGCCCCTAAACCCCATTACATCTAACCGGGCTTTCTAGAAGTCCGGCAGGCCTCGATAGGCAGACACCACCAATTCCCATGAGATGTGTGATCTCATCATACTCTGTGGATTACACAAAAGTAAGAAACGAGCGCATAAAAAAGAAAGAAGGAAAAAAGGAAAGAAAGGGCTCGTGAAGAGTGAGATAAATGAAACGGCTCGTTTTCAAGCTGCGAATGGGTCCTCTCACTGAGGTGCCCTTCAACATCAGAGAGTATCCTGGAACTGCCACTGGATCTACTCCTCTTCGAGGAGCGGGAAGACTCACCCTCCATCTTAGAGAATGAGAAGCTCTTACTCCTTCCTATCAACTTTTCACTCTTCTAACCAGTCTCCACTACTCTGTGCTTTCGAGTGAAGCGGGTGGGGGGAGTATTTATAGGATTGAAGGGATATGATCCAGATATGTCACAGTTCCTCTCATAATAGTCCTTGTAACGGAGCACCCATCGTCCAATTTCATATGTTTACTCGGAGTAAAAGAGGTCGGGGGTGTAGCTGGTCGATTAGCACCCTACGCATCTAGGTTCCCTGTGTTCATCATGGTTCAAATAAATTTGAGATGAGGACATCTACTTGGGAAAAGATGACTAGAGGATGACGTCTTTGAATTTAGGGCTTGAATCATCTACATGTAAAAAGGACAAAAAGATCGACATCTTTCGATTTGGGAGGGACTCATCCACAGGAAAGAGGACTAGAGGGCGACGTCTTTGAATTTGGGGGTAGACTCGTCTACAGGGAAAAAGGACAGTGGGGGTTGGTATCTTTGAATCTGGGAGTGGACTCGTGTACATGGAAAAAGGACAAAGAGGGTTGGCATCTTTGAACTCGGTGGTACATCATTAAAATTTGTGATAGATTCTCCCGAAAGAAACACACAATGAATCCGAGACACGATCCGTTATCTCAGGGGAGTTCTGTTAAACACGTCACATGGGGACAGCATGGAAAAGAAGAGGCGTGGAAGAGAAGGAACGCATGAAGGGCAAACAAGTCACATAAAAGCAAATTGTTCCATTCATACATCTATATAAACTGTCATGTCCACCACTAAAAGAGGGCAAGTGCACAAATAACTCGCTAAACCTCACCACCACCCTCTTGGTCATCTCTCTCCTCCATCCTAAGGCGGAGGTCCCTGGGAGGTCTCTTAGAGCTCTGCGACGCAGAAATTGCCTTATAACATCACGCGTTCCCACCCTCTCTGGTAGCGCTCCTCGCCGTCCTCCAACCTCTCTCGCGACCCCGACAGCCACGAAGCTCTCGAACCCGAGGCTGCCGACTGAGCTACCCTCTGCTCTACCGGTGGAGACTGCACCAGCTCCAGAAGCTCCTCCACTGTGAGCTCCAACTCTCCTCCAATCTGTAGTGACTCTGAGGGAGTGATGTGTCCAAGCACTATTTCTCCTGAGGCTTCATCGCCTGGGCCTCCAGTGCCCTCCTCTCACCCCGATCCCGATGCCGCTTTATCCTCGCCTCTCTCTGCACTCTCTCCTGCTCTACCTCTCTCCTCGCCACCTGGAGAGAAACCCTCAGCTCTGGGACATCTCCGGGCAACCCCTCGTGCTGTAGTTGCTCCGATCCTCTAGCTTTTGTCCGGTGACGGTCAGCTGTCGCCCGACGTCTGCCATTTCAGCCGCCTATACAAAAAGAAAAGGGGAGGGGGAGATTCAAAGAGCGTGCAATGGCATTAAGGCTTTGTGTTTATTTCAAAACAAGATACATTAGGGTTTGGGCACCACGGGCCTCAATTTCCCTAGCTCAATTACATAAGCTTTCAATAGTTCCCGGTCCTCGATCATAGACACCATCGCCATCCGTGGAATTCTTGCCTTCCACGATGCTTTGATCGCCTTCACGTCCTTTGCATCACCCTCCGTGCCCAGCTCCCTTTCCTTAATCAAAGGAAGGTCGGATGGCGTTGGAAAAGAGTGTCCAGGAAGGCCGATTTACAGGAAACAACGGTGTGAGTTGTAAAGAACAAACTTGGTTGGACAGATAAGCTGGAGTTCCGCATCAGGAGAAGATCTCGTGAGAAGCTCACGTGGAAGTAGACATGCTGGCGCGCAAGTGAACATATTCCGTGCCAAGGTGCCAATGTGAGCCCGCCAATCTCCGCGTGTCTTTAGCCGGGGCATGCGATTGACCACCTTCCCGCTAAATCCCAACACATCGGCCATGTAATGAAGGGGGATTTGTTCGAAGATCTTGGAGGCGGTCTGTACCCCCTCGCGGTGATCAAATTTGAAATGAAGATCGATCCAGCAATTGAGGAGAAGCATGCACCCATAAGGAGTCCTACCCATGCTGGAAGCCGTGAGACCACTATAGAGATATGCAAGGACGGCGGGCCCCACTCTCTTGCCCTCCCAAAATCCATAAACCACACCGAGCTGATCTTCTTCCACAATGTTGTCAGTGTGAGGGAATAGGATAGCACCCACCAAACAAATCGTGAACCCCTTCATGAGGGCTTCCATTTGATCACCACCTGTCGACTCTTCCAGGGCACTTATAGTCCATTCCGCAAGCTTATGTAAATTGATGCCCCTTTGAGTTTGGACGGCCTTGATAGCTTTAGATGGCATAAAACTCCCAAGGACTTCCTCGAAGGTTACCTTCTTTGGCATGGCAGGATCTTTATCTTGCCATCTTTCTTAAACCTTTTCAAACCAAGCAGAAGTTCTGCTTCCTCGAGAAGGACTGTCGCTTCAAAAGTAGGAAAGATGAAGGTGTGAGCTTGAGGGTGCCAAACCTCTGTGAATGCGCCCATGGCTACCCAGTCCATGTAAATTCGATCATAATGTTTGGCGTGGATAACCAGCCCTTGAAGGTGCCACTTTGAAATAACAGCCCTCATGTCGATGGTTATGTTGGAGGTGATCTTCGACAGCGAGGGTAGCTTTGAGAATTTCCTCGGGCCCGGAAAGAGAGAATATGGCTGGAAGGAAAGAAAAGAAAGGAATGAAGAATCGAGAGAGAATTCGTCCAGGAAAAGTAGGAGAAAGAGTCAACTCACCATCCGTGGGCTCAGGTGACCTTCGATGTCGGTTAACCTCTTGAAGTCGTGGCTGAACCTGCCCCTCTTAGTAGGGTAGGAAAGTTCACCTCCCATCTCAAAAGGCCCGGATCTCTCCCCTCCCACCTCAAAAGGGCTCAACTCCCCGAAACAACATTTCGATGACATTTGTCTAGAAGTAGGGGGATATTTATAGGAGGAAAGCGGGTAAAAAGGTAAATGTGGAACATTGATGATGAGTTACCATTGTGGATTCTAACGGGAGGAATTTTGTCTGGTTTGCATTGTGTTTTCCCCTGCTTCTGTGAATCACCTTTGTGTGCAGATCTCCTTGTACAGTGGAATGCAATTTCATTTCTTATGAAATAATTATGTGCTAACTGTTGAGTGCAGATATCAAAAATAAAAATAAAAATAAAAAATAAAAAATGGGACATCACTGTCCCACCCCCAGTCACCTCGGTGATTGACCCCACTGTGTCATGCATCTTACTATATAATATCTACATTATTAGAGCACGTCAAGGACCATATGCCTTTGATGAATCTAGAGTTTGAGTTCCCCTCTAACAAAAATAGTGATAACTTCAGATAAGTTTGAAATGTACGGATAGGCCGTTAGGTTGTTGTAGCTTGGGGACGATGGTTCCGTTCGGCGAGTCAGTGCGCGGATAAACGGGCCCCAGCTCAGTACCGGCTCTTCGAATCAGTTTCCTGACCCATCCTTAGCAACTTAGCAATATTATCCTTGGCTATCTTCAATTTTTAGTTTGTTTTAATTTTCCTTTTAAACCCAGCATGCATTCATGTAGGACTTTGATTTCACTGTGGAAAACCATTCACTTAACTCAACTGTGAAAGCCGCTATGCTTAAATTCTTGACTAATATGAGATATTCCATTCTGAGTCGAGTACTAAGTTTTCTTGAGACTACCTTGGGTTGGTATTCCGGAAGAGACCTTTGTTTGGATTTATCAACAACTTTTTTTTTTACTCCATTGGACCCACCTTGGTCGCAGTACTTCACATTGGCTGGTAACTGATGGGGACATCAGTGACCCTCCATGCCCCGACTTCGACGTCGGCCCTTCGAGACAGATTCAGCAATGGTTTAGATATTTATTTCTTCTTAGTATGATGTATTTTTCTTTTATTGAGTTTGTAATCCTTTTTGGGTCAAGTAATAAGGCCCAAAAGGCTAGTCTATTAGTAGCTCGGTTAATGGTCGTAGGTAGCTTATGTTCACCACCTCGGATAGCGGGGTAATTGTTTGAACTTCAAGGGCATTTATGGACATTTGTAACCCTGGCCTCTCCCTTTAAATAGGATGCCAAGGGCTTTGTTTTAAAGCTAATGAAAAGTTTTCAAACAATTGTCAAAGGATTGAATTATCCCACCTTGTGTCTCTCTCTCTCTCTCTCTCTTTCTCCCCCTTGCGTCCAACTCTCTCTCTCTCCTTGGGGACTTCGAAAATCCCCTTCTCTCTCCTCCCTCCTTGGGCTGCGCGCCCCTTCCTCCTTCCTTTCCCCTTGCCACCTCATCCCCCTTATTCATCTCCTACAAAATCTCCTACTTTCCCTCCCCCACTTCCCTAATCTAGCTCCACCTTCTTTATCCCCATCCAAATCCCTAATCTAAATAAATCTCAGCCACCCAATTCTTTCCCAATCTCATCCCCTCCTAAAATTCCCCCTTTTCTTTTGGAAAGTTTTACAAAAATTCAAAATTCCTTCTATTCCCCAACTCCTAGCCGCGGCCACCCTCCCTCTCCCCTCCCTAGTTCGCACCCCCCTAATCCCCAAACCCTAGTTCGCCCCCCCCCCCCCCAAGTCTCCCACAACCCAGCCACCATCAGCCACCCCTCCCCTCTGCAACCCACGCCCTATCCCCTTCCAGGTGCGTCCACGGCGGCCCCGGCATCCCACAGCATCGCCTTCGTCATCGCTTGTGGAGGTCTTCTAGTTCTGCTGTCCTCTGCTCTGCATCAGAAGCTTGGCCGAGTTTGCAGCGACCACACCGTCATCCACAGTGCAAATCAATCCGAGCTTCCTTCATAGAAGTCGTGCGCCTCCAAGTCCTCTTTGCGTGCGAGGTGGAATCGTCGCGTTCTGACTTCGTCACTGTTCACGTCGCCTGTTCTCGTGCGGTTGCGCCAGATCTGAGCCAGAACCCGAGAGCCACTTGACAGTGCCCGTACCTATTTCTCCGGCGTGATTCAGCCAGAACTCTCTTCTGGGAGTTTGTGCTACTCCAATCCTTCGTGAATCCATAGGTGGAATCACCCCAGTCAGACATCGGAAAAGTTCATGGTGCTCATTCTCCCACAACTGCGCAACCCGGGTGCAACCTAGTCTGTCCAGACTGTGTGCCCGCCTTGCAGAGCATGCCCTGCCCGACCTGTTCGTCATCGGCCCGAGGTGTCTTCAGCAAAGTGGTGCCCTTTGACGATACGAAACCAACCCAGTTGGTTTCATCTCGTTCCAACGTCCGAGTAGAAAGTTCCACAATGGCCTTTGCACCTCTATCTGGCTGCTCGTCCAGGAATCAGAGGCTCACCATAACTGCGACCACGCCCAGCCTGGTGATCTGATGGCCGCCATCTCTTGAGGGCACGTAGAACTCCCTGTCTACTATCCTCCCGAGTTGATACCGCCTCATTCTGAGTTCGACAGCGAGCATACCGGCGGTTGTCCCGTGACTGCGCAACCCTGTCCGGCGGGACAGAATCGCATAGGTCCACTTCTCCGGCCGGCCCCACCCTCTAACGGCCTCAGATCGACGTCAGGTTTTTAGGGATGCTCCAGCACCCCCCAGGCTCCGTCTGAGCGCTGACGGCACCACATTCAGACGTCCGTGCTCAGCGTACCGTGCAGGACGGTCGGCGTCGTCCCAACAGGCCAGTTCGTAGATTGGCATCTTATTGCTCCCCTCCCCTTGCTCCCCCCTCCTGCGTGAGGGTAGTGCATGTATTGATTACCCCATCCCTTGGTTCCCCCTCCCTACGTGGAGGCATCTGTTTGGTTGTACTAGCAGGTCCGACAGAAGCTACAGCGACGCAGCGTGTCCGCCGGGTGTGCACGCTCCCGGCTCGCCCTCGTCTCTGATCGGTGCCGGTCTTTTCAGACTCGGCAAGGTACGTGGCTGACCACCTGCTCCCCTGTGATTTGTCCCTTCGTATTTTCTTTGTGCTTGCGCCAACGGTGAGAGAGAGCCCGGTCCCAACCCCCGTTTCATGTGAGTTTGCTGCCATGCGAGAGAGTGAACCCCATAGTGCCCTCGGGCGCGAGGTCTGCCCCGGATGAATCCGGGTGATCCCTCCCCTTCAGGTCGGCATTCCACCGACCCAACTCACGAGTTCTGACCACGTAGATGGCTTGTGGGCCAAAGCCCATCTTCCCCATCGCCGGGTTAGAACCGAATTCCGAGTGCGCCGCGTGTTTGTCCGCCGTGTCCAACCTGGCCTATTCGGCCTTGCTTGCTGTCCACTAGGTCCTAGTTCCGACCGGGTCTCATCCCGCGTCAAATTTGGTATCAGAGCAAGTTCTCAGCTTGCTCTCGCATGCCAAGTCCTAGGCAAACTTGCATTCCCTTGCATTCCCCCTCGCATCAGTAGCATGTGGTCTAGTCTCTTAAACCGCATAATCTGTCTAGTCTAGACCCACCATTCGGTTTTCCCCATCTCGCTGACCCCATGTCCATCCATAGTGTTGCCTCGTACAGGGAGATTGATCGTCCATTTGGCCACGACACTCAGGTCAGACCGTCCCACCACAACAAATCCATGGCCACTCATATTGGCAGTTCGTACCGTCAGTCCGGACCCGTGCACATCTCTGGCCAACATACTGGTCTGTCCATCCACCCTACCTACCCACAGGCTGGCCCCTCACCCAATCTCTACAACCGATTTGGGGATAAAATATTCACTCCCTATAGCACCCGTTGGGGCACCCAAGATTTCTTTGGCTTTCGGAATCCCATGATCTACCTTGATTGGGAAGCCGAGATGGACTTCTACTTAGATAGGGATGACTGGTCGGACTTCCAAAAGGTGAGGTTTGCCATGAGAAGGTTGAGAGATCGGGCCCGAGCCTACTGGCTCGATGATGAGCGATGTCTTACGGCCCGATACCAAGTGCCCGTCACTTGGGCCATGATGAAGGAGAAGCTTCGCGAGAAGTATCTCCCTCCCGCTTATTTGCCCGTGGCCGACCCTCTCGCCCCACTGCCAGCTATAGTAGGCCCCACTAAATACACACTCCCTGGACCAGCATTTGAATCCCAAACACCCATAGGAGCCATGCCACCAGCTTTGTCCATCCTAGAGTCACCACCTCCCTCAACTCAACCTCCGATTAGGGATGAGATAGTGCACGAACCCATAGAGACCATGAAATACATCCCTAATCCCTTGTTGATTGAAGCATACCAAACCCAAGAGGATGCCCTATGCTTGGCTCACCCCTTAGTAGAGGAAGCCCCCACCCAACTTGAGGCTAAAGTCCAACACAACCTCCATCCCAAGTCACTCATGGCCCATGGAGGCGAGATTGTCATAAGTGGAACCCTCGCTAGGTGGCTTAGGAGAAGTCTAATCTTAGATTTCTCCAACTTCTACCCCTTCCCAAATGAACAAGCCCAACAAATAGTACCCTTCCACTCCTTCCACACAACCTTTCGATCATTTTGCTTTGTGGAGATCGTGGAAGATCTTGTTCGGAGTTTGAAGTGGCAAATAGGGGTGACCAACATGCTTGCCTTGAAGTCGGGTCCACCTAGGGGCATTAGCTTCACCCACCCCTCCGTTGGCTCCATTACTTCCGTGTGCACTATAGGTCGGTGTACGTGTGAGCTCTTGATACTTTTGCCAATCCCAGAGGAGCTCGAGGCTACTACTCAAGTCCTGGAGTGCATCCAGCCCATCAAGCCCACTATCTCACCAACTCCCCCACCCACTGATAATTTCATCCACAATGGAGGGACTGAGATTTGGGCGAATCAATTGTCAGAATTAGATGATGTCCTCCATAGTCTCCCCTTCCTTGATCCCTTTGACCCATCATATTGGGTTCAACCAGTCCTCATCCAATTATCCAACAACACCCAACACCTACTCCCTCATGGAGATTACTACACATGTTTGAGCCTGACCCCACATCATTGTTTCTCTAGTGACATGTGTTTGACTGGTAAAAGGCACATTTCATGGGAGGTAATGCATTCGTCATGGAGTCTAGCATCATATAGAGAAGGTCATAGTTTTGGTTGCGCAAGTCCACCCATGCTTATCCCATTTGATAGGAGTCACATGCATGATAGGTCTACTTTTGGATGTC
Source organism: Amorphophallus konjac (assembly GCA_022559845.1). Taxonomy (NCBI): domain Eukaryota; kingdom Viridiplantae; phylum Streptophyta; class Magnoliopsida; order Alismatales; family Araceae; genus Amorphophallus; species Amorphophallus konjac. The sequence continues at coordinate 214,391,463 of CM040127.1, forward strand.
CCGGGCCACCCATGCAATGTAGATGGTCTATGCATACCACTCAGTATCGCAGCCTATCTAGGACTCACCACATCATCAAGCATTATGACAGCAAGCGAGTCCGTTTGAGCTATGGGTCATATTATGAGTTGGCGGATAGTCATTGGCATCACCGAGAGTCCTAGAGTTGTGAGCTTGCGATGGTGAGGATGGAGTGGTTCCCAATGGAGCCTCGCAAACTAAGGGCCCGCAACATCAAGCTACATCAGAACATGAGGAGGGTAGGCTCTACTAGGTTAGGCCAACTTGAAGAGAATAAAGTGATCCCGATATTCACTTGGGCAGACCAAACGCAGTACGAGGACCTGGCAGCAAAACCAAGTGAGTCTTTTGGGCCTCTACCTTCCTTCATGAGTGACCCACATCCCGTGAGAACACTAGCCATATGGAGTGCCCGGCGCGGGCCAATAGAGGAGATACGGGGTGGGCAAATCACCACTTATTGGAGCATGGTAGTCTACTACTACCTCACCAGATGGAAAGGACGGCCCAGATCAGACCACGTATAGGAAAGTAGGACAAAGATACAGCACCCCGATCCACGCCGTCAGATTCCACCAGATCACCACTCGACGGAGTCGAGTTCTCGTCACCCCGGGGGAATTGATGGGGACATCAGCGACCCTCCATGCCCCGGCTTCGACGTCGGCCCTTCGAGACAGAATCAGCAATGGTTCAGATATTTATTTCTTCTTAGTATGATATATTTTTCTTTTATTGAGTTTGTAATCCTTCTTGGGTGAAGTAATAAGGCCCAAAAGGCTAGTCTATTACTAGCTCGGTTAATGGTCGTAGGTAGCTTACGTTCACCACCTCGGATAGCGGGGTAATTGTTTGAACTTCAAGGGCATTTGTGGACATTTTTAACCCTGACCTCTCCCTATAAATAGCATGCCAAGGGCTTTGTTTTAAAGCTAATGAAAAGTTTTCAAACAATTGTCAAAGGATTGAATTATCCCACCTTGTGTCTCTTTCTCCCCCTTGCGTCCAACTCTCTCTCTCTCCTTGGGGACTTTGAAAATCCCCTTCTCTCTCCTCCCTCCTTGGGCTGCACGCCCCTTCCTCCTTCCTTTCCCCTTGCCACCTCATCCCCCTTATTCATCTCCTACAAAATCTCCTACTTTCCCTCCCCCACTTCCCTAATCTAGCTCCACCTTCTTTATCCCCATCCAAATCCCTAATCTAATTAAATCTCAGGCACCCAATTCTTTCCCAATCTCATCCCCTCCTAAAATCCCCCCTTTTCTTTTGGAAAGTTTTACAAAAATTCAAAATTCTTTCTATTCCCCAACTCCTAGCCGCGGCCACCCTCCCTCTCCCCTCCCTAGTTCGCACCCCCCTAATCCCCAAACCCTAGTTCGCCCCCCCCCAAAGTCTCCCATGACCGAGCCACCATCAGCCACCCATCCCCTCTGCAACCCACGCCCTATCCCCTTCCAGGTGCGTCCCCGGCAGCCCCGGCATCCCACGGCATTGCCTTCGTCATCGCTTGTGGACGTCTTCTAGTTCTGCTGTCCTCTGCTCTGCATCAGAAGCTTGGCTGAGTTTGCAGCGACCACACCGTCATCCACAGTGCAAATCAGTCCAATCTTCCTTCATAGAAGTCATGCAACTCCAAGTCCTCTTTGCGTGCGAGGTGGAATCGTCACGTTCTGACTTCGTCACTGTTCGCGTCACCTGTTCTCGTGCGGTTGCGCCAGATCCGAGCCAGAACCCGAGAGCCACTTGATAGTGCTTGTACCTATTTCACCGGCGTGATTCAGCCCAAACTTTCTTCTGAGAGTTTGTGCTACTCCAATCCTTCGTGAATCCAGAGGTAGAATCACCCCATTCCGACATCTGCACAGTTCGTGGTGCTCGTTCTCCCACGACTGCGCAACCCGGGTGCAACCCAGTCTGTCCAGACTGTGTGCCCGCCTTGCAAAGCGTGCCCCGCCCGACCTGTTTGTCATCGGCCCAAGTTGTCTTCATGAAAGTGGTGCCCTTTGACGATACGAAACCAACCAAGTTTGTTTCATCTCGTTCTGACGTCCGAGCATAAAGTTGCACCACGGCCTTTGCACCTCTATCTGGCTGCTCGCCCCGGAATCAGAGGCTCACCACAACTGCGACCACGCCCAGCCCGGTCATTTGATGGCCTCCGTCTCTTGAGGGCTCGTAGACCTCCCTGTCTACTGTCCTCCTGAGTTGATCCCGCCTCGTTCTGAGTTCCACAGCGAGCGTACCGGCAGTTGTCCCGCGACTGCGCAACCCTGTCCTGCGGGACAGAATCGCATAGGTCCACTTCTCCGGCCGGCCCCGCCCTCCAGCGGCCTCAGATCGACGTTAGGTTTTCAGGGACGCTCCAGCACCCCCCAGGCTCCTTCTGAGCGCTGACGGCACCACATTCAGACGTCCGTGCTCAGTGTACCGTGCAGGATGGTCGGCGTCATCCCAGCAGGCCAGTTCGCAGATTGGCATCTTATTGCTCCCCTCCCCTTGCTCCCCCCTCCTGCGTGAGGGTAGTGCATGTATTGATTACCCCATCCCTTGGTTCCCCCTCCCTGCGTGGAGGCGTCTGTTTGGTTGTACTAGCAGGTCCGACAGAAGCTACAGCGACGCAGCGTGCCCGCCGGGTGCGCACGCTCCCGGCTCGCCCTCGTCTCCGATCGGCGCCGGTCTTTTCAGACTCGACAAGGTACATGGCTGACCACCTGCTCCCCTGTGATTTGTCCCTTCGTATTTTCTTTGTGCTTGCGCCGACTGTGAGAGAGAGCCCGGTCCCGACCCCCGTTTCATGTGAGTTTGCTGCCATGCGAGAGAGTGAACCCCATAGTGCCCTCGGGCGCGAGGTCTGCCCCGGCTGAATCCAGGTGATCCCTCCCCTTCAGGTCGGCCTTCCACCGACCCAACTCACGAGTTCTGACCACGTAGACGGCTTGTGGGCCAAAGCCCATCTTCCCCATCACCGAGTTACACCCGAATTCTGAGTGCGCCGCGTGTTTGTCCGCCGTGTCCAACCTGGCCTGTTCGGCCTTGCTTGTTGTCCACTAGGTCCTAGTTCCGACCTAGTCTCGTCCCGCGATAGTAACCGCTCCCCAAGGTGAAACCGGCTGGTCTATGACCCAGGTACTTCCGCGCAGAGATGTTGGCCCCCTTTTTTCTGTTCGTGTCGAGTGCACATTGTCTCCTTCCTTATTTCCATACAAACAATTGTTGATTGCGGAGGACCCGCTTTAGGGTTGTCTCATTAAAACTCTAGAAAGATTCCAATCGCGCAATATTGAAAGCGTGTCTCATCACACCTTGGCATCAACTTCTCAGTCTATTCCACTACGTTTCAATGCACTTCGTTCCATTAGACTCCGTGTCATTCCCCAGCAAAACAGACGCCAAGGCGGGGCAGCTGTAGACACACCATTTTTGACATTACCGTGAGTGAATCTCGTATTACGCTATGGTGCCCCATAGTGGCACGCATATTTGAATTATTCGAGTGGTTTCCTATTCCCTTGTTGTTCCCCTGGGTTTCAATAAATTTAATCTGATCATGTAATTTTATCTGATCTCACAAAAAAAGAGAAACAAAAGAAAAGAAATAAAGTAATTAAAAAATATATATATATAATAAAACAAAGGGGGGTTAATGGGCTTGTATATATATATATATATATATATATATATATATATATATATATATATATAAGATAACCACAGAAAAGAAATAAAAAATAAAAATAAAACACAAGGGAGTTAATGGGCTTATATATCTATATATATATAACTATATGCATATGTATAAAATAAATAAATTATAATCATAACACTTCTCTTAACTGTCCCCAGTTCTCTTGGATCCTGCCCCCCTCTCTCATTTAACACACACGTACCCGCTCATCCCCTCTCACCTCATCCCCTTCTACTCTCTACACAGCCACGGGAGAGAACGATTTCACGTTCCCAACTCATTCTTTCCTCTCTTTTCCTCTCACGCTCCCATTCTCTCTACCCAACTAACCCCCCATCTCACTCTCCTCTCCCGGCCAACACTCCTCTCCACGGTAGAGCCCATCTCATTCCCTCTTCCTCTCAAGCCCCTCTTGCACTCCCATACTCTTCTCCCAACCCTTCTCTCTAACTCTCTCTTCAATCCCAAAAAGCTGCAACACAGAACCCATTTCTGGACCCCCTCTCAATCTTTTCCTCTCCCACGGCCCTCTCCCTCTCGCCAGCGACCACTGCACCCTCACCGCCACCGCCGTCGCCCAACACCTCATCCTAGCCAGACAGCCACCCCACTCCCTCTCTCTTTACACCCACTACTGCAGCCACCTTCCCTCTCATCCCCACACCCCCCGTCGACCTCACTGTCGGCCACCTTCCCTCCATCGGCGACCTCCCGTCGACTGCCACCGCCCCCTCTCATCCTCTCCCTCTGCACCGTCGCCGAACACGCTCCTCACGTCGACAACTCACACACCACCCTCTGCCATGGCAGAATCGATTCCTCCCGCCCTCCATTCACTCTCTCCCACAGATCCCATCCTCCTCCTCTCATTCTTGTCACTCTCTCCAGCCCCTCTCTCGGATTCTCTCCTTTGCCCACTTCCCTTCCCACCGCGAGACCCTCCTCTCTAAGTCACGACCTCGTCGGACACCACCCACACCGACACACCCGCTACCCTCCGGCCACCGCGAGCCCCTCCCCCACTCCACCTCTCCTCACCACGCCATACCCTTCTCTTTTCTCTCCCAGACCTTCACGTAGCGGAATCCTCTCTCCCATCACCTCTAACCCAACCGGCCTCTCTCACTCCTCTTCACACAACACACACCTCCCACCGGCGACCCCCATCTCACTTATCATCCCATCGCAACCAACTCCCCACCACCGTCTACTCCTCCCTCCTCATACCCTCTGCTAACCCACATCGCAAGGCCCTCTCTCCCCACTGCGTCACTACCCCGCCGGCCACCTCCCATGTCGCCGTCGCCCACCTCTGGCCGCACCCCACCTCCGCTCCCCTCTCCCTTCTCATCGCAGATCCCCTCATCGCAACCCACCTCCTCTCCCTTCTCACCGCCGCGACCACTGCCACTGTCGACCACCTCATCCCAACCCCCTCGCCCCACGTCGACGCCTGCACCGTCCGCCGTGGCCAACCATCCTCCTCTCTCCCTCGCTGCACCCTCACCACCACCGGACCACCCCCCTCGCCGTGACCACCCTCACTTCCCTCACGCTCTCTCTTCTCTTCTGAATGCACACCCCAGCCACCCGACATCACCGGTAGCCATAACCTCCCATCTCTCTTCTCTCCTGCTGCGATCCCACTCTCTCACCCTCTCTCCCACTCTTCTCTCTAACAGTGACTACCACCCCCATCCCTCTCTCTCTCTAGCACTCCCCACTCCCTCCTACACACAGTGTTGGAATATGCCAACTCCTCTTGCCACCTCCACCCAATTAATGTCCACGGCCCGTCTTGGCCGTGAGGGGGAGTGTTGGAATATGGGCATAGTCCCTGGGCAATAGTCCCGTATTGGTTAAATGAGTTGTGGTTCATGTGCTTTTGACCCTGGGCCTTTGTATCTTAACACCACAGTTTTGTGGATTCAACACACAGTAACGGCAGCCGCGGCCAGCCATCTTCCACCAACACCACTCCCCTCTCACAGCCACAGCTCACCCTTCATATCACCATCCCACACCCTCTCAGCCACCTCTCTCCCCCTCTCAACACCTCACCGTGGCCACCGCTTCTGCATGCGCACCGAGGCCACCGCCGCCCCCTCCTCATGCATGGCCGCGCCACCGAAGCCAGCCATCCCCACTCCCCTCACGGCAGCTTCCTCCTTCCTCCCTCCCCATGCGAACGCTCTCTCCATCCTCTCTTCCTACCACGGCAACCTCTCCTCTCCCATACTGCACCGGCGTCCTCTCTCTCTAACCAGTCCACCCGCCTCCATTCTCTCCTACCTCTCATATCTCCACTGCACCGTAGCCGCAGCGCCTTCACTTCCCTCACTCTCTCTCTCCTCCCTACACCATCGCAGCACCATCATCGGCCTCCCTTCCATCTCTCTCTACTAGCCGTAGCCGACCGCCCTCCTCTCCCATACACCAACCCCATCGCGAAACCCTCTCTCCCTTCCCTACAAACACACGATTCTCTCTCTCCCTCCACCACCGTCCACACCACCATCATCTCCCTTCTCTTCTCGCCATCTTCACCCTGCTAACTGCCACCGCCTCCCCTTTCCCATCCCTCTCTCTCGCGTTCCCTCTCCTCCCCACTGCAGCACCGCAGCGCCACCGCCGGCCCCCTCTTTAACCCTCTAGCTCTCACCCACCTGCACCACCGTAGCCGCAACATCCCCCTCGCCAGCGTCGACTCCCGTCGGCCCTCTCTCTCTATGTGTTCGCCCGTCACCCTCTGTGTCGCCGTCGTCATCCCACTCCCTCCACAAACGGCCACCTTCTCGCCACATGCACACCCACACTACCGCCGCCACGATCGTCGTCGCAGCAGGAGCTCTCCTTCTATCTCGAAACAACTGCCGCCGGCCACCCTCTTCGCCTCTCTCTCTCTCCAACTCACGCCCACTCACCTCCCGTAACCGCCCCCTCTCTCTGGCCTTCTTCACACTCATACACACACCTTCCGCCTCTTACTCTCTCCCTCTCTCTTCTCGCCATCCCCCTCTCTCTCACGGTCTCCCTCCCCATATTTCTTTCTCTCTCTAACTCTCTCCCTCTCTTCATCTCTCTCTTCTCTCTCTCTACTCCACATACACACGTAGTTAATACATATATACATATATATATATTGGAGAGGGGGATTTATGTAGCCCAATTAAGAGCAGCCGAACTAGGCCCCTCAGGGCCCAACAAGGCTCAGCTCTGCCAGGTGATAGCCCCCTGGGGCCCACTTAGGCGAGAAAGCCCAATGAAAGTTTCGCTCGAGGATACTACCTTCTTAGGCGGCCTCTAGGCTCGGAAGGCCCGAGCGTCGGTCAGGTCATAGGAAAGGTCCATGGCCGAGCCATCTCTCCGCCCAGGGGAAGAAGGCGCATGTCGACCAATCCGACCCATCTTCGTCCGAGCTAAGCCTACCGCCCGGATAGGGCTGGCCGCTCTGAGCTCGGTACGGCCGACGATTGCTTATCTATGCAGCCGTTAAGAGTCCTCTATGGGCAGGAATTCATAAAGGCGAGGGACTCCAGCTCCCCAAGGTGATAACGCTCCCACGATAGGGCAATAAAAGCCCACGTCGAGGACGTAACACCCACCTGAAACTCCTCGACTTACAGGACTCCAGAAGATGGCGCACTATTTAACCCAGGGATACCCTCCGACGAAAGGTAAGGGCAATCATACGCTCAAAACTCCTGAGTAGGAACCACTTCACCCTTCTGGTGGAGAGGGATCTTGCGCATAAGTCTTTCCTCCCATTAGTGCTCCCACCATAGCTTCACTGACTTAAGCATCGGAGGGTTTTCCCCAGGGATTCACCCCCTGGGCCCCCCCCCCTCTGATCCGTTTCCCTGTCTTGCAGTTCTCATTCCGGTGATCTTTGATCCACTCAGGACCAGTGCGAGATCACGCCTCTTCATTTGGCGCCGTCCGTGGGAAACGTGTAAAAAGCCAACATGGCACGAAGGAGCTCAGGGAGGAAGTCCGCCAGCGATAGGGGAAAGACCATGGTAGCCGCGGGGGAAGGTCCCTCTCAGACCTCACGAAACCCCCCCTCCGACACCAACACCTGCGCCGACGGACCACCACCACCGCCACCCCCCGCGGCGGTGGGACTCCCTCCCGGCAGCGACGCATTCCAAGCCCTCAACGCAAAACTGGATATCCTCGTGGACCTCATGAGGACCCAGGCGGCTAGGGATGGAAGGTCGCGTGCCCCGTCAGGGAGTCCTCCCCGCGAGAATGCATCTCAACACACTGCCGGAGGCCGCTTCACTCTCCGCGGCCAGCAGCTCATACACAACAGGATCGAAGGACCCTCGCAGGCTCCACCTCCGGAGCAAGAGGCTTCCTCCACGCCAAGAAGGGGAAAGCAGGGGGCGCGCCGCCCAAACCCGGAGAATGATGTTCTCGGGGATCACCGAGACGCCCCTCCCAGCCCCACGATACGGCAGCAGCCGGAGTTATCCCTCCGACTGCGAGATTTCGAGAGACGTTTCACAGAACAAGAGCGCGCCCTCAATGCCCTGCAGAAGATCTCTTTTCCGGAGGACGAAGAAAAATCCCTGTTCTCCGAATACATCTTGAAGGCAGAGGTATCTCCCAGAACCTCCATCCCTACCTTCAAGTCCTACGACGGCCAAGGCGACTCGGCCGATCATTACGACAGCTTTGACGCTCTGATGACCCTGCACGGAGCGCCGACGCCATCAAATGCCGAGCCTTCGTGACTAGCTTGGTCCAAGGCGCTCAAGCATGGTTCCGGGCCCTCGCCCCCGGATCCATCCGAGACTTCAAGCAATTTGGGCGAGTCTTCAAAGAGAGTTTCACCGGAAGTGCCCCCCCAAGGTCGGTAGCGGGGCTCCTAGCCCTTAAACAGGTGCAAGGGGAAAGACTCCGGGCTTATATTCACCGATTTAAGTCGGAAGCCCTGAGAATTCTCCGCCTGGATGTGGTGTCAGCCATAACCGCGCTGACTGGGGGCACCCGGGACTAGAATTTCCATCGCGAACTTGTCCTCCACCCGCCCTCGACCCTTGCCGAGCTAGTGACTCTGGAATTGAGCCACGCCAAGTGCGAAGAGGTGCTCAGCGCTTGCCGACACGCAACCGACTCGGGTCGGGAGGGGGAGAAGAAGCGGGCTTCCGAGCCAAACTCAGGCTCGGGGAAAAAGCGAAACCGTGGCGGAGAACGTAAGCAGAAGTACGAGCGGTACACCCCACTAGCCGCACTGGTCTACGAGATTTATGAAGACATCAAGGACTTGGGACTCCTCCGCCAACCCGAGCCAATGAGGTCGAAGAACCGTAATCGTGACAAGCATTGCTTGTTCCACGACGATCACGGGCACCACATTGGTGACTGCCACCAGCTCCAGGATGAGATCGAGCGCCTCATCCGTCTGGGTCACCTAGCTCAGTTCACAGCCGAGCGAAAAGAAGATCTGATGGGGACATCACCTCCCATGCCCACGTTCACAGCTAGTCTCCTCGCCCCGGTTGCATCCGGCATGGTCTAGTCATTTAACTTTGAGTCCTATGTAATTTTTATTTGAGTCATTTGATGTATTTTCCCTTTTATTTGAGTCATGTTCCTAGGTCTTGTGTTCATTTCCCTAAGTTTGAGTGTCATTAGGTTGTCTAGTTAGCTATTGGGCCCAATTCATTGGGCTTGGCCCAAGGGCTCTCCCCTACCCCCTCGGTTATTTGTCATTGAGTCAATTGTCAGGGACTTTTGTAGAAATGTGGGTCTCCTATATATAGGACTACATTCCCCCCCATTTCAACTTAATAAATCAATGAATGAAAAACTTGCCATTTTGAGAGTTCAAACTTCTTATCTAGTGGAGAGATTTCATTATTTGGGTGAGAAACCCTAGGGGAGATATTCCCCACCCTTCCCTCTCCTAATCTCTCTTTTTCACTCCACTTTCTCTCTCCTCCACACCCAATTTCAAAAATTTTCTCTCTCCTCCCTTCCCAACCACCACTCTCCCACCTACCCCCATTAAAGGCCACTCCCCTTCCCCACACATCCCATTACTCCACCCCCCTAGTCCCAAGGGAGCATCCCCAATCACTAAGCCACCCTCCAACCACCTCATCCCTTTCCCAAGCACCCTTCCCTCTCCCCCATGCAACCCTCCACTTCCCTAGGCCATTTGAATTCAAAAATCCCCTTCCCTCCACAGCCCTAGGGCGCCCAAGACCCCTCCCCTTTGGTTAGGGGCGGCCCCCTCTCATCCTCTCCATCTTCCCTTGTTCCCCTCCATCACCCCCACCTTCTACCATCTAGAGTAAGAGGACCTGCAGAAGACCAGAAGCTTGCAGCAGCGACCCCGACCTCCTCTGGATGTTCCTAGAAGCCCAAGAGCCATCGTTGGAAGCGTCTGCCTGTCTTCTTCGTAACGGCAGTGGTCTCGTCCCCATCGGAGCTCGGTGCTGCCCAGGAAGCCCATTTTTCCACGACTACGCAGATCTTCCCCGGCAGAGGTTCTGAGCCAGAGAAAGAGCTTCACCACGACAAACCCAGGAGTAATCAGGCCACAAGCTCTTCTACAAAGTTCTTCCCCTTCCTGTCTACTTTCAGAATCAAGAAGCGGAACTCCATTCGGCATCCTGTAACAGGCGTTATCAATTTTCTCCCTCAGCTTCGCAGTCCTGTTACCCACAGTCTGCACCGACCTGTCAACAGTGTTCAGAGTTCCCTGGTCCTCTCCGACATCATTTGACCTCCCCATCAGTTTTTCTACGAAGAGAACTTGTCTACGGTTCCAACGACTCTGACGGTGCTCGATTCCGAGTTCGGGAGCTGTCGGGGCATCCTCTGCAACCTGCTGTTGGAAACCAGAAGCTAGCTCTGCAGAGATCCTGATCCGGAGAGAAAGCTTCACCACGACAAACCCCGGAGGAATCAGGTCATGAGCTCTTCTGTAAAGTTCTTCCTCTCTCTGTCTACTTTCAGAACCAAGAAGCGGAACTCCGTTCGGCATCTTGCAGCAGACGTTACCAATTTTCTTCCTCAGGCGTTCGACTCTGCTTCCCACTGTCTGCATCAACTACTCCTCACTTTTCTGAGTCCTCAATTCTTCACCGGTATCTTTTGGCATCCCCGTTTGTTCTGATGTAAAGAGACTCACCCACAGTTCCAACGGTTCCAACGGAGACTGATTCGGAGTTCGGGAACGGTCGAGGCAGCCGCATCTTCCTGCTGTTGATAATCTGTTGCAGACAATCCAAGAATCAGTAACCCTGTTCGTGCTCCCGCCCAGGCCGGCAGCTACCCCTGAAGAAATTGGAAAAATTCAGAGGCACTCCTGTTCCAGATACGAAGAGATCCCCACTGGTCTCGCCCTCATAAAAATTCTGAGCAAGTTCTACAGCTGCAACACCAGCTATCTATCCTTATCCACAGACAGCAGGCAGATTCGGTGTCATCACTTATTCCTCACTCTTTGCGTTGATTTCCCCTCCCCGCTTGGCCGGCCGAAGGCCCCTCCCTACGTGGAGGTAGTATTGATTGTAATATCATTAACCCCCACCCCAAGGTCCCCCCCTCCTGCGAGAGGTGTAGTGTTGTAATAACTTAAACAGGTCAAGCTACCCCGGCGCGGCGTGTGGGGAACCCACGCTTCCCCACTCGCCCTCGTCTCCGAGTGGGACCAGTTTCTTCAAACCGGTCGAGTGAGTGCTCCAAAACTTTGCTCTAATTCATGCTTGTTCTTTCAATATTAGTTCAGAAACTCCGCTGGCCGTGACGAGAGCCCGATCCTTAAGCTCATTTGCTATAAGTGATCATCGTGGGAAGAGAGTGGAACCCGTGCCCTTTGGCACTTCGTCGGACCCTTGATTTGGGCAGCCATACCCTTGTGGAATCAAACCTTGGCCTTGCTGGCCCTCTACCAGCAAGGGCCCAGCCCACACAATCTCCCCTTGGCATTGCCAAGTTACCCCGGGTCTTAGTGAGCATCGGGTGAGCGGTTGCCATTATCGGTCCGTTTTGAATGCTTAATTGTGCTTGCTTGTTGAGTCCTAGGTTGTGTCACATCAATTGGTATCAGAGCAAGTCATTGACTTGTCTCTACAAGTCAAGTCCTAGGGCATGCTTGCATTAGAGTCATCATCACTTCGACCCTTGCATTGATCCCCCCGATCATCATGGCCACCTCCTACTTAGCCTACTCACCACCCATGGACTTCATCCTAGATAGGGATATTACCTTTGACTGATCATGTTCTAGTGACTATCTTAGGTTGGAGGCTACCATAGAAAAGTACTTTGAAAAGACTTGGGTATATGGATCCGCGAGAGTCCGAAAGGCCAAGGGACGGTTTCGGGGTCAAGCCAAGAGTAAGTGGGAACACATAGAGGGATTAAGAAGGGTTAGGAGGCAAGAGCCCATTTCCTCATGGGATGATATGAAAGTAGAACTTAGAAAGATCTACATCCCCAAACATTCCCACCCCTCCTACTCAAGCACCCCTAACCCGAGGAGCATTACCACTCCTCCATCCCCACCCGGCCAACTTGAGACCGACCTTTGGTCTCCACCCCCACCAACCCCAACAAATCACCTATCAACCATCATAACTACACTTCGCAACCAAGTCCTCTCCCTTAAGACCCAAATAAACCAAGCATCCACCTCTCCACAATTCCCCTTGGTCCCCACCACTATCCCTCCATCATCCCCTAAAAAGGGTACACCCCCCCAATCAACCCAAACTGAACCAACCCACCTTCCACTTCCAACCCCAACCCTACCCCAACCTAGGCCACCACTACTTCCACTCCCAACCCAAGTTCGACCTCACTCACCACCCCGGGTACACCATGCCCCAACCATCATCACCTCATCTCCAAAAGACCTTCCCATTCCCTTGAGAAAGAAGGCCACACCCACTCACATAGGAATAGTTGATAGCCCAGACCCTCTCCCCGCCCATAAGGAAGTCCGAGTTCACACCAATGTTGAGGAAGAGCCTCAACCCTTCACCACTTCAAATAATCTTGATCTTCAAGAGCCACAAACCATCACAAAAGACACTATAATCATAGATGGGCCCCTAGCTAGATGGCTAAAGGAGAGACCAATTCACCCCATCATGTTCTATGTTTGCCCTCCCATAGAGCAAAACCTTCCCATTATACCCTTCTCATCCTATGACACCATAATCCAAACATCCTATCAAGTGGAAACCTTAGAGGAGCTTCTTAAGGGCTTAGCATGGCAATTAGAGTTGACTGGCATGTTGACTCCCATGACCCAACAACCTAGGAGCCTAGACCTCCTACACCTATGTATTGGGTCCATCACCTCAATGTGCACCATGGGTTGCTACACTAGTGACCTCCTATTATTCCTCCCTATACCCGATGAGCCCGATGCTATCCACGAATTAGAGTTACTTATCTCGGGTAGAACGTCGAGCCCTCCACTCATGGCCGACCCACTCACAAAGAACTTCGGCCCCAATTATCTCATTAGAGGAGGATGACCCACCACCACTTGAGGATCTTGAGGACATAGGGACCCTCCCCCTCGATAACCCTTTTTATGATCCCTTTGATCCCTTCCAATGGGGGTCAAAGAACCCATGGGACCCAACCACCTTATCCACCACCCACCTTTCCCTATCCCAACCCACCATGTTTGACCCAATCCACCCCATCCTAGACCCGGGTTACACCTTGGGAGCCATGACCTTGGGCCACATATCCCCAGGTAATAAGGTTGTGCCCCACCCCATGATGACCACTTTCTTAGATCCATTCGATCCTTTCCAATGGGAGTTCAAAGGTTGTCCCTCACCTATACACATGGAAGTCACCTTTGGGAAAAGCATGCATGTGTCTAGGCTTACCATACCCCTTGGCATGAACACTATGTTGGGTCCATTCATTCATATCACCCACATGTCAAGTAGAAAGTATGAGTGGTCCATATTCGGATGTCATGATCCACCTTCATTCATCATGGGTCTTAAGCATGTCAAAGGCATCTACGGATGTCCGGGTCCCCCAATATTTATCACCAATTTGCATGATAGGGCCACCTACGGGTGCCCCGGCCCACCTAGACTAACCAAAGTCTACACTGCATCATTACACGATAGGTCTACTTTTGGTTGCCCAGGTCCACCCATCACCCCTAGAATGTCTGCATTCACAACATTGCATAAAGAGATCCGCAAGCACATTAGCAAGAAGAATGTGACTTATAAAAGGCGAGCCGACTCTCATCGACGTCACCAAGAATTCCACGAGGGTGACTTTGTGATGGTAAGGACGGAGAGGCTCTCCCCGGGAGCCATCTCCAAATTGAGGCCACGTGGGGCTGGTCCCTTCCAGGTCCTGAGGCGCATTGGTGCAAATGCCTATGAGTTAGATCTCCCCGAGGAATATGGGGTAAGTCCTGTAGACACGCCAAAATTGACATTACTTTGAGTATTTCTCATATTACCTTGTAATGCCCCATTTGACCCTCAAATTAGCTTGTTTGAGTGGTTTTTCCCATTTTCTTGAATTTCTCCTATTTTTCCCTCATTTCCTCCTTTTTCCTATTTTTCTGGATTTTCTGGGCATTTATCACTATTTTCTGAATTCACGCCCTCATCAGGGGCGTGTTTTTGAAACACGACCTGATCTAGGGCGTTTCTTCCCATTTCATCTATTTCTCTCCCATTTTATCTATTTTCTGAATACGTGACCTGGATAAGGGCATTTTTTAATTCACAACTTCGCTCAGGGCGTTTCTTTAAGAAAGGACGACCTTTCCTGAGGGCGTCAATTCTTTTGGTTTGACCGGCTTCCCCCGTTTTAAAACTTGAAATTAACGCCCTTCCCAGGGGCGTGTTTTTAAAGGTGGCTTTTCCTGAGGCGTGTTTTACATTTTTCAAATATGGGGAGTTTTTATTTCTAAAATGGGTTTTGAAAGAAACGCCCTTGTGCAGGGCGTGTTTTTAAGAAACGCCCTCTGGCAGGTCGTCAATTCAACAATTGACGCCCTGACAAGAGGCGTGTTTCATCTTCTGGCTTCGCAGCCCTTTCCGCAGAGAGTCCTTGCCTCGTTAGACTCCTACCTTGATTGGGGGCTCTTGCCCATTCTTATCCTTTCCCTCCGTAGGACTCTTGCCTTCTTATCTCTTCATCCAATTCTATTTAACAGAGCCATTGGCTCTGTTAATCGGTTGGACTCCCCCTCTTTTCTTTTCTTCCTTCCCTCTCTCCCTCCGTTCTTCTTCTTTTTTTGTTTTTGTTTCTTCTGTTTCTTCTTCTTTTCTTTCTTCGCAGGTTGCTGCTGCGTTGGCAGGAGGAGGCTTCCTGCACTTCAATGTTTATCTGCTGAGGCTTCCTCCCAAACGATCATCAGAGCTAACGCGCAGGCTTCTCTTATTCTCCTTCTTATTCCTTTCCTTTTTGTTCATATTAGTTTATACATGCATCATATTCATATTTTCTCTTCTCTATTCTTTCTCTTTTCTCAACTACGTTGAGGTCTCCTTAGTGCATCTCTTGCACATCTCCATGTTTTACATACATTCATCATATTATTCCACACCCTCTTTGCATAGGGGTTTAAGGGCAACCACCCTTAAGGTGTGTTCTTGTACATGCTTTCATGCTCATATATTTTTTTATGGATTTGATGCTACACACCATATTCTAATCTATATTTTTTATTGGTGTTTGTCTTTATTTGCAAGGGTAATTAATTGAAGAACTCTCTTCATCGGCCGGCCGATTTGAAGAGAAAGGAGCACCTACAATCAACCGCACTCCAAGGTATTTTTCGCGATCTCTCCCATGCTTTCATTGTTATATTTTTGAGACCTCGTGTCTCTGGCGATCACAAACTCCTCTTAGCACCTCGTGCTATTTCATGCTTTATTCATTCACTTAATATTTCTTTGTTTAAGTGGATTTATTAGAATCTACAAATTGGCGATCACGGTGGGACACCTTTGTGTTCTTCTTTTTTATTACCCCTTTCCCTTTGGCACCCTCGCGTGCCCCTTCCCCTTGGTACCCATGGTACCCCTCCTTTGTGCCCCTCGGGCGCCCTCCATTGTGCATTGCACTCTCCCCAAGTGATCTGTCAGTTTGATAGTTTTTTAGAATTTCCACTTATTCAAAAAATTTTTGATGAGCATGCTTCTATCTTAATACTCATATATTTGTTGATTGGCCGTGACTGTGGGTGTTTGATATTGCTGGCCGTGGGGTCTTTCTGGGAATTAACGCCTCTGTCAGAGGCGCTTTTTAATTTCACGCCCTCACCCAGGGCGTTTTATGTATGTCTAACGCCTTCTGACAGGGCGTCTTTAGCATATATCCTGGTTTTTCCAGGTTTTTATTACGCTGCCTGTGAATTCACGCCCTGAGCCAGGGCGTCTTTTACTTGATTAGCGCCCCAAATCAGGGCGTGTCTTGTGAATTTGACGCCCGCTGGAAAGGGCGTCCTTTTATTGATAGTGCCTCACCCTAAGGCGCGTTTTACCCTGTCCCTGGGCCCCTCACGTTGATTAACGACAGTGACCCTGTCGTTTCTTTTTTGGATAGCGCCCCCTTTCAGGGCGTCTTTTATTGTGGGTTTTTGATTGATTATATTGTGGTGATTACCCTGCTTGTTTGTGAATTCACGCCCCTCTCCAGGGCGTCTTTTACTTGGTAACGCCTCAGGCCAGGGCGTTTCTTTGTTGATTAGCGCCTGTCAGCAAGGCGTTTATTTTGATTTGATGCCCTCGGTCAAGGGCGTCCTTTCCCATTATAGCGCCTCACCCTAAGGCGTGTTTTTACTGCCCCTGGCACCTCACTTTGAGTCACGACAGTCACACTGTCGTGTCTTTTGTTAGTAGCGCCCCCTGCCAGGGCGTGTTTTTACTGTGGGTTTCCAGAACCCTTCCCGTGGGTGAGTTTTCATGATATTTCATGCTTATCTTTGTTGATTGATCATATTATTGTGGTTGGCCTGTTTACCCTGCTGCATTCACATTTGCATTTGGTTTGGGAGGCCCCCCTCCTCATCATTAGGATCCACACACCCTCTTGGAATCGGGACGACCCTCCATTGAGCATTCCGTCTCTTTGGACCGGAAATCCCTTTTCAAGCCTCCGTAAGTCCCCGCACCCGTGGATTCCCTCACGGACGCCGGGCAGGTTGTACCCTTTGAAGTCCCGAATTAGTTGGCCTAAACGTGGTGAAAGAGGGTTCCTAGTTGGCATTGGAGTTAAATCATACTTGAAACTAGTTTCCCCCCCTTGTGTGAATCATTCAAAACTTTGATAAAATCCTTAATTCACCAAGGTTCAAACATAAAAATCAAGGTAACCATCACAACTTGTGTGTTTCTTTGCAAATTATTTGCACACTAAATTGCTTGAATGGCTTACTTTGATAGACAAAATAACATGTTCAATTCAATTAATGTTCATGAGGGTGATCAACCTAGCACATCTTATTCCCCTCAGATTCAACATTCTCACCATACTTTCAAAGGACCACGTCCTCACTCTTATGGTGTTGCCCGACCCTTGGGCAATGTCCAATCCAATGGTCCTTCAACTCAATTTCGAGCCACTATTCCCATTAAGTCCTCTCCTCCCAATGACGAGAAGGTCTCTCGAATCATCCATACATTAGATCATCTTACCCCTCAACAGATCCAAGCCCTTAAGGCGGCCGTTGAGGGTGCATCTCATTCATCTCTCCCCCCTTCCAATCCTAATCGGGTGGCCCATCACCCACCTCCCTCTTCTATTCACGACCCTCCACGGGTGGCCCATCACCCACTTCCCTCTTCCACTCACAATCCTAATCGGGTAGCCCATTACCCATCTCCTTCTATTCACACTCCTCCTCGGGTGGTCCGACACCCGCCTCCTTCTATTCCACCTCCATCACGGCCCCAAGGCCCATTTATTCATTGCAATCCGGCCCATCCGGGTTCTTCTATGGGTCGGCCCATTAATTCCCCTCCACGGCCTTTTTATACGGCCCTTCCTCCTTCAAGGCCCTGCCAGCCCTCGGTTGTTCAAGTCACACCCCTCCAACAATCTCTGCTTGATAAGATTACTTTGATGGAGGAACAAATAAAGAGGGTCACGGCTCCTCCTACTCTAGTCAATCCTCTCCATGCCGCTTTGGACGAGATTATAAAGATGGAGAGAGAATAGAAAGACAGGAGGGATGATTACGGCGTCGGCGGTTCAAGTGAGCAAGAGCCGGCATTCGAAGAATCCGAGGCAGTGTACGATGATGATGAAGCTCCGCAGGCACCCCTTCCGAGTTTCCTTAACTTTCCACTTTCCCCATTTTCATTCGATGAACCCCCTGCTCAGGATGAAACCATCCCTGATCCAACCCCTATTTATGAGACTAACTGGTGTTACGATGATGGGTCGATACTTCAATCACCCACACCGGCACATTGTAAGTCTCCTCCTATCCTTGACACCGCATACATTACACCTCCTCCAGTTACACCATTAACCTCCGCAACACTGGCCTCCCCCAAGCCTTCCACTATTAAACCTCCACCCGTTAAGCCATCTACCTCCACACCATTAGCCTCCGTCGAACCCACCATTGAACCTTCCCCAATTAACCTCCCATTACCGCCACCTCGGCCTTCCATTATCCCTTTAAAACCCACTTTGCCTATTCCACCATTTAACCCTTTACCCTTACCCATGGCTAATCCTGAGCAGGATCCACCCTTTTTTGCACCCGAGCCAATCCCAACTGCTTCCGAGCAAAGGGAGAAACTCGACGTGTTTGAACCTCCGCCTCCACTTACGCCAACACTTTCCATTATACCTCCACCACTCACAAAGCCTTCCGCCTCCGCTTCACCTCTCTCTACTACTCGGAATGGGGGGCCTTCTACAAGCACAAGTGCCGAGGACGATCAAGAGCCGGGCAGCAAGGATTTGGCCGCGCCATTCAAGATTCAAGAATTCATTTGCCGGATGCCAATCCGGGTTATTGTGCCAAGCACGGTCGAAGAAGCCAAGTCGCCGCCATGCCAAGCATTAATGCTGTGTAAGGGCCGGGCAGGGCACCCTTTGTTCCAATTTCCAAATTTTGAATCTTTGGGCAACTTAATGCTTCCGAGCCCAACTTTCCAACTCCCTCACACCATTACTTTGCACTCTCCAAGGGAGTTGACATTCACCATTGAAGCTTCGGCAGGGGCTATTTCTCATACACTTTCACTGCCATGGAGGGGCAGTTATCTTAATGCTAAGGGGCCATCCCTTATTTGTTCCACTTTCTATTCATCCATCTCTATCACCTTTTCTTCATGGGCCATTCCCAGGGTTAGGAGGAGGATCTCATCCTCTCGCCCTTCACATTCTTCATATTCTTTGCATTTCATGCATTCATCGCATCCGTCCCATTGCATGCATTTGCACCTCCTGCTTCCCGGGTTTCCAAACCCGTATCTTCCCCGCCTTCCGGCACCTCCGGATATTCCACACTTCCCATCTTATTCATCTTCATCTTTTTATCCACTATCCCTGGGGCATCGCATCCCTTTTCCTGCTATCTCCCTGGAACCTCCAGGAATTTTATCCCTCCTCTTTGGGCATCTCACCCTTTCTGATTCTATTCCTCCGGAACCTCCGGACTTTCCCCTCGGGCATCGCGCCCCTTTCCATTCTTCGGAACCTCCGGACCTTTCTCTCGAGCATCGCGCCCCTTTCCACCTTCCTCCTCCGGAACCTCCGGACTTTCCCCTTGGGCATCGCGCCCCTTCTCATTTGCTACCTCCAGAACCTCCAGATTTTCCTCCTAATCCTCCTTCATTCCTTTCTCTGTTCCTCGGGCATCGCGCCCCTTTCCATCTTATTCCCCCGGAACCTCCGGATTCCTCATCTGATTGTCTCAGTCTTTTCCTTGGGCATCGCGCCCCTTTCCATCCTCTTCCTCCGGAACCTCCGGATCTTTCACCCCTCTCTTTGTCCTTTGGGCATCGTGCCCCTCTCCATTTGCTACCTCCGGAACCTCCGGACCTTCCCCTCGGGCATCGCGCCCCTTTCCACCTCATTTCTCCGGAACCTCCGGACCTTCTTGGGCATCGCGTCCCTCCTTCCATCATTCCTCTGGAACCTCCGGATTCTCCGTCTTATTCTCTCTATCATTTTCCAGGGCATCACGCCCCTTTCTATCTCATTCCTCCGAACCTCCGGACCATCCATCTTTCTTCCGATTCATCTTTCTGCTCCTCCGGGATATCACATCCTTCATTTTCTTCCTCCTTTTTCATCATCTTTTTCTCTATTTCTTCCCAGGGCATCGCGTCCCTTCTTTCGTTATCCCTCCGGAGCCTCCAGATTCTTCTTCTGCTCATGATTCTCCTCCACCACCTCCGGACCCTCCGGATCCGCCTCTTTCTATCTACCAATTTCTCCTTCTAATTCCTCCTGATTCTGGGTCCGACCCAACTTCTTCCACATCCACTGCCTTGGGCATCTGCCCATTCTCCCATTACTTCCGAGGCTTTAGTCCTCACCCCTCTTCTTGATTTTCCGCTTCTTCTGTATACTGTTCCATGTGATCAGGGTCTCCGCGCCTTAGTGAGGGAGTTCTAGCCCTCGCCTCTTTTCCTTTTTTTCCTTATTCGTCTGAGTCTGGTCTTGGCACCACTCCTTCTTGTTAAGCCACTCCCAAAACCCTTTGCTTCCAATCCTTTTGACTGCTAAAGAGGACTATCCCACAATGATCAACCTCTCTGGCTGCCGCTTCAACAAAGGTTGCAAGGTAACATATTGGCATAAGTATGCATTTATATGATATCATTACCTCATTACTTCACACATGATTTTCAAAACCAAGTGCTTCCTAACAAGATTAAGAGTGGTGTTTTAAACCTTTATCTTAAGCTTTTGTTTAAAAGAGTCTTTAGGCTTGTTTTTTGCAGCACTTTGGTAATAAGAACCCCGCGCTGGGAATTCAACATTCTCTCCCCGCTTGTTAAGAGTAACCCTTAGCTGGGCACCTCACACACTTCACGGCGTCCTTAGCCGGCTCCTTTAGTTAAACACCATTGCTACCTTGGCCATGCCATGAGTATATCTGAAAGTCTTTTCTCTTCTCTACTCGGCCACGTGCAGGGGCAAGAGGTTGACGGATGAGATGACCAACCTTGGTAATCCCCAATACGAGAGGAGTCTCAAATAGGGGCAGTCTTGACCCAAAACTAAATATGAATTTCATGATATACATCTCGCCAAAAGGGCTATTATGAAAATCAAGTCAGAATTTCGATAAAGGCAAAATTGTGAATTATGGCATGTCAAGAGTGGCAAAGTCCCAGCAGGGAAAACCCTGGTCGTATGCATGTCAAGGGTCTAAAAATCAAAGGCACAAAGCCCCGGCGCAACAGACTACCTCTTTGAAGGGAACACCTTGGAAGGAATTCAAGTCCCGATATCTCCCATCCTGCATAAAGCTTGTCACAATTGTTCTTCTCTTCTCCCTCCAAGACCGAACATTTCTCAGGTATGGCCTTGGTAGGGGTACCGTTGATTAAGGGCAGTCGGTTATAGGGCGCCACTTTCAGTGCACGCCCAGCTTTGGGCTGTTTTTAGCGAAAAGGGAAGGAACGAGGACCCCTAGCCAGTGGTTCAAAATAACCCTTTGATGTTGCATTAACCATGTCTAAGCCAAAATCCAAAAAAAATTGAATATTTCCCGATCAAAATCCCAACAAAAATTCAAAATATTTTCCAAAAATCTCCATAAAAATTCAAATATTTCCAAAAACTCATAAAAATTCAAATATTTTTCAAAACTCATAAAAATTTGCATATTTCCAAAATCCAAAAATTTGCATTGTATTTTCTGATGGTGTTTTGCAGGAACAGCTTTGCAGAGACCAAAAGCACGGGATGAGTCCTATCTCCACTCATTGCTATCAATCTATTGATTCTCCTGATATTCTCATGACATGTCACCCTGGGCATTTTTTGATTATCACCTCCTTATATCATTTTGGTTATATCTCTTGATTATCGTTCATCTCCAGATCTTTTTAATCAACTCCTGCTGATTTTCTTGATCACTTTACCAATGGGCATTATCATTTCTTGATCAACTCCGCCGATGGGCATTATCAGATCCTGATTATTTAACTCCAAAACTTGATTAGCCAGATTGTCATCCTCATGACAAACAACAAATAATGATGCTTTGTTATGCCATGGTTTGACTTATGCTGTTCATGATATATGCTATGATTGGTTGCTTTGATTCATGCTATGCATGCTATGATTAAATGCCTTATTCATTGCTTGTTATATCTTGGCTAATGAATTTTTGAGCGCAGGATAAGAGGCTCTTGGTCCCGCCGGCAGGGCATCATCACTCAAAGTCCCACGGTGCTTGCAGCTCATTTCTCAGTTCCCATGCTTATTGCACCACCATCTCCTGTATGCATTTTACTACATGTTACATATGTTACTAGATTATATCAAGGACCTTGTGGCTTTGGTAAATCTGGGATTTGAGTTCCCCTTCATCAAAAACAATGATGATTCCAGAGAAGTCTTAGTCATACGGATAGGCCGTTGAGCCGTCCAAGACTGGGGACGATGGTTCCTTTTTATGAGTTAGTGCGTGGATAAACGGGCTTCGGCTTAGTGTCAGCTCGTGAAATCGGTTTCTTGACTCAGTCTTGGCAGCTTAGCAATATTATCCTTGATTATCTTATATTTTCATTTGATTTAATTTTTCCTTTTAAACCCAGCATGCATTCATGTAGGAATTTGAAATAATTGTTGAAAAATCATTCTGATAAGTTGATGTTGAGAGTTGAATTGATCTTAATCTTTCTCGATATGAATTTTCATTGTCGAATTGGATCCTCAGTTCGTTTTGTAGCTATTTTGGGTCTTTTCTCGAGAGCTCCTTGTTTGGATTTTTATCATCTTTTTTTATCTCCTTTCCTTTGATCCACCTTGGCTGCAACACGTCCACTGGCTGGTAACCGCTCCCCAATGGTGAAATCTACAGGTTTGTGACCTGGGGTACTTCCACCGCGCTGGAAGTTGATCATTTTATTTTATCTCCTTCGTGCACCGCGTGCACATCTCCCCTTTTATCCAAACATTGTTGATTTCGTTGGATTTCCCGAGATTTGCTTCATCTCGAGCTTTTGATTTGATTCTTATCAAGTGATGTTGATTGTGTGTCTCATCACACCTTGGCATCTACTTTTCAGTTTGCTACGCTCCCTTGCAAAGCAGACGCCAAGGCGGGGCAGCTGTAGACACGCCAAAATTGACATTACTTTGAGTATTTCTCATATTGCCTTGTAATGCCCCATTTGACCCTCAAATTAGCTTGTTTGAGTGGTTTTTCCCATTTTCTTGAATTTCTCCTATTTTTCCCTCATTTCCTCTTTTTTCCTATTTTTCTGGATTTTCTGGGCATTTATCTCTATTTTCTGAATTTACGCCCTCATCAGGGGCGTGTTTTTGAAACACGACCTGATCTAGGGCGTTTCTTCCTATTTCATCTATTTCTCTCCCATTTTATCTATTTTCTGAATACGTGACCTGGATAAGGGCGTTTTTTAATTCACAACTTCGCTCCGGGCGTTTCTTTGAGAAAGGACGACCTTTCCTGAGGGCGTCAATTCTTTTGGTTTGACCGGCTTCCCCCGTTTTAAAACTTGAAATTAACGCCCTTCCCAGGGGCATGTTTTTAAAGGTGGCTTTTCCTGAGGCGTGTTTTACATTTTTAAATATGGGGAGTTTTTATTTCTAAAATTGGTTTTGAAAGAAACGCCCTTGTGCAGGGCGTGTTTTTAAGAAACGCCCTCTGGCAGGTCGTCAATTCAACAATTGACGCCCTGACAAGAGGCGTGTTTCATCTTCTGGCTTCGCAGCCCTTTTCCCAGAGAGTCCTTGCCTCGTTAGACTCCTGCCTTGATTGGGGGCTCTTGCCCATTCTTATCCTTTCCCTCCGTAGGACTCTTGCCTTCTTATCTCTTCATCCAATTCTATTTAACAGAGCCATTGGCTCTGTTAATCGGTTGGACTCCCCCTCTTTTCTTTTCTTCCTTCCCTCTCTCCCTCCGTTCTTCTTCTTTTTTTGTTTTTGTTTCTTCTGTTTCTTCTTCTTTTCTTTCTTCGCAGGTTGCTGCTGCGTTGGCAGGAGGAGGCTTCTTGCACTTCAATGTTTATCTGCTGACGCTTCCTCCCAAACGATCATCAGAGCTAATGCGCAGGCTTCTCTTATTCTCCTTCTTATTCCTTTCCTTTTTGTTCATATTAGTTTATACATGCATCATATTCATATTTTCTCTTCTCTATTCTTTCTCTTTTCTCAACTACGTTGAGGTCTCCTTAGTGCATCTCTTGCACATCTCCATGTTTTACATACATTCATCATATTATTCCACACCCTCTTTGCATAGGGGTTTAAGGGCAACCACCCTTAAGGTGTGTTCTTGCACATGCTTTCATGCTCATATATTTTTTTATGGATTTGATGCTACACACCATATTCTAATCTATATTTTTTATTGGTGTTTGTCTTTATTTGCAAGGGTAATTAATTGAAGAACTCTCTTCATCGGCCGGTCGATTTGAAGAGAAAGGAGCACCTACAATCAACCGCACTCCAAGGTATTTTTCACAATCTCTCCCATGCTTTCATTGTTATATTTTGGAGACCTCGTGTCTCTGGCGATCACAAACTCCTCTTAGCACCTCGTGCTATTTCATGCTTTATTTATTCACTTAATATTTCTTTGTTTAAGTGAATTTATTAGAATCTATAAGTCCCACATTCAGTGTCACCGACCTAGTGCCATTATAGGGACCCACGGTGGTACCTAGTGAGGATATTGAGCCTATTCCCTCAGTTGAGAGAGCACCCACCCGTGAGGAGAGTCCACCAGCCAAGAGAGTCCAGCGTGAGCGCATTGAACGAATATTGGATGAACATGTCACTACCACCAGGAGCAAGGTATACGAGTGCTATCTCGGCAGGTGGATAGATCGGTCTCGTTCGGAAGACTTGAGGGCAGTACCACTTCTACACCCTCCAAGGAGGGAAGGACACTTACTCGACGGAGTCGAGTTCTCTGCACCCCGGGAGTATGATGGGGACATCACCTCCCATGCCCACGTTCACAGCTCGTCTCCTCGCCCCGGTTGCATCCGGCATGGTCTAGTCATTTAATTTTAAGTCCTATGTAATTTTTATTTGAGTCATTTGATGTATTTTCCCTTTTATTTGAGTCATGTTCCTAGGTCTTGTGTTCATTTCCCTAAGTTTGAGTGTCATTAGGTTGTCTAGTTAGCTATTGGGCCCAATTCATTGGGCTTGGCCCAAGGGCTCTCCCCTACCCCCTCGGTTATTTGTCATTGAGTCAATTGTCAGGGACTTTTGTAGAAATGTGGGTCTCCTATATATAGGACTCCATTCCCCCCCATTTCAACTTAATGAATCAATGAATGAAAAACTTGCCATTTTTAGAGTTCAAACTTCTTATCTAGTGGAGAGATTCCATTATTTGGGTGAGAAACCCTAGGGGAGAGATTTCCCACCCTTCCCTCTCTTAATCTCTTTTTTTCACTCCACTTTCTCTCTCCTCGACACCCAATTTTGAAAATTTTCTCTCTCCTCCCTTCCCAACCACCACTCTCCCACCTACCCCCATTAAAGGCCACTCCCCTTCCCCACACATCCCATTACTCCACCCCCTAGTCCCAAGGGAGCATCCCCAATCACTAAGCCACCCTCCAACCACCTCATCCCTTTCCCAAGCACCCTTCCCTCTCCCCCATGCAACCCTCCACTTCCCTAGGCCATTTGAATTCAAAAATCCCCTTCCCTCCACAGCCCTAGGGCGCCCAAGACCCCTCCCCTTTGGTTAGGGGCGGCCCCCTCTCATCCTCTCCATCTTCCCTTGTTCCCCTCCATCACCCCCACCTTCTACCATCTAGAGTAAGAGGACCTGCAGAAGACCTGAAGCTTGCAGCAGCGACCCCGACCTCCTCTGGACGTTCCTAGAAGCCCAAGAGCCATCGTTGGAAGCGTCTGCCTGTCTTCTTCGCAACGGCAGTGGTCTCGTCCCCATCGGAGCTCGGTGCTGCCCAGGAAGCCCATTTTTCCACGACTACGCAGATCTTCCCCGGCAGAGGTTCTGAGCCAGAGAAAGAGCTTCACCACGACAAACCTAGGAGGAATCAGGCCACAAGCTCTTCTACAAAGTTCTTCCCCTTCCTGTCTACTTTCAGAATCAAGAAGCAGAACTCCATTTGGCATCCTGTAGCAGGCGTTATCAATTTTCTCCCTCAGATTTGCAGTCCTGTTACCCACAGTCTGCACCGACCTATCAACACTGTTCAGAGTTCCCTGGTCCTCTCTGACATCATTTGGCCTCCCTGTCAGTTTTTCTGTAAAGAGTACTCGTTTACGGTTCCAACGACTCTGACGGTGCTTGATTCCGAGTTTGGGAGCTATCGGGGCATCCTCTGCAACCTGCTGTTGGAAACCAGGAGCTAGCTCTGCAGAGATCCTGATCCGGAGAGAAAGCTTCACCACGAAAAACCCCGGAGGAATCAGGCCATGAGCTCTTGTATAAAATTCTTCCTATCCCTGTCTACTTTCAGAACCAAGAAGCGGAACTCCGTTCGGCATCTTGCAGCAGAAGTTACCAATTTTCTTCCTCAAGCATTTGACTCTGCTTCCCACTGTCTGCATCGACCACTCCTCACGTTTCTGAGTCCTCAATTCTTCACCGGAATCTTTTGGCATCCCCGTTTGTTCTGATGTAAAGATGACTCACCCACAGTTCCAACGGTTCTGACGGCGACTGATTCAGAGTTTGGGAACGGTCGGGGTAGCCGCGTCTTCCTGCTATTGATAATCTGTTGCAGACAATCTGAGAATCAGCAACCCTGTTCATGCTCCCGCCCAGGCCGGCAGCAACCCCTAAAGAAATTGGAAAAATTCAGAGGCACTCCTGTTCCAGAGACGAAGAGATCCCCACTGGTCTCGCCCTCAGAAAAATTCTTGAGCAAGTTCTACAACTGCAACACCGGCTATCTATCCTTATCCGCAGACAGCAGGTAGATTCGGTGTCATCACTTATTCCTCACTCTTTGCTTTGATTTCCCCTCCCCGCTTGGCCGACTGAAGGCCCCTCCCTGCGTGGAGGTAGTATTGATTTTAATATCATTAACCCCCACCCCAAGGTCCCCCCCTCCTGCGAGAGGTGTAGTGTTGTAATAGCTTAAACAGGTCAAGCTACCCCGGCGCGACGTGTGGGGAACCCACGCTTCCCCGCTCGCCCTCGTCTCCGAGTGGGACCGGTTTCTTCAAACCGGTCGAGTGAGTGCTCCAAAACTTTGCTCTAATTCATGCTTGTTCTTTCAATATTAGTTCAGAAACTCCGCTGGCCGTGACGAGAGCCCGATTTTTAAGCTCATTTGCTATAAGTGATCATCGTGGGAAGAGAGTGGAACCCGTGCCCTTTGGCACTTCGTCAGACCCTTGATTTGGGCAGCCATACCCTTGGGGAATCAAACCTTGGCCTTGCTGACCCTCTACCAGCAAGGGCCCAGCCCACACAACCTCCCCTTGGCATTGCCAAGTTACCCCGGGTCTTAGTGAGCATCGGGTGAGCGGTTGCCATTATCAGTCCGTTTTGAATGCTTAATTGTGCTTGCTTGTTGAGTCCTAGGTTGTGTCACATCAAGATCGAGGTGCCCCAGAGGAGATCGACAACGCCCCCCGAGGGGTCCACATCAACGTCATTTCCGGAGGGACGGCATCAGGAGGCGACAGCAGCCGAGGAAGGAAGCGTCATGCCGAGCGGGCGGGCCGAGCCATGGAGCCTCCCAAGACCCCACCGAGTGAGCCCCAGGCCATAGTCTTCTCCGACCGAGACTTGGAAGGGCTGAGCACCCCGCATGACGACGCCCTCGTAATCTTGGCTACAATAAACCATTGTAACGTAGATAGAATTTTAGTTGACAATGGGAGTGCCCCTGATGTATTGTCTTATGACTGTTTCCTTAAGATGGGGGAGGATCCAACCAAACTCCGCCCGATCCGAACCCCCCTATGCGGGTTCAATGGCCTGGCCACCTATCCCGAGGGAGCCCTAAGCCTACCGGTTACCCTCGGCACCCCACCCAAAACTGTTACGGTCATGGTGGACTTCATAGTGATTAAAGGCATGATAGCGTACAACGCCATCTTCGGCCGGGGAATCCTCAGCCGAATAAAGGCAGTACCGTCTGCCTATCACCAGAAAATGAAGTTCCCCACCAAAAATGGGTTGGGGGAAGTCCGAGGTAACCAGGCCGCGGCCAGAATGTGCTACAATATCTCGGTAGAGGCTACAAGGCCGGACGGGAAGGACAAGGGCCCCCGGGGAGTCGAGGATAAATCCGCAACCACCGAACCCGGTGGCGAATTGCTGGCGGTTTTCCTAAACGATGACCCGGCCCTAGGAGTAAAGATCGGAGCCGACCTACCGTCTGAGGTTCAACAGCAATATAAAAAGTTCCTTTCTGAGTACATCCGAGTTTTTGCTTGGGCTGATGATCAACTCTCTGGGATATCAGAGGAGACTGTAATGCACAAGCTCAACCTCGACCCCGCCGTGAAGCCCGTACAGCAGCGCAGGTGGAAGCATGCACCGGAGAAACAGGTGATCATCAAGGCGTAGGTCACCAAGGGGCAAGATACTGGCCTTTTTAGACCAGTCTTGTACCCAACGTGACTAGCCAACGTCGTCCTGGTACCAAAAGCTTCAGGCAAATGGCGGATGTGTGTGGATTTCACCGACCTGAATAAGGCCACCCCTAAGGACTGTTATCATTTGCCGAGCATCGACCAATTGGTTGACTCAACCTCGGGCAATGAGATACTCAGTTTCCTAGACGCCTATTCAGGTTACCATCAGATCAGAATGAACCCACAAGATGTCGAGAAGACCACCTTCATTACCGACTACGGAATATATTGCTACACCCGTATGCCTTTCGGGTTGAAGAATGCTGGAGCTACGTACCAAAGGCTGGTCAATCACATGTTCGAGGAACAGCTAGGATGGAACGTCGAGGCCTACATTGACGACATGCTCGTCAAGACTCCTAAGGCTGAAGACCACTTCACCGACCTCGCCGAGACCTTCGACACCCTCTTGAGGTACAACATGAAGCTTAATCTTGCCAAGTGTGCCTTCGGAGTGAGATCTGGAAAGTTCCTGGGTTTCCTAGTCACCCAGCATGGGATCGAGGCCAACCCTGACAAGGTCCAGGCCATCCTGGACATGTACCCGCCCACCTGCGTCAAAGACGTCCAGCGCCTAACGGGGCATGTCGCGGCACTCAGCCGGTTCCTGTCCCGAGCGGCCGAACGATGCTTGCCCTTCTTCAAGCTGTTGAGAGGGCCCAAGTTGGCATCTGCTATGTTCGCATGGGATGAGGAATGCCAGAGAGCATTCGTCGAGCTCAAGGAGTTCTTGGCTTCGCCCCCGGTGCTCTCTAAGCCCGTTCCGGATGAAGTCTTGCTGCTCTATCTCTCGACAACACCATCCACGGTCAGCTCGGTCCTAGTTAGAAATAACTCGGGAATCGAGAGGCCGGTCTACTACACCATCAAGGTGCTCAACGAGGCTGAAAGGAGGTACCCCGCAACCGAGAAACTCGTGCTAGCGTTGGTTACCTCTGCCAAGGGCCTTCCAACCCTATTTCCAGGGGCACCCCATCACCGTGCTAACCGGCGAACCATTGAAGAAGATTCTCACTCATCCCGAGGCCTCGGGACAACTTGTCAAGTGGGCCATCTTGCTTGGGGCCTACGATATTTCCTATCGGCCGTGCTCGGCTATAAAAGGCCAAGCGCTCGCCGACTTCATCGCCGAAAGCACCATCCCGACCGAAGAAAGGCCTCCGTCCTTGCCCAGGCCAACCTGGGAACTGTTCATTGATGGGTCTTCCAACTCGGTCGGTAGTGGCGCTGGAATCCTCCTGAAGTCCCCCGAGGGGGTAGAGCTACAGTACGCCTTGAAGTTCAGCTTCCAAGCATCCAACAACGCCTCCGAGTATGAGGCCCTTATCTCGGGAGCACGCATGGCCCGACGGTTGGGGGCTGAGCAAGTCAAAATCCACACTGACTCCCAGCTGGTCGCTAGCCAAGTCAATGGCAAATACGAAGCTCGAGAGGCACCAATGA
Organism: Amorphophallus konjac; assembly: GCA_022559845.1. Taxonomy (NCBI): domain Eukaryota; kingdom Viridiplantae; phylum Streptophyta; class Magnoliopsida; order Alismatales; family Araceae; genus Amorphophallus; species Amorphophallus konjac. Next base: position 214,421,387 of record CM040127.1, read on the forward strand.
TCAAATACCTTCAACTGGTCAGAGACCTGGCCCAACAGTTCGAGAGATTCGAGGTAGTCCGAATAGCTCGGGAGGAAAACTCCCGAGTGGACGCCCTCTCTCGGTTGGCCTCTTCTCTCGACCCTGAAGGTACCCGATCGGTCCTCCTTGAGGAGCTAGAGTGCCCGAGCATTGACTCGGAGCTCCTTGCTGTTGACTCAGCCATTTCGAGCGACTGGCGCACCCCCTACCTATCATGGCTCCGGGACTCTCAAGAGCCTTCCGACCCTCGGGAGGCCCGCAGATTGAAGTACCAAGCCCGATGTTTCATCATTCTAGACGACACTCTCTACCGGAGATCTTTCTCTGGTCCCCTCCTGAAGTGTCTCGGCCCCGACGAAGCCAGCCGAGCCATCAAAGATATTCATGAAGGCCTATGCGGAGCGCATTCAGGGGGAAGGTCACTCGCCCGGATCCTGCTACGGTAGGGTTACTGGTGGCCCACCTTACAGCGTGACTGCATGGCCTACGTATAGCAGTGCAGCTGATGCCAGCGATTCGACCACTTAGTCCATCAGCTGGCTACGGAGCTCGTCACCCTTACCGAGCCATATCCCTTCACCCAATGGGGGATCGACATTCTTGGGCCATTCCCTACGGCTCAGGCCCAGAAGAAGTTTATCATCGTCGCCATCTACTACTTCACCAAGTGGATCGAGGCCGAAGCCACGGTGAGGATCACCGAGACAGCCATCTGGAGCTTCGTCTGGAAGTCGATCATTTGTCGCTACGGCATCCCCCGGGTGATAGTGAGCGATAACGGTCGGCAATTCAACTCTCGCTATTTCCGAGACCAATGCGCCAACCTAGGTATTCGCAACCACTTCACTTCGGTCGCCCACCCTCAGGCCAACGGGCTGGTCGTGAATGCCAATAAGACTATCTTAAAAGGCATAAAGACCAGGCTCGGTAAGGCCAAGGGTAGCTGGCTCGACGAACTGCCTAGCGTACTCTGGTCACACAGAACGTGGTGCGGACACCCGAGCAGTTGAGCGGCGTGACACGCCGAGCCACCGGTACCGCACACGGACTCAGCGTCCATCTGGCTCGGAGATAGCCTGGAGACTCCGCCTTGAGCCTCCCCATTTATCATATTAGTTAGACTTTATTTGTGTATAATTTGTGTTTATTTCATTGTATTCAGTTTGCTATTTTGATGGTAATAGGGGCTTATGTGCAATTTGGACCCCGTGGGCCCCACGGGCCCCCCAGGCCCCATCCCATTGAGCCACCTCAGCCTAGGGTCCCATGTGGGGTCAGTCAACCTTCCACATGGAGACTTCTAGAAGGGTGGGCCAAGTGGGGGGGCATTGGAATACAAATGTCAACAAAATCCACCCATTCCCACCTACCATGTCCCCTTGACCCACCCTAGTCAATGGGCCGCCCCCCCTTAATTTATTTATTATATTTTGTGTGTGTGTGTCACACTCAATCCAGGCCACCCATTCCCATCCCCTAGATCCAACGGTGGATAATGGATGTGAGATGTAACACATAAATACTTGTAATTTCCCATTTTGAGGAATTAATGCATTCATTTGGAAGAAAATATCTTGGAGCAGCCTGGTGCACCCCCCCTCCTCTCTCCTCCCTCTCCCCCTTGAAGCTGTGAAGGCTTCCCTCTGGAGGTGTACTCCTCCCCTTATCATTCCGGTCGCCGCCGCCGCCGCCGCCGCCACGAGCCGCCATCGCATCACCGCCGAGATCGCCGGAGTTCTGCCTTCATCCGATCACAACAGCTTCCACGAAATTCAGCCATCAGCCACGAGCTCAGATCGACTTTAGATTTTGAGGGGATGTTCCAAAGGTGTCAAGCACGTCCCAAAAAATTTGGTTAGTCATAAAGGTCCCCTTTGATATTTTTTGATTTTCGTCCAACCTTAATTTCCAAATATGTCTGCTTGCTGTTTCAATTTCCACCCGCCCTGTGTTTCAAATGTTCGGTCCCCTTTCTGATTTTTGTTAGAGCTCCCAATGTTACTGGGAGTTCTGTCCATCAACCCCACCGTCCCCAAATTTTCTTGATTTTGTGTGATGTCATCCCATATTTTTCAAAAATCGATCTCAGAGATAGCTACAGTGCTGTCCACCTGTTCCCAGATCCTACCACCCTCCAGTAAACAAATCATAAAAAATCACGGCCACCTCCAATCAGTCCAAATAAAATATCCCCATTCTCCTTGTTCAAAATCCCACAAGGTTGATGAAGAGCTTAGGATCTGAATCGGCCATCTTCCTTGCTGTTAAAGGCAGTCTTCAGACAACTCACCTGTAGATCTGAGGTTTCGGTTACTATACAACAGGGAATTGTCAATTCAATAAAGTTCTGATCCGACCAGATCCAGCAGATCTCTCTGGGTCTAGATTGAAGCATTTGAAGAGAGCTTTCCAACGATAGCTCATGCGTCCCGATCCGACGTCGGGATTGATTGTAGCGGTCATTTTCGTCGGAGCGCGCGCCGGAAAATAGCAATCAAAATCCGTGGGAAGTTAGTTCAAGAATTGGGAATCGGGGCCGATCGACCCCCGATCGGTGTTCCCGGCCGACCGCCGTCCGTGGAGGCGCGCCACCAGGGGTCCCCATCACAGTGGGTCCCACCCCCACAGATCCGGAGGACAGAGCCGTCCGTGGGCCCCACGGGCCCGTAGAAGCCGCCATTCGGAAAGCACGAAAACGCGGAGTTCGGTACCGCCGGGCGACATCAAGATGCTGCCCGTCAACCCGAGTTGCGTGATTCCCGGACCCCACATGCGACCTTTTACCTCCCTGCGTGGAGTGGGTCGACTTAGTGTATTGCTGTAATAATTGTTAATCGGGAGTCTGTGATTCGGCCGGGGTTGTCTTCACCACGCCGAGTGCGTGGAGGTAATGGTCCGAACCTCTTGGCGTTCATTTGCTTAGCTAGTATATGGTCTTTTGCCGCTGCCGAGAGTGATAGGTACTAGCCCGTGTGTCCATGTCACCACTGTGAGTGTGAGAGTGACCCGTCCCGTGACTCGATCCGAGTCCGGAAGTGAGTCGACTACCCGTGAACTCTGCCGGTTCTTCAACCGCGCACGATCCGCGTTTCCCTCGCTTGGGACGACGAGTGAGCTTGCATTTCTGTTAGCGACGTATAGCCCATAGGAGCTCTCCGTGTCGGGCTTAGTGTCTCTCCTATCATGTGTTGCTGGTCGTGTCCGCATCTAGAGTCCGAGGTCCATACCACGTAGAGTCGGTCCCCGTGTCCGTCCCGCATCAGTTTGGTATCAGAGCGAGTCGACTCTAGGGTAGTCGTTGCATATGTCTTGCATAGTATAAGTCGAGTCTAGGATCATCATTTCAAAACAACAAAAAAAAAGTGTTTTCAAATTGCATTTCACCCAATAGCTCGGTATATTAAAAGGCATTGCCCGAACATTAGGTTATGCCTATCGGGAGGGTAGCGTACTTGCGCGAGTGATCTTCGGATCGCTTATCTTCTCCTCATACCGGATATTGATTAGGTCTAAGTGCATCATCTAGTGAGTGTTTGCATTAGTCGGTGTCTTCTAGGTCGTGTGTCTTTGCATGCCCACCCGTCGAGGTACCCAATACTCGCCACCACCACCTATGGTGGACTCCCGAGCCCGTAGCTCCGATGAGTCCTCGACGGCCGAGATGTTCCGAGCCATTATGGAACGTCTTGACACGCGTATGGATGGTCTTAGTACGCGTATGGATGGCATAGGAACGCGTCTAGAAGGGCGGATGAAAGCCCTCGAGGATCGGGCCGAGAGTTCGGATCAGTCCATTCAAGGCCTTGTAGAGAGGATCGCCGTTCTAGAGAGGGGCCCAGTAGCGGCGCAACTCGCACCGACGAACTGCCAACAAGAGCCGGCACAGCCACCCGCCGTGCCAAGGGCTCAAGTGGAGGATGTCGGGAGGCAACAGGCGCCTATAGTGGATGATTATGCCTCCGACAATGATCAGGGGGGAAATGGTCGTCGGAATCAACGACGGAATCGTGATGATGATGATGACGACCGCATCCTTAGGGGTGTGCGTGCGGACCCTCCCACCTTTAGCAGGTCCTTGGACCCTAGGGTGTATTTAGATTGGCAGGCCGGCATGGACCGGTACTTCGAGTGGTTTGAGATGACGGACCACCGAAGAGTCCGATACGCGAAGATGAAGCGGCAAGGGCAGGCCCAAACTTATTGGATCAATGTGGAGAGCCTGCTCAATCAGCAACGTCAACCCCAAATCGGTACTTGGGATGATATGAAAATCAAATTGAGGGAGAAATACCTTCCTGCCTCATATCGCCAACGTCTTATAGACAAGTGGCAAAGCATCTCCCAAGGGAACCGATCCGTGACCGAGTACACCGCCGAGTTCGATGAGTATTACTTACGGTGTGGGGTCACGGAAGAGAGCACCATGACTATATCCCGCTTTCGAAGAGGTTTATGGCCCAATTATCAATATGAACTCTTTTGCCGCAATGCAACCACTTTGGAGCAGGCATATCAGATCGCTCTCGAATTGGAGCAGTTCGAGGTCGAGTTCGAGTCACCCCATCGGTTGGGCTCCTTTCCCCTTCGTAGTGTCGAGTCCCGTGGCTCATCTGGCACGTATCCGAGGGCCCCCATGACTCGACCTCAGGAGCCCGCTCACCCCGAGCCCTTTGCTCTTAGGCCTCGTCCTCCACCCCCGAGGGACCTTCCTCGTCCCCAGCATCTTACGGCCCCACCCACAGCCCGTCCACCGGCACCGGCACCTCCTGCACGTCCTTTGTTGCCTACACCTCCTATCCGTCGGGAGGATAAAGGTAAAGGACCTATGATTGGGGAGCCTAGTGGATCACGGCAGCAGTGTTATCGCTGCAATGGGTTTGGCCATTTCGCCAACCAGTGTCCCACCCGCCCATCTCTTCACATTGGGGACACACAGGCCGAGGATACCACCCCTACGGGCCTCGAGTTAGTCAGCTATGAGGCAGATGAAGAGCTAGCTGACAAGTACTATGAGATGGGAGGTGAGGCCCAGGATGCCCAGCATTCGGACGATACCCACGTGGGGGTCTTCAGATGTATCCTCACCCAGCCGCATGTCAGTGATGACTGGCGTCGGACTACTATCCTTCATGTATTCTATAGGTTGGGAAAGCAAATTTGCAAGGTGGTCATCGATAACGGGAGTTGTATCAATGCAATCTCCACGAACGCTGTCGCCCGTCTTGGTCTCACACCTGTAGACCATCCTTGTCCCTATCAGGTATCATGGGTGGATACCACTTCCATTTCGGTCAGGCTGCGGTGCTTGGTCCCGCTGCAGCTCCACTCCTACCGTGACGAGATCTGGTGTGATGTTCTCCCCATGGAAGTGGGCAGTATCATTCTTGGTAGGCCGTGGTTATTTGACCGGGATGCCACGCTCCATGGCCGGTCGAACACCTGTACCTTCGACCACGCTGGCCAGCGGGTCACCCTCCAACACGTTCGGCCCAGGAGCCCATCAGTCAGGGGTCCTACTGGCCCTAGTACTCCGAAGCCTTCCGTTCCCGGGCCTAGTACCCCATCCCCAGCTCGGGCTATGACCGTTACCTCTGGCCTAGGAGAGCCCTCGACGAGGAGATTGATGATGATTAGCTCCCGGGAAATGGAGCAGGAGCTTAGTCAGGGCTGTCCGGTGTTTGCCATTATGGTCCGAGAGGTGGAGCGGGACTCCGAGGGTGAGCTCCCACCCGAGGTTGTTCCCATTCTGCAGGAGTATGCTGATGTCTTTCCCGATGAGCTTCCCGAGGGACTCCCACCTATGCGGGATATTCAGCATGCCATCGACCTTGTTCCGGGCTCTTCTTTGCCCAACCTTCCTCATTATCGCATGAGTCCCACGGAGCATGCCGAGCTTAAACGACAGGTCGATGAGTTAGTGCAGAGAGGGTCTGTTCGGGATAGCATGAGTCCATGTGCTGTACCCGCATTACTCGCCCCGAAGAAGGATGGCACGTGGAGAATGTGCATTGATAGTCGTGCCATCAACAAAATCACCGTGAAGTACAGGTTCCCTATTCCCCGCCTTGATGACATGCTGGACATGATGGCAGGTGCCACTATCTTTTCGAAGATCGATCTTAAGAGTGGCTACCATCAGGTGAGGATTAGGCCAGGTGATGAGTGGAAGACCGCATTTAAGACCAAGGACGGTCTATATGAGTGGTTGGTCATGCCTTTTGGGTTGACCAATGCCCCTAGCACTTTCATGCGGCTCATGACTCAGGTCCTTCGACCTTTCATTGGAGTCTTTGTAGTGGTCTATTTTGATGATATCCTTATCTATAGCCGCACCACAGGGGACCACTTAGACCACCTTCGGCAGGTCTGTCTACTTCTTCAGCGAGAGCAGCTGTTTGCAAACCCACAGAAGTGTGCCTTCATGACACCTCAGTTTACCTTCTTGGGTTTCATTGTGTCTAGTACGGGGGTCTCCGCCGATCCGGAGAAGGTCCGGGCCATTGTTCAGTGGCCGGAACCCTGTACCGTTCATGATGTCCGCAGCTTTCATGGTCTTGCGACGTTCTATCGTCACTTCATCCGCGAATTTAGCTCCGTCACCGCCCCGATCACGGATTGTATCCGAAAGGGCACATTTGTATGGACGAAGGCCGCATCTGCCGCCTTCAAGGACATCAAGGAGCGCATGACCCAGACGCCTATCCTTCGATTGCCTGACTTCTCGAAGGTGTTTGAGGTCTCTTGTGATGCGTCGGGTGTTGGGATAGGAGGAGTTTTGAGTCAGGAGTCCCACCCGATCGCATATTTCAGCGAGAAGCTGAATGACGCGAAACTGCGATATTCCACATATGATAAAGAATTCTACGCAGTTGTTCAGCCTCTTAGGCATTGGAGGCACTATCTTTTACATCAGGAGTTTGTCCTATACTCCGATCACGAGGCATTGAGGTACCTCCATTCCCAAAAGAAGCTTAACTCGCTTCACAGTCGTTGGGTCGAGTATCTCCAGCAGTTCACCTTTGTGCTTAAACATAAGGCTGGAGTGGAGAACAAGGTGGCTGATGCCTTGAGTTGGCGAGCATGTTTGCTTACCACCATGAGTGCCGAGGTCATAGGGTTAGAGAAGATGAAGGAGGCCTATGTTGATTGTCCTGACTTCGGTCAGATTTTTACCACTCTCCAGGCCGGACCCTCGAGAGACCTTGATGAGTATGTGCTTCAGGAGGGTTACCTCTTTTGAGGTAGCAGGCTATGTGTTCTCCAAACTTCGGTTCGAGATTTCTTAGTGTGGGAACTACATGCGGGAGGTCTAGCCGGCCACTTTGGTCGGAACAAGACTATTGAGGCAGTGGAGCATCGATTTTATTGGCCGAGCTTGAAGCGCGATGTTGCTAACATCGTGGCTCAGTGCCGTACCTGTGCTACGGCCAAGATGAAGAAGCAAAGCTCCGGCCTTTATACGCCTCTTCCCGTGCCTGATGCCCCGTGACAGGATGTTAGCATGGACTTTATTTTGGGATTGCCACGTACCTCCAGGAAGCATGATTCGGTCTATGTGGTGGTTGACCGTTTCTCGAAGATGGCCCTCTTTATTCCTTGCTCGAAGACTTCGGATGCTTCGAGGGTAGCCCGCCTTTTCCTTACGCATGTGGTGTGCAAGTTCGGGTTGCCTCGCACTATAGTGTCTGACCGTGATGTTAGATTCACTTCCTACTTTTGGAAGACACTATGGCATATGATGGGTACGCACCTCAAGTTTTCCACTGCATATCATCCCCAGACAGATGGTCAGACCAAGGTGGTCAATAGGAGTCTGGGAGACCTTTTGGGGTGTCTTGTTAGGGACCGCATTGGGGATTGGGATCTCATTCTACCCATGGTCGAGTTTGCATATAATGATTCGGTGAATAGGTCTACCGGCATGAGTCCATTTGAGATTGTCACATGTCATAGGCCTAGGAAACCCGTTGACCTTGTCCCCATGCCTATCCATGCTAGAGTGTCGGAGTCGGCCGAGTCGTTTGCTAGGCATGTTAGGAGTTTGCATGACGACATCCGTCGTCACATTGAGGCCAGCAATGCACGTTACAAGGAGTTAGCCGATGCCCACCGACACCACCGAGAGTTCCAAGAGGGCGAATATGTCATGATCAGGGTAAGACCTGAATGGTTTCCCTCTAGAACCGTTAAGAAGTTGCAATCTCGCAGAGCCAGTCCATTCAGAGTGTTGAAATGCGTTGGATCCAATGCGTACGTTGTGGACTTGCCCGAGGAATATGGTATAAGCTCTACTTTCAATGTATTGGATCTAGTTGCATATAGGGACCCAGCGGTGATCCCTAGTGAGCCTTTCGAGCCATCTCCTCCCCTTGTGAGTGACCCCACACCTGAGTGTCCACCTCCAGCCCCGTTGTCACGGCAGCGTGAGCATATAAATCATATACTGGATGAGCAGGTGACAGTTACCAGGAGTGGATCCTACCCGCGCTACCTAGTGCGATGGAGAGGACGGCCCGCTATCGAGGACACATGGATCACGCATGGCGAGTTGCAGCGGATCGATCCGGACCTTCTGGAGCGATACAGGAGCGATGCAGACCCTTACTCGACAGGGTCGAGTTTCTCCCACCCGGGGAGAATTGGTGCGGACACCCGAGCAGTTGAGCGGCGCGACACGCCGAGCCACCGGTACTGCACACGGAGCACGACTCGAGCCACCTCAGCGTCCATCTGGCTCGGAGACAGCCTGGAGACTCCGCCTTGAGCCTCCCTATTTATCATATTAGTTAGACTTTATTTGTGTGTAATTTGTGTTTATTTCATTGTATTCGGTTTGCTATTTTGATGGTAATAGGGGCTTATGTGCAATTTGGACCCCGTGGACCCCACGGGCCCCCCAGGCCCCATCCCATTGAGCCACCTCAGCCTAGGGTCCCATGTGGGGTCAGTCAACCTTCCACATGGAGGCTTCTAGAAGGGTGGGCCAAGTGGGGGGACATTGGAATACAAATGTTAACAAAATCTGTTGTGTCCCTGAAGTCATTTGAGTCATTCTGTGGTCACTTGGGTCATTCGACATCATTCTATGGTCATATGCATTCTGTGGTATTCTTGGTTTTGATAATGGCTAAACACTATTAGTCATTGTTGTTTTTCACTCTTATATGACTGACATATGTGCTGTTGTGTTCATGACAGATATGCAAATGAATGGACAAGTGAAAGCTCAATGTTGTGCCCTCGCACACGGATCGACCTGTGCGGTCAGGTCGCGGGGATCGACCTGCCCGGTCAGGTCGCGGGGGTCAAGAGGGCAGTGCCCCTTGCGGGGGTTTCCGGGGGCGGAGCCCCCAGAACAAAAATTTGATTGAAGACTCAATAATAAAATCTTCAAGACTGTCAAGGGCGATGCCACAAATATGCACGGGCTGCTAAAGGACTTAAGCGGCGGAGCTAAGCTAGATAACGGACCAACCCGGGAAATTTCGGGTTCTGCCCAGCTGGCGGTCGATCGCCAGCACAGGGGCGGTCGACCGCCCCAGCCAGCATCCGCCAGTCTACAGTCTTTCAGCTGGCGGTCGACCGCCAGCCAGTGGCGGTCGATCGAAATTCCCAGGGATCACCCGAATGCAAGTTTTACAGTAGCGGTCGACCTCCAGGAGCTGCAGGTCGACCGCCAGCCTCGAGCCTTCAATGTTGACTTTGTTTCCAACTTCGAAAAGGGCCATTCAACATGGATTTCTTTAATCCAAAAGTCACATAATAACCCACAAATTGTGGATCTGGTCTGAGGCTTGTCTATAGACCATTCAAGGTCTATAAAACCAATACAAGAGGGTTGGAAACCCCAATGCTTCAAGGCTTCAAGAGAGATCAAGGGAGGCCATTTTTGAGGTACTGTAGCACCTCCATGAACAGTACTTCGGGCTGGAGTTCTTCATCCATCCAATGTGTTTCAAGGTGAGATCTGAAGCAAGCAACCTCCACCAAAGCTAGAAGCACTCAAGGATAAGAAGGGTGATCAAAGGAAGTCACAAGGAGGGTGTTTCAAGAAGGAAATCAAGCTACTCCGGGAAGAAGTTCTTCATCAAATCTTCAAGTGATTGAAGCTACTTCAAGAGGAAATCAACTTCAAGCCAAGTGAAGAAAAAGCTGTAATCATCTCCCTCTTCCTCATCTCAAGGTGATCCATAGAAGCTGCAAGGGTGTGTTCAAGGGAAAGGAGTTCGAAGTACTGTAGCTGTGAACAGTACTCCGGGAAGAAGTTCTTCATCATATCTCCAAGTGATTCAAGCTACTTCAAGAGGAGATCAACTCCAAGCCAAGCGAATCATTAGAGTCAAGCTCCAGCAAACTCAGACAAGATCTTTTCTCTTTGAACATATTTCATATCTTGTTTGATTATTTTCATATCTTGTTCTTTTCCATTTCATTCAAACATTTGGAACTGAAGATCGTCCCTACCTGTGGTTAGTAGGAAGGCAATCAGAAGCTGTCCGATCTGCGGTGTTGACGTCCCTACCGGCGGTTAGTAGGAAAGCAATCGGTGGTCTTTCCGATTTGCGGTTCAGTGCGTGGCACTAGTGAAACCTCACCGGATTTGGTGAGGGGTGGACGTAGGACTGGGGATTCAGTCCGAACCACCTTAAAATCTCATGTGTTGTGGTTTGTTTGTGTGTTTGTTTCGTTATAGATGCATGCTTAGGTTCGAATCGATATATTAGTAATCATCTTGCTAAGCAAATCATCGTGTCCTTCGTTTAGCTAGTTATATTCCGCTGCAATTTGTTCCATCTAGCTATATAGAGGGCTGCATTGTGAAAAGAGGGGCAGATCTATTCACCCCTCCCCTCTAGATCCGCTGTCCACTACACAACAAAATCCACCCATTCCCACCTACCATATCCCCTTGACCCACCCTAGTCAATGGGCCCCCCCCCCTTAATTTATTTATTGTATTTTGTGTGTGTGTGTCACACTCAATCCAGGCCACCCATTCCCATCCCCTAGATCCAACGGTGAACAATGGATGTGAGATGTAACACATAAATACTTGTAATTTCTCATTTTGAGGAATTAATGCATTCATTTGGAAGAAAATATCTTGGAGTAGCCTGGTGCGCCCCCCTCCTCTCTCCTCCCTTACCACCTTGAAGCTGTGAAGGCTTCCCTCTGGAGGTGTGACTCCTCCCCTTATCATTCCGGTCGCCGCCGCCGCCGCCACGAGCCGCCATCGCATCACCGCCGAGATCGCCGGAGTTCTGCCTTCATCCGACCACAACAGCTTCCACGAAATTCATCCATCAGCCTTGAGCTCAGATCGACTTGAGATTTTGAGGGGATATTCCAGAGGTGTCAAGCACATCCCAAAAATTTTTGATGGTCATAAAGATCCCATTTGATATTTTTTCATTTTCGTCCAACCTTAATTTCCAGATTTGTCTGCTTGCTGTTTCAATTTCCACCCGCCCTATGTTTCAAATGTTCGGACCCCTTTCTGATTTTGTTTAGAGCTCCCAATTTTACTGGGAGTTCTTTCCATCAACCCCACCGTCTCAAAATTTTCTTGAAGTTTTGTGAGGCAATCCCATATTTTTCAAAAATCGATCTCAGAGATAGCTACAGTGTTGTCCACCTATTCCCAGATCTGACCACCCTCCCGTAAACAAATCATAACAAATCACAGCCACCTCTAATCAGTCCACAAAAAATATCCCTGTTCTCCTTGTTCCAAATCCCACAAGTTTGATGAAGACCTCAGGAGCTTAATCAGCCATCTTCCTCGCGGTTAAAGGCAGTCTTCAGACAACTCACCTGTAGATCTGAGGTTTCAGTTACTGTACAATAGGGACTTGTCAATTCAATAAAGTTCAGATCCGACCAGATCCAGAAGATCTCTCTGGGTCTAGATTGAAGAATTTGAAGAGAGCTTTCCAACGATAGCTCATGCGTCTCGATCCGACGTCGGGATTGATCGTAGCGGTCGTTTTCGTCGGAGCGCGCGCCGGAAAACAGCAATCAAAATCCGTGGGAAGTTAGTTCAAGAATTGGGAATCGGGGCCGATCGACCCCCGATCGGTGTTCCCGGCCGACCGCCGTCCGTGGAGGAGCGCCACCAGGGGTCCCCATCATAGTGGGTTCCACCCCCGCAGATACAGAGGACAGCGCCGTCCGTGGGCCCCACGGGCCCGTAGAAGCCGCCGTTCGGAAAGCACGAAAACGCAGAGTTCGGCACCGCCGAGCGACATCAAGATGCTACCCGTCAACCCGAGTTGCGTGATTCCCGGACCCCACATATGACCTTTTACCTCCCTACGTGGAGTGGGTCGACTTAGTGTATTGCTGTAATAATTGTTAACCGGGAGTCCGTGATTCGGCCAGGGTTGTCTTCGCCACGCCGGGTGCGTGGAGGTAATGGTCCGAACCTCTTGGCGTTCATTTGCTTAGCTAGTATATGGTCTTTTGCCGCTGCCGAGAGCGATAGGTACTTGCCCGTGTGTCCATGTCACCACTGTGAGTGTGAGAGTGACCCGTCCCGTGACTCGATCCGAGTCCGGAAGTGAGTCGACTACCCGTGAACTCTGCCGGTTCTTCAACCGCGCACGATCCGCGTTTCCCTCACTTGGGACGACGAGTGAGCTTGTGTTTCTGTTAGCGATGTATAGCCCATAGGAGCCCTCCGTGTCGGGCTTAGTGTCTCTCCTATCATGTGTTGCTGGTCGTGTCCGCATCTAGAGTCCGAGATCCATACCACGTAGAGTCGGTCCCCGTGTCCGTCCCGCATCAGAACGACTCCCAGAACGGCAACCGGTGAGAATCCTTTCCAGTTGGTGTATGGCACCGACGCCGTCATTCGGTTGGAGATTGCCAACCCCTCTCTCCGAGTCACCCTCTTCTCACCCGAGGTAAACAAGTAAAAATTACTCGAGAACCTCGACCTAGCAGATGAGCTCCGAGAGATCGCCAGCATCCGAGCTATGGTGTACCAGCGCCGCCTCACTCGATACTACAACGCCAAAGTCCGAGACAGACACTTCCAACCGGGAGACTTCGTCCTCAGGAAAGCCGAAGCCTCTCGACCACTAGAGGTGGCGGGCAAGCTATCCCCTAACTAGGAAGACCCCTACCGAGTGGTCGAGACGCTCGGGAAAGGAGCATACCGGCTAGCTACAATGGAAGGGGAACCCATCCCTCGGACATGGAATACAGCCACACTATGCAAGTTCTACTTTTGAAGTTCGTGCAAACAATCCGAGTGAAATAAAATTTTCTCCTTTTCATTCAAACAATTGTTGGTACATCAGAAAGGCAAAAGCCAATACATTACATAACAGAAAGCAAAAAATCCATCTGGTACCACTGCAAGAGGCCATTGCTCGGCTGACTCGGTTGATCTCCTTGCGTCCAGCCATTGACTCTGCCTTGCGTAGAAACTGGCTCGAATAAAAGGTGGTTGATCCAGTTGGCTCGAGCGGCCCATGACAAAGGTGACAGAGGGACTGTGGAGGGGAAGGCTACCTTCCAAGTTGACAGAGGCTGGGGAAGAGGAAACGCCTATGAAGGCCTCCTCTCTTCCAACCTGCCAACTCTTTGGAACGTACAGAGAGAAAGCACCCTCCGAAGAGTGAAAGAAAGGAAGAGCAGAAGAGGGAAAAGGAGGCTGCCAGAAAGAAAAAGAAGTCCAACATAGCTGGACGAGGAGGCAGGGGAAGGCCCGGAAAGGAGGGAGCTTAATTTGCTTCTCCCCCCATCCCTGAAGCGAGCAGAGAGGGACAGGCGGCGGAGATGCCGGATGCCCCCATCCGTCCTCCATCTCGCCCCCCTCCGGGAAGCCTCGCCGGAACTGATAGAGGAAATGGCGTGATTTTTCTGTCAAAATCCTCTCCAGATCCGCGCGACGACCATCGGACCCGCTTCAAACCCGCGCGACGACCGTCGGACCTGCTCAAAACCCGAAGCAGCAAAAACCTACCGCCCTCCATCATCGCCAGCATCGTCTTCCGAAGGATCCTCCATGCTCCGAATGCAACGGCACAACGCAACGTGCAGAAGGGGCGAGGAAAGACTGTCAGGGAAAATCCTAAGCGATGGAGAGGAAGGGACGCCCTTCAGTCTTTTTATAGGCAAAGGGAGGCTACTCGCCTTAAACGACTCCCTCCTCGAAAACACGCCAAAGGAATTTCCCCCTATGAACGGTCACCTCAAACCTCTAGTCTTCCACCCCAGTGGGACACACGAAGCGGCCAGGCATTTAAAGCATGAGAACGCGGAAAGGCACCCTGTCAGACGCTCACCCAACCATCAAGCGAGATCTGCGCAGAAAGTATCAGTCCTTTCCAACTACTGTAGATACGCTGATCAAATCACGGCAAGAATAGCGTGAAGCAAGTAAGATTTTATTTATTGCCTTACAAAAAGTGGAAGGCCTTTTTTGAAAAAAGAAAGAGACAAACAAAGAAGGATGCAAAACAGGACGATAGATCAGGCCTAGGGCCCACTTTGAAGCTTTGAAGTGGAAGGCGTAGGTGTTTCACCCCCGGCGCCCTCGGTGACGGCCGGCCCTGGCACTGACCCCGCCTGCGCGGGAACTGCCTCGGTCGCGAGCCCTCCCGAGGCAGCCGGAGTTGGCGACCCCTCAGGAGAAGAGCCCTCTGGATATTCCCCGCCCGACGCAGAGGAGCTGGAAGGTGACATGTCCGAGTCATAGCATTGGCCGGAGGGGAAGTCGATCCCAGAATCTTGTTCCCCGGCATAAGCTACTACCCGGCGGTAACCTTGCTTAAACCCCTTGCGAATGCCTCGGCAAAGTGCTGACTCATAGTAAGGAAGGGCAGCCTCCTACAGGTCGGCCCGGTAGGCCTCTGAGCCCTTGTACTGCTCGATCGCCTCCGCCCCGGCCAGTCCCATCTTGTCGGCAAGCTCGGCCTTCTCCCGCTCCGCCTCGGCCGCCCGCTCCTCGACCTCCACCGATCGTTTCTCTGCCTCGGCCGACTTTCGTTTGGCCTCGGCCGCCCACTCCTCGGCCTTGACAGATCGCTTCTCCGCCTCAGTTTGGTCGGCCTCGGCCTCCAAACGAAGGCGCTCCGCTGCCTCCGCCCAGTCCACCAACTCGACGCGCTCGGCCTCCCAGCGGCCATCCTACTCGAGACGAATAAGGCGTTCCTCTTCAAGGAGTTTACTTTTTCTCTCGAGCGATTCCCGAGCCTTGGTTAGTTGCTCGGTCAACACTCTGACCTCCAGCCGGCTCGACCGCGACAACTCCCTGATCGCGGAGAACTCCCGTCGAAGCCCCTCATGCACCTCATTGAGTCGAGCTAGTTTCCTCTCGCACCCTCCGAGGGTCCAAGCAAAATTCGACCGCTCTGACTCCGATCGGGCATAAGTCTCCGCCATTGTGGCCCCCATCTAGGCCATGACCAGGCCGCCCTCCATAATGATGTCGAGGACCCCGGGTGGAGAATGACGCTTGTCTCCTCCTTTCATGCTCCCGGACACCTCGCGGCAAAGCTGGTATAAATTGTTCGAGATGCCGAGCCTTTCCAGAGCCTCCGGCATGGGAACCCTTTCCGCACCTGGCGCCTCGCTGGAAGGCCCAGATCGAGCTGCGGGCTCGGCCGCCCTACGCGCTACGGTCGATTGGGGTTGTGACGCCTCCGTAGGTGAACCCCCGACCTCGACCGATGCTGCGAGCCTGGCTGCTCCGTGCACCACGGTCGTTTGGGGCTGCGACGCCTCTGCCGGTGAACCCCCAACCTCAACCGTCGCGGCCCGCACGTCACCGCCCGAGATATCACCCACCTCGACGGGCGCCCCTACCTCGGCCGTGTTTGTTTCAACTTCGGCCCCCTCTATTCCCAACGAGGGGAGAGCCGACCCGTCACCATCACCCCCCGGGGTGCCCCTGGTCTCCTCAGCCCCCTCTCGCTCGGTAGATGGGAGAGCCAGCTCGGTAGGGTCGGCCCTATCTTTCCCCAGAGAGGGGAGTGCCGCCGAGCTAGGATCGTCCTCGATAGTGGAGAGGAGACCGGCCTTCCTGGCCCGTTTCCTGGCCTTCACGGCGTCCCGCAATCTCCCCTCCACGGGATCCTTGCGCTTCGCCCCGCACGGCCGAGAAGTCCCCTCGAAGGCCGCCCCTTTGCCCTTGTCCCGGGCTCGGGAGCGACCCACAGGGGCGCCCGGCTCATCAGCCACCGAGTCGTCGTCAAGGTCAATGATCTCAGCGGCCTCCTCCAGAGGCTCCCGCCTGGTGTCTGCACAAAGAAGAAGGCGTGATCAGAAAAAAGAAAGATGACCCCCACATCCGAAGGAGGATCTAAGTTGTGGCACCTGACGGTTTCAGCCGCGTAAGAAGACATCGCTCGATATTCTCCGGCGTCACCAGCTCTTCGGTAGATTGGCGATTTTTCAACAAACGAGCAGCATACTCCTCCACATGTGGGGGGAACTCCTCCTGCCGGGGAGGGATATTCAGGTGGAAATTGGGCATCACCTGGCACCTCCAAGCTTCCTCCACCGAGTTTATCCCCACCTAGAAAAATTAGGTCTTCCACCCTTTATGCGAAGAATCCTTCGCCGCCAGCGAAATACAGCTCCTCTTCCTCTACGCCTAGATAAAGTAGAAACCCTTCCCCGCCGACGGATGCGCCTTCAACTCGAAGAAATAGTGAAAAAGGTCCAGCGAAGGAGGAACCCCGTACTGACGGCAGAGAATTCGAAAGGCGAAAAGGAGGTGGTACGAGTTGACAACCAACTGGATGGGCGCCAACTGGAAAAAATTGAGAAGCGTGAGGACAAAAGGCTCGAAGGGGAGGCGAAACCCGCTCTTCCTTGCCAGAAGAAAGATGCAGATGTGGCCCGTACGATCGTCTAGGCTCGTCTCATACGGGGCAGTAGCAGCAAAGCTATACTTATGAGGCAGGTGAAACTGATGCTCCAGCCTCCTCACCTCGGCTTCCCTAACTCACTACAATTTGGAACCGACGCTCTCACCACCAGTTCATCGCCCCTTCCCTCGGCATCTGAGCGCTGGCCCGCCATGGATTCCGAGGAAGAACTGGAAGAAGAATCCTCTCGAGACCTCGAAGATATCGGGGGAGAAGGAAGCTGCCGGACCGCCTCCGCAGTAATCTTCGCCAACTCTTCGAACACCGCCACAAGTTTTCGCTCCTCCGCTATGTTCTCACGGCGCATCAAGGAGCCCCAAAAGCAAAGAAGTGAAGGAAAGCCAAAACCCTAACAACGGAAAGAGTCTGGGATGACAACTAGCGCCCAACGCCTATAACCCCCCGCGGGAGGCGGCGCGTCGTTCCGACCTCCGAGAAAAGGGGGCCCCTTCATTTCAAATCTGTCAGGATTGCAATTATTACGGGCTCAGGTGACCACAACATGTGGCTTCTTAACACCGCCAGATTTCCACCCACCTGAGCCACGCTGGTCCAAAACCCCAAACGACTACTCCTCCGAGCATATTAAGGATCGGGAGTAGGAGGGGGATATGTGGAGAGGGGGATTTCTATAGCCCAATTAAGAGCAGCCGAACTAGGCCCCTCAGGGCCCAACAAGGTTGGGGAAGGGTCAAATCCTGTCATACAGCTTGAATACAAGAGGAGCTCCTTGGTAGCTCTGACCTAGTTTCTTCTGGTTTTTGTCGTCTTCTCTAATGGTTGATCCCGGGGGGCCACCCGTGGCCCCCTCGGTGCCTCTCCAAGCAGGACTTGGCTTCTCTGCAGCCACCGGCGCCAGATCCTTTGCTGAAGTCTTGTCTTCTTCCATGGCGCCGCCGGTAGTCCCGGGCACTGTCCATGCTCCGGCGCTTACTGATAAAGGGGAACCTGCAGTGTTTTTCTCCCTGGAGGAGATCTCGGCGTCCTTGGGCCCTTTCTCTTTTTCCTTGGTAGCTCGTACCCCTCAGGGAAGGCCACAGTTCTCGGACATCAGAGCCCACTTGTACGGCAGATGCAGATTCAAAGATGACTTCATGATCAGCGCTCTAGACAACAGACATCTCCTTTTACGATTTCGGAAGTATGAAGACTACCTGTCTCTGTTGCTGAAGGAGACGCTGTTAGTTCATGGTCGGCTGTTCTGTTTCTTAAAATGGACTATGGATTTTTCACCTTCAGTTGATTCGCCCATCCTCCCGGTATGGATTTCTCTCCCAAGTCTTCCGGTGAATTTCTACATTGAGCACTTGATTCGATCCATTGCTGGTAATGTTGGTCGGGTTTTGAAAGTTGATCAATCTACTTTGAACCTAACCCAAACGACTGCTGCTCGTGTTTGCATTGAGCTCGATATATCCAAACCCCGCCCTTCCAGAGTTTGGATTGGATTTCCAGGAGGTGGTGCCTGGCAGGAGGTTTTATACCCGGACCTTCCACTCTATTGCACTGTTTGTTCTCGCATCGGCCACAATGTAGCAACCTGCAAAGGCCCAAAGAATTCGGTGCCCTCAGGGAAGCCCAAAGAAATAACTGCAGTTACCAAAGGCAAGGCATTATGGCAACCTGTTATCAATCAGAAGATTTCAGTTGAAGAAAATATTACTGTCACCCGAGCCAATGATGGTAGCATTCAACCTAATCGCTCTTTTTTGATTAATGCAAGAAACTCTATATTGGGCGAATGTTCTAATCAGAGTTCAGACTTGAATGCGCCCTGTTTAGTTAATTCATCCAATCCTACTGCAAACAATCCTACTGAAATAGACCCAGGGGACCCTGCTAAGTCTACCAGCCAATGCCTGCCAGGAGATTTTCCTATGAAGACTGTACCAACTATTAATGTGGAGCATTCTCCTGGATGTGAGCCAGCTCTACCTCGGTCGGATTCTGATTTGGTTCCTGTTCCCTCAGAGACAACACAACAGGAAGTTACTATAGCAGCTAATTCTGAAGATTTGGCTTGCCCTCCTTTGGAGCTCCCTTCAAACCAAAACAATGTTCAAGATGATTCTTTTGTGATTGCTCCTGATCCTGCAGTTGACATTGCCTTGCAAGAGCATGAACCTCACTCGGCCGAAGAGGCCTCATCTAGAAGACTGGAAATAGCCACTCTAGCGGAAACTCAAAATGTCCTGGCTTTGCATCATGAGCGCTCAAGGGTTACTACCAGATCGATGCTAAGGACTGGGTCCACGGGTAACATTCCTGATACCAAACATTTATCATGAACTGCATTACTTGGAATATCAGAGGAATAGGGAATGATGTGTCAATTGGCAGAGTGAAATTCCTAATTAGATTTCATCACCTTGATTGCATTGTGCTCTTAGAACCTATAATAAACACTGGCAGAATGGACAATATATGCAGATGATTGGGAATGGATAACGCTGTTGCTAACACTGATGGGCTGGCTCACATCTGGGTTCTTTGGAAAGACCCTCTGAAATTTTCTGTTGTCTGCAGGGATGATCAACAGATCACTATTTTGCATTCTAATGCTGCCTCACCAGACTTTCACTCAACTTTTGTCTATGCCAAATGTAATGCTAATGATAGGCAATCCTTGTGGGCCTCTTTATCTAACATTCATGCTCAGATATCTGGGCCTTGGAATATTGTAGGGGACTTCAACTGCATCACTAATGTGGACGAAAAACTGGGTGGTAATTCCCCTAACCTCTCTGCTATGACAGATTTTAACAATTGTATTTCAGATTGTGCTTTAATTGATGGTGGTTTTACTGGATCTAAATATACTTGGCATAATAATCAATCTGGAAGCAGAGGAATTTGGGCCCGATTGGATAGGGTTCTTCTAAATACAGCCTGGCTTAATCATCTGCCCATTTCTATAGAACATCTTTCCAGGGAGGCTTCTGACCATGCTCCTATTCTAGTTAAATTGATTTCCCAAGAACGAAGAATTAGCAGATTTTGCTTTCAGAAAATGTGGATTTTGCATGAGAAGTTTTTTGAAGATGTTAAGGCTTGCTGGCATTCTAGCCCTGTTGCCTCATCTCCCATTCATTGCTTGTACCTCAAGCTCAAATCATTGAAACTGATGCTTCGGGTTTGGAACAAACAAACTTCTGGTAATGTTCACCTTAATTTGACTGCTGCTGAGGATGCAGTCCTTCGAGCTGAGTACTTTTATGACTTGCAGCCCAATGATGCTAACCTGGCTGCGTTAGAAGAAGCAAAAAATAAGCAATCAGATAGACTGCTACAGCAAGAGTTTTTTTGGAGACAAAAGTCTGGGATAAGGTGGCTGCTTGAGGGGGATAGAAATACTAAATTCTTTCACATGTCCACTTTAGCTAAGAGATGAAAGCAAAAAATCACTCAATTGAAAAACATTGCGGGCAATCTTTCTACAGATCATGAGGATATGAAAAGAATTGTTGTATCCCATTTTCAGAATGCTTTCTCCACTCAAGACCACAACATTGATAATACATTCTTGAACTGCATTCCCCTGTTAGTAAACCAAGATGATAATGACTGTCTGTGTGCTATTCTTAACGACACTGAAATTCATGATGCAGTCTTCAGTCTGTCAGCTGATAGTGCTCCTGGGCCTGATGGGTTTTCTGGAATCTTCTTCCAAAAAGCTTGGAACATCATTGCCCCTTTGGTAGTCAGTGCGGTGCAAGAAGCCTTTTCTTCCAGGAACCCTCTACCTAGAAATGTTACCTCCTCCTTGATTGCTCTTATTCCAAAAAAATCGAATGCTGTGGACATTACAGATTACAGGCCAATAAGCTTATGCAACTTCTTCTATAAGATTATATCCTCTATAATCAATAGAAGACTGGCTTCTATTCTGCCCAAAATTATCTCTCCTGAGCAGTCTGCTTTTGTCAAGGGTAGACAGATTATAGATAATATAGCTCTTGCTCAAGAGCTCTCCCTTAAATTGGGCAGAAAAACAAGAGGATCAAATGTTATGTTTAAACTTGATATGGCTAAAGCCTATGACAGATTAGAATGGGATTCCTGTACTCAGTTATGTTCAGATTTGGATTCAGCAATAATTTTATTAATCTGAGTGACAGAATGATTAACAATTGCTGGTTTTCTATTTTGTTGAGTGGAGACATTGCTGGATTTTTCAAATCCACTAGAGGTATTCGTCAAGGTGATCCAATTGCACCTTCCTTATTTGTGATAGCTGAAGAAGCTTTGAGCAGGTCACTTACAGAAATATTCAGCAATGGCCGGGTTGAATGGATCACAGGCTTTCAGAGATGTCCAAGAATATCCCATTTACTGTTTGCAGATGATACCCTAATTTTTAGTAAAGCCTACTCAGCTTCTATCAGAAATCTACTCAAGCTTCTCCACACGTATGAACAGGCTTCAGGTCAACTGATCAATGTTAGCAAGAGTGGATTTTTAATCCACCCTAAGAAGCTTTCTTCTGTTGCTCAGCGCATTCAGAGCCTCACTGGTTTCTCCAAATTGTCCTTTCCTCACAAGTACCTTGGCCTTCCCATGGTGATTGGTAGAACTAAAAAGATTCATTTTGCAGGGGTCCTTAACTCTATACAAAAGAGGATTGCTGGGTGGAAGGCTAACCTTTTATCCCAAGGGGCCAGATTGGTTCTTATTAAGCATGTGCTCACTTCCTTGCCAATTTATTCTCTGTCCTCCACTCCTTTACACACTGGCACTCATAATCTGATTGAGCAGGCCTTTGCAAATTTCTTTTGGGGGTCCTCAACCCATGGCAATAAAAGACATTGGCAACCTTGGCAGGCATTATGTAGGTCTCAATCCCAAGGGGGTCTTGGCATCATGTCTCTTAGGAACATGGAGATTGCTCTACGTGTTAAAATGCTGTGGACTGCTATTCACAGTGACTCTCTATGGGTTTCTTACTTCCGAGCCAAGTACCTGCACCAATGCCATCTCCGAGATGCTAATTTCAGAAACATGAAAGGTTTTGCTAGAAGAAGCTGGTTGAAGGCTAAGGAATATATTCTTCAATTCAAGAAGGTCATCATTGGGAATGGTATAAACACCAACTTTTGGTATGATAATTGGCTGGGCCAACAATGCTTAAACACTTTTTTTTCTGATGTTCATATCCCTAATCCGAAAGCTTCTGTAAGAGAAGTGCTTCTGAATCCATCCTCTGAAGAAACTGCCCTGATTAATGCCTTGTTTCCCAACAGCATCCAGCAAGCTGTTAGCTCTGTTAAACTGAATCAGGAAACGGACTTGGGTGTATGGAGTCTTTCCTCATCTGGTCAGTGCTCTGTAGCATCGACTTACAACTTAATGGCCATCAGTCAACTTCCAGCTGCTCTACCTTGGAGTAAACTGTGGTCTAATTGGGTTCCTCCAAAAATCTCAGTCCATCTTTGGAAGATTATGAATAACTGTCTACCGACTGATGTTAAAATTCAAAGAGTGGGCATTGTCCTCTGCTCCAAATGCTATTGCTGCAGGACACCGCAGGTGGAAGACCTCACCCATTTATTTTTGAATAGTGATATTGCAGTTTCTGTTTGGACTGCCCTTAAAGTAGTAGGTTTAAACTTTAAAGGGCGCACCCCTAGGGAATTCATCCTGAATTTCATCTACTATGCTCAGCCAGGTACGGCCTTTGCAATTTTCACTCTTGCCTCCATTGGTTATGGTATGTGGGAAATCTGGAAAGCCAGAAACACAGTCAAATATGAGGATAAACCTTTCTCCAAAACCAGCAGCATTCATCATATTTTTTTCCAAATCAAGAGGGCATGTTCGGCTGCTTCACTTAAGGAATCGAAGCCCACTTACCAGAGAATCTTATATCTCTTGGGAATTAAATGTCAAGCCCCCTGCAGACAACAAATAAAGATTGTGAGATGGATAGCCCCTCCTTGGCCGTTTCTAAAACTTAACACTGATGGTGCTTTCAAGTTCACTATAGATACTGGAGGAGGCGGAAGTATCAGGGACTCAAGAGGCAAGGTTATCCTTGCTTTCTCTCACTTTTATGGACACTCAAATAGCTTAATAGCAGAGGCCCGAGCCCTCATGGATGGCATAAAATACTTGAAGACTTTGGATTCCAACCTAGCTCTTATAGAATGTGATTCACTCACCATTGTTCGAATTATCAAAAAGGAAACTCATTGCCCCTGGTCAATTCTCAGCTATGTCAGGGATATCTGGAGCACCATTTCTCAACATGACTTGATTTCTCATATCTTCAGAGAAGCCAACACTGTAGCTGATTTACTTGCGTCTTTAACTTGCACCACTAAATGTAATTCTTTCTATTCTTACAGTGAGCTCCCTTCCATTATAAAAGGTGCTGCTCGGCTGGACTCACTAGGCTTGCCTAGTATCAGATTGATGTAATTCTTTATTCTTATATAGTGGAATAACAGTTGCTACCTAGCGGTCTGATGGTGGAGTGGCTTTCTCCTTACCTCTGGTAAGGGGTGCACTCTCCCATTGAGCCCTAGGCTAGGTGTCATTTAAAAAAAAAAAGGGCCCAACAAGGCTCAGCTCAGCCAGGTGACAGCCCCCTGGGGCCCACTAAGGCGAGAAAGCCCAATGAAAGTTTCGCTCGAGGATACTACCTTCCTAGGAGGCCTCTAGGCTCGGAAGGCCCGAGCGTCGGTCAGGTCATAGGAAAGGTCCATGCCCGAGCCATCTCTCCGCCCAGGGGAAGAAGGCGCATGTTGACCAATGCGACCCATCTTCGTCCGAGCTAAGCCTACCGCCCGGATAGGGCTGGCCTCTCTGAGCTCGGTACGGCCGACGATTGCTTATCCATGCAGCCGTTAAGAGTCCTCTATGGGCAGGAATTCATAAAGGCGAGGGACTCCAGCTCCCCAAGGTGATAACGCTCCCACGATAGGGTAATAAAAGCCCACGTCGAGGACGTAACCCCCACCTGAAACTCCTCGACTTACAGGACTCCAGAAGATGGCGCACTATTTAACCCAGGGATACCCTCCGACGAAAGGTAAGGGCAATCATACGCTCAAAACTCCTGAGTAGGAACCACTTCACCCTTCTGGTGGAGAGGGATCTCGCACATAAGTCTTTCCTCCCATTAGTGCTCCCGCCATAGCTTCACTGACTTAAGCATCAGAGGGTTTTCCCCAGGGATTCACCCCCTGGGCCACCCCCTCTGATCCGTTTCCCTGTCTTGCAGTTCTCATTCCGGTGATCTTTGATCCACTCAGGACCAGCGCGAGATCACGCCTCTTCATATATATATATTTATTTTCATGATTAAACTTTTATCCTTACCTATTTCTATTTTTATGATTTCTTTAAGTCCTTAATACCCCCCTCTACCCTCTATCTTCACATACATCTTGTCTAAATATCTCTCGGAAAAATAAAAATAACTCTCTCACTCTCTCTCTTCTCTCTCACCCGTCTCTTATTCTCTCTCTATCTTTCTCTTCTCTCTACCTCTCTCTACTCCATGCACATACGTGGGACTTTAATATGTATATACACACACATATATACATTATTTTAATGACTAAGCTTTTATCCCTACCCCTCGCTATTTTTATTATTTATTTTTATGTCCTTTTTTACGACCCTCTATCTTCTATCTTCACATGTATCATCTTGTACAAATATCTCTCTAAAAAACAAAATAAAAAAGGGGCTCTCTCTCTCTCTCTCCCATTCACTCGGGGCTCGGGACTCCCTCTCTCTCTCTCCCATTCACTCGGGGCTTGGGAAGTTCCAAAGGAAGGTTTTGCTGAGTTTCCGCGTGTTCACGCGAACGAGAGAGGGATACTCCATCCTGCACACTCGTGTCGTGCTCAAGCAATCGAAGCTCCCCCCCAGAGCTCACCACTGGCGTCACCGATACGCCTTTTCTCAACCTGTCTCTCTTCCTCGTTTAACTCTTGTAGCATCTGCATGCATCATTCATCTTTGACTGTAGTCATCTTCTGAGTGCAACTCTTGCACACACGTCCATTCATCATATCATCTGTCTATCCCTTTGCATCCTGAAAAGGGGTTTAAAACAACACTGACCAGGTGTGTTTTGCCCTTGAATTCATCATTATTATCACAAGGGACTGATAGTGCACTGTTGTTGTTCTGATCCAATGCTTTGTTTTCTTTTGCAAGGGTAACCATCAAAGGAAAGCCCTCTCCTTCGGCCGGCTGAAGGAAGAGGAAGAAGGAACCTGCTAGATCTCCCATCTCCGAGGCGTCGCGCGATCACTTCCCTTCATTTTTGGGGCCTCCAGCCCCTAGCGATCACACCATCCCAACGCTCGAACTCTTCGGCTTCTTCATTCCCATAAGAAAAATCACGGGGAGTCAAATCCCGCGATGGTTGCACTTTGATTCCTATCCTCACCTGCGCGGAGATCATTCCCCGCGGCGATTTTTCAATTCTAATATCTTATTCCTGTCCTCAACCGCGCGGAGGATCATTCCCCGTAGCGGTTCCCCTCCCTTATTTAATTTTGGCAATTTAATTTTTGCACATTAACTCCTAACAATTTAATTTCTGTACACTAACTCCTAACATTTTACTTTCTGTATTCTAACACTGACTTTTACTTTCTGTATTCTAATACTGACTTTTACTTTCTATACTCTAACATTGACTTTTATTTCTGTACTCTAACACTGACTTTTATTTCTACACTCTAACTCTAACACTTAATTTCTGTACACTAACTCTAACATTTAATTTCTGTACATTAACTCTAACCCTAACACTAACCCAATAAGACCCGTGGCGAGTTACTTCCCGCGGTGGTCCTTTTATTTCAGTAATTTACTTTCAGCATTTAATTTCTACACACTCCCATCCCTAATAAATCCCGCAGAGAGTGTCACCTCTTGAGGCGGTTTAATTCCTATACCCCACAGAGAATAGGTTCTCGCGGTGGTTTAATTTCTGTCATCTCCATTTCTATCAAATTGTACCCTTTCCATTCTGCATGTTTTCCCGTTCGAACCTGGTATCTGGTGTAGAACCATAGGGTGCTGTTGCCGAAGTTGCCTTAGGAGCTATCAGACTCCGATGGTAGCGAGACTGGCGTTGACGCGACCGTGGACGAAGTAGCTTCGAACAAAGACTAACAGGGCCCCAAACAGAGGTCGGAGTAGAAAACTCTGAATAGAAGAGTGTGGGTCGGTCCAACCTGGAATAGGTAGGACCAGTCTGCGCACTTCAACGAGGATGGCTGGAACCGGGTGCTCGGGCAGGCGAATGGATTTCTACTTCTTTGAGCTGGTAGAGGACATAGAGGAGAATGTCTAAGCCAAATGCCGATGCAGGAATCACCGGGGACTAGGCATGGGTGCTCCTGCACTCGGACTCTGGTCTACAGTCGGAGACTGGGTGCACAGTACTCAGAACCACAAAGGTATGAGAAAACTGCTTCCACGAACTCTCTGGAGGTCTATAGAAGGCAAGGTTGGCGTCGTTGCGACC
This sequence comes from Amorphophallus konjac, assembly GCA_022559845.1. Classification (NCBI taxonomy): domain Eukaryota; kingdom Viridiplantae; phylum Streptophyta; class Magnoliopsida; order Alismatales; family Araceae; genus Amorphophallus; species Amorphophallus konjac. The sequence goes on from CM040127.1 coordinate 214,447,784, forward strand.
GTGGGCGAGTCCTCTTCGAACAGAGACCAACGAGGCCCCCAATGGTGTTCGGAGCAAAGAATGAGGTGGAGGGTGGTCTGAAACTATCTTTGCTGGACTCACCTGCGCGCTTTGAGGAAACCAATTGGAACGCACTGCTCCGGAGTCCTAATGGTATCCTTCTTGTGGGTGCTGGTAGAGGACTTAGAGGGGTTCATCTCAGCCAAATATCTCTCCAGGAAATGGAAGGGGTGGTCGGGAGAGCCTCTACACTAGGCCTCGGGTTCCCTGCAGAGCAGTGTTGCGCAGTCGAAGAGAATGACTCTCCCGGGCAGCACAGAGGTCGGATGGATGCGAGACCACCTCGCCTGCGAAGCTGCTTAGAAGAGCTTTCCAGCAATAATAGGTGCACCACCAGAAGATGCACGGTGAAGATGTGGCAGCCTCTGCAACTCGACCCTTGAATGCTGCCTGCGAACTGGGATGAACAGGGTAGTGATAGGTGATGGGAAATGGGGTAGATGGGATAAGAAATGGGGTGGATGGGTGTGGGGGAAACCCCTAGCTGTGAGGGGGTCTGGGAGGGGGCAAACCAAGGTGAGGGAGGGGGAGAATGGGTGCTGGAAGGGGGTCTAGTAGGTGGAGGGAGGGAGAGCTGCGACTTTAGGTTGGGAATGAGAGATCTCTCTAAGGGTTGGAATGTGGCTTAATGGGGGTTGTTAATGGGGGTCTTGGGGATGGGAAGGGTTGTGTTGGGGAAGGGAAGGGGTGCTTGAGGAGTTGGGAATTCTCCCTTGGGAGATGAGGGAGGTGCTTAGGGAAGGGGACTGGGTGGTTGGTGGTTGGAGGGTGGCTTGGAGAGTGGTGGATTCTATCTTGGGACTAGGGGGAGTAATGTGGAGTGTGGGGAGTTGGGGAGACACTTAAATGGGGGAGGAAGAGAGAGAATATGATGTGGAAGGGAGAGGAGAGAGAAAGGGGCGCACCCCTCTTGGAGAGAGAGAGAGAGAAAGAGGGAGAAAGGGGAGAGTCACACTCCACTTGAAGAGGGGGAGAGTTTCACTCAAATGTGAATTTTCTAATTCTCAATGCATTAGTTCTACAATGGAGGGGTTGATGTCTATTTATAGGCACCCAACTTTCCTCTTGACCAAACTAACCTTGACAACAAGAAAATGACCAACAAGTCCAAGGGAGGGGCACCCCTGGGCCTAGCCCACTAGTTGGGCCCAATTGACTCCACTAACCACTCTAATGACCCATAACTGACTAAGTGACTCAAAAGGAAAAATTACATGTAAAGAGACTCAAATAAATTGAAAATTACATGCTATGACTCAAAATTAAGTGGCAAAAATGATGATGCGCCGATGGCGAGCAACTGGAGTCCCGAAAAAAAGATGGAGTGGCTGGGGATGTCTCTATCATACCCCCGGGGTGGGCAGAACTCAACCCCGTCGAGTGTGGGTCCACCGAGATAGCGGTACACCAAAGTAGATCTGGGCGAAACACGTCCTCCTAGCTCAACCCTACGTCCTTAGCCAGGGGATGGCTCTTCCACTTCTCAAGATAGTGCGGGCACACCCTCTTCCTGGCGATGGTACCTTGCTTGCCTAGTATTGCCTCCATGTGCTCACGTCACAATCTCAGGCTGATATGTGAAGGCTCTCCGATGGTGTCACTCACAAAGGCAGGTGTAGGCTCGAGGTGCTCACTAGGTTCCACCGCGGGGCCCTTATAGGGTGCTAGATATGCCACACGAAAAGTTGGGTGTATCCCAGAATCCTTTGGTAAGTTCAACCCATAAGCATGTTTGCCAATGTCACTCAGAACTTGGGAAGGTCCAAGTCCTTGTGCCCTCGGTTTAGAGATAGCCCTAGGGTAGAGCCACTCCGATATCACCATCACTGCATCGTCTACTTGGCACTTTAAGTGACGCTCCTGAGTTTTCGCTTGCTCTTCGTGAACCTTGCCACTCATTGCTAATTGCTTGCTTGAGTGCTCATGCCATGCATCATGATGTGGTGTGTGGGTGTGAGAGATTATAGCGTTCAAGGGTGGACCGAGACATCCATATGTGGATCTATCACGTATGTGGTGACTATCAAGCTTGTTAGACAAGGGAGGCCCTGGGCACCCACAAGTGAACCTATCATTCATAAGTGTGACCAATGTTGGGGGACCAGGACACCCATAAGTGTACCCTTCATTCACAAGACTAATTGGGTAGGTGATGATAGATGGGGGAGGGCCGGCACATCTAAATGTGGACCAGTCATGCATCTGGCCTAATGTGTGTGCAATACAAATAGGATGACCTGACCTACTAACCATGTCGGATGATGTGATATGCCATGACACATGCATTCCAATCCCAAAGATGACTTCCATGTGTGGGGGTATGGGATGGCTTTCGAGCTTCCATTAGTAGGGGTCCAAAGGGTCTAGGAAGGTGGACATCTTGGGGCGGGGCACTTCCTCATGCTCTAGGTGTATGTTGTTCATGGTCATGACTCCCTTTTTGTGGTCCGGGTCTAGGAAGAGGTGGGTTTGCTCAAACATTGTGGGTGGGGGTAGGAAGTAGTGGGTGGTGAATAAGGTGAGTGGGTCACATGGAGATCTAGGCTCCCATAGGAAGGGGTCGAAGGGATCATGATAAGGGTCACCTAGAGAGGGAAGCGCTATGCCCTCAAGGTCCTCAAAAGGGGGTGAGTCATCCTCATCCATTGGAATAGTTGTGCCTGTGTCTTGGGTGGGCAGGTCGGCCACGAGGGAAAGGTTAGGCTTTCTACCCAAGATAATAAACTCCAATTTGAAGATAAGGTCGAGCTCATTAGGTGTGGGGAGGAATAGTAGGAGGTCGCTAGTGTAGCAACCAACGGTGCAAACCGAGGTGATAGACCCGACACATAAGTGGAGGAGGTCAAGGCCTTGAGGTCGGTCAGTCCATAGGGTCAACATACCAGTCAGTTTAATTTGCCCTGCTAGGCCCTTAAGAAAATCCTCCAAAGTCTCTACTTGGTAGTATGATTGGATGGTGGTGCGATAGGAGTTGAAGGGCACTATGAGGAGGTGTAGCTCCATGGGAGGGCAGACATGGGACGTGATAGGGTGAATCAGTCTCTCCTTTAGCCATCTAGCCAGGGACCCACTTATCATGATTTTGCTCCCAACTAGAGGGGATGGCATAGAGTGAAGATCAAAGTGCGAGGCTTCTTCCTTGACTTGGGCATGTGTTTCCTCTATGGTGGGGATGGTGACCATGGTGTTATCCTTTTCTAGGTGGTCGGGTGTGTGGGCCACGACACTTTCTACAAATGGGATGGGAAGGTTCTTGGTGGGTAGGGTGGTGGTAGCTGACGAATGGTGCACCCGTGGGGGTGTGCTAGGGTAGTATTGGATTGGGGTAGGGAGTGGAAGTAGTGGGGGTCTATGTTGGGGTTGGGTTGGGGTAGGAAGTGGGAGGTGGGTTGGGTGAGAGGGTTTCAGTTGGGGTGGTGTGTTCTTCATGGGGGTAGGTGGAGGGGTATAGGTGGCGGTTGGGGTAGTATCACTTGGGAGCGGTGGTGATTGGGCTTTAAGGATGGTCTTAGTCCGGCTGGATGGGAAAGGAGGACTGGTAGTGCTCCTTGGACTATGGCTATCCGGGTAGGAGGGGGAGACATATTTCATTCTAAGTTGCTCCTTCATGTCCCCCCATGTGGTGATGGGAGCGTCCCTTCTAAGCATCCTTAACCCGACAATTTGCAACCAATGAGTTTGAGCCCATTTAGTAAGTTGCAATTTGGCAAATCGGGCCTTCTCTTCATCGGTCATGGGATACCAAGTGAAGTAATGGTCCATGGAAGCCTCCCAATCTAAATAGTTATTAGGATGAGTTCCATCAAAGGTGGGAGGTGAGGGAGGTACCCTTTTATCGCCAGCCCTTGGGGCGGGCCTATTTTCTCCTAGTTGGTCGAGTCGACCCGATAGGCTATCAAGCCGCTCATTGGCAGAGGTCAAGGCCCCCATGATGTAGTTGACGTGGCTAAGGAGTTCATGAATGTTGGCGGTGGGTTCCCCTTGGGGGTTGGGACCCAAGGAGAGGGTTAACGGGTATGATCGGTATGAGGTGACCATGTTAGTGGACATGGGTGATGCACCGAGTGACTCTAAATGCATATGCGAGCCCTAGGACCAACTTGTAGAGACAAGTTGAGAACTTGCTCTGATACCACTTGATGTGGCACGGGCAAGGATGCCACAGGTTGACTCAATGAACCTAAGACCTATACTTGCAAGCAAGCAAAGATCGAGTACCGGACTCACTTGGCGAGCTCACTCACGTAGCGCTCACTATTACCCGTAGGCAAGTCGATGATGGTGGAGAGGGTCCGAGGTGGGACCTTGCCTTTCCAGGGGTTTCGCTTAGCTGGGGCTGAACCCCTAAGGCCTAGGATGCCCAATTTCCGTGGGCGGCCAGAACGCCGAGGGCGTGGGTTGTAGGGTCGCTCTCTCAACTTACTCCACGGTGGTCACTCAATTTGATGAAAATTCGGGACCGGGCACTCGCCTCACCGTCCGACGGGCAACTTAGTAGCGATACTAAACTAAGCAAAGGTAAACTAGCAAGGGTGTAACCAACTGCTCACATGATCGGTGTGAAGACACCAATCCTGGCCGGAGACGAGGCGAGCGAGGAAGCGTGGGTACGCGCCCGCACACTACGTCGATGGCGCTTGACCTGAAAAAATAAAATTATTACACCACTACACCTAGTGCAGGAGAGGAGTTCTCGGGGTAGGGGTTAATTGGATACAACCAAAACTACCTCCACGAAGGGAGGGGTGGTCAGCCGGCCAGGCGAAGCGGCGGGGATAGCCGAAGATCAACAAAGGAATCCCGATGTGGTCAAGGAGAGTTCGGCAGGGACAGCAAGACAGGGTGCTGGAGTTGAGATGACCATGAGCTCGTCCGGATGCCGATGGAAGCGAGACCAGCGCTGAAATGACCGAGACTGACCAGGTAACAGACTGTAGAAGTTCGACACCGCTTGGTGGTCGACGGTGGCCGTTGCAGCTTGGAGTTTAGGGCTGGTCCGAACTGCCCCTATCTAGTGCAGAACTGTAGGGTGCTGTTGTCGAAGCTGCCCCAGGCGCTACCAGACCCCGATGGTGGCAAGACTGGCGTTGTCGCGACCGTGGACGAAGTAGGTTCGAACAGAAACTGACAGGGCCCCAAAAAGAGGTCGGGGTAGAAAACTTTGAATAGAAGAGTGTGGGTCGGTCCAACCTGGAACAGGCAGGACCAGTCTGCGCACTTAGACGAGGATGGCTGGAACCAGGTGCTCGGGTAGGCGAATGGATTCCTTCTTTATGGAGCTGGCAGAGGACGTGATGGAGAGGGTCTAAGCCAAACACCGCTGCAGGAATCACCAGGGACTGGGCGTGGGGGCTCCTGCACTCGGACTCTGGTCTGTAGCCGGAGACTGGGTGCACAGTACTCAGAACCACAGAGGTCTGAGAAAACTGCTGCCACGAACTCTTTAAAGGTCCAATGAAGGCAAGGTTGGTGTCGTTGCGACCGTGGGCAAGTCCTCTTCGAACAGAGACCAACAAGGCCCCCAGAGGTGGTTGGAGAAGAGAAATTGGTAGAGAGAGGTGGAGGGTGGTCTGAAACTATCTCTGTTGGACTAACCTGCGTGCTCTGGGAAAACAAACTGGAACACACTGCTCCGGAGTCCGAATGGTATCCTTCATGTGGGTACTGATAGAGAACTTAGAGGGCCTCGTCTCAGTCAAATATCTCTCCAGGAAACGCAAGGGGGTGCTCGGGGGAGCCTCTGCACGGGGCCTCTAGTTCTCTGCCAGAGTAGTGTTGCGCAGTCGAGGGAGAATGTCTCTCCCCGGCAACACAGAGGTCGGATGGACACGAGACCACCTCACCTGCGAATCTGCTTCGAAGAGCTTTCCAGCAATATAGGGTGAACCACCAGAAGATGCGCGGTGAAGACGTGGCAGCCTCTGCAACTCGACCCTTGACTGCTGCCTGCGAACTAGGATGAACAGGGTGGTGATAGGTGATGGGAAATGGGGTAGATGGGATGGGAAATGGGGTGGATGGGTGTGGGGGCAACCCCTAGCTGTGAGGGGGTCTGGGAGGGGGCAAACCAAGGTGAGGGAGGGGGAGAATGGGTGCTGGAAGGGGGTCTAGCAGGTGGAGGGTGGGAGAGTTGCGAATTTGGGTTGGGAAGGAGAGATATCTCTCAAGGTTGGAATGTGGCTTAATGGGGGTTGTTAATGGGAGTCTTGGGGATGGGAAGGGTTGTGTTGGGGAAGGGAAGGGTTGTGTTGGGGAAGGAAAGGGGTGCTTGGGGAGTGGGAAATTCTCCCTTGGGCGATGAGAGAGGACCTTGGGGAAGGGGAGTGGGTGGTTGGTGGTTGGAGGGTGGCTTGGAGAGTGGTGGATTCTATCTTGGGACTAGGGGGGAGTAATGTGGAGTGTGGGGAGTTGGGAAAACACTTAAATGGGAGGGGAAAAGAAAAAAGATGATGTGGAAGGGAGAGGAGAGAGAAAGGGGCGCACCCCTCTTGTAGAGAGAGAGAGAGAAAGTGAGAGAAAGGGGAGAGTCACACTCCACTTGAAGAGGAGGAGGGTTTCACTCAAATGTGAATTTTCTAATTCTCAATGCATTAGTTCTACAATGGAGGGGTTGAGGTCTATTTATCGGCACTTAACTTTTCTCTTGACCAAACTGGCCTTGACAACATGAAAATGACCAACAATGCCAAGGGAGGGGCGCCCCTGGGCCTAGCTCACTAGTTGGGGCCAATTGACTCCACTAACCACTCTAATGACCCATTAACTAAGTGACTCAAAAGAAAAAATTACATATAAAGAGACTCAAATAAAATGAAAATTACATGCTATGACTCGAAATTAAGTGGCGGAAATGATGATGCGCCGATGGCGAGCAACTACAGTCCCAAAAAAAAGATGGAGTGGCTGGGGATGTCCCCCTCATAACTCCTAACAATTTAATTTCTATACACTAACTCCTAACATTTTACTTTCTATATTCTAACACTGACTTTTATTTTCTATATTCTAACACTGACTTATACTTTCTGTATTCTAACACTGACTTTTACTTTCTGTATTCTAATACTGACTTTTACTTTCTGTACTCTAACACTGACTTTTATTTCTGTACTCTAACACTGACTTTTATTTCTGCACTATAACTCTAACACTTAATTTCTGTACACTAACTCTAACATTTAATTTTTGTTCATTAACTCTAACCCTAACACTAACCCAAGAAGGCATGTGGCGAGATACTTCTCGCGGTGGTCCTTTTATTTCAGAAATTTACTTTAAGCATTTAATTTTTGCACCCTCCCATCCCCAATAAATCTCACGGAGAGTGTTACCTCTCGTGGCGGTTTAATTCCTATACCCCGCGGAGAATAGGTTCTCGCGGTGGTTTAATTTCTGTCATCTCCATTTCTATCAAATTGTACTCTTCCATTCCGCCTGTTTTTCCGTTCGAACCCGGTAGAGACAATCCTCTTCGGAAGTCTTTCTCTGCATTCTCTTTAAGCGCGCGTGTTTTCTTCCACCGTCTTCACACCACGTGACGTTTGTCCACACTATGTCTGCTTATGTATGGACTGTGTTAGTTCTAAACCAGATCTGCTCTTGTTTCGACGGTGGCATGGCTTTGGACCCATATTAAGGATTTGGGGGCCATTGTGCACTGTGTTTGGCGTGCCGTGTTTGGCGTGCCGTGTTTGGCGACTGTTGTGCTGTGAAGGTTCAGTAATTCTTTTGGGACTAGAGGATAAGTTGAGATTGGCATCTTTTGCGACTTGTGCTGTGGCTCTTGGCGTGATGGTTTGCACTATGGCGACTTGTGATCGGCTATTAGCAGGATCGGTACTCGAGGTGTGGTATATTGTAGTTTTGTGAATTGCGATGGCGCCAAGTTGTGCTAAGATGCAGATGTCGAGTTGTCTGTGATGCATGTGTGCATGGTGTTGAGTGCGCAATGGAAGCGTGTGGGCTCATAACCCAATGGTCGAGGATCGTATGGTTGGAAGATTCTGACGAGCCGAGAGGATTGTTTCCTCGATGTGACGTTGTCTTGGCTATGTGTGCCTTGATGCTGTTGGTTGCCATGCCGTTGCTTGAGGCATTGCGGTTGTTGGCACCTGACTAGTTTGAGAATTGGGGAAATCTATCGGTGTATATGTTGGTTGAGTACCCTTTTCTTTTTCAGTAATTCTTGGAAGTTGTGCTCTCGAGACGGATCGTGGTCCTAGAGATGCATTCTCCGAGGGGTTATGTTGTGGTCCTTGTTGGTAAGCTGCGAGCAACGTGTACATTTTAGACATGTGTTCAGCTGTAATTTTGCCTTGATGTGACCCAGCTTGTGGTGTGTCCCGTGGTTCTGTGTTGAGAATGGAGCTGGGATTCTACAGGTGTCGTTTGAGGTTAAGTTGTGGTCTGTGTTTGTGGTCAGCTTGGGAGGAGTTCCCTGTGAGTCTGATTTCATATTAGCGTGGACCGAGGTCTTGTCGGTTGGTTCTACTGTACTCTCCTGCTAGGGTAGAGGGGCGTGCAAATCGAATCAGATGTAATGTCTGAGTGAGGACTGACTTGCTTATGCTTTGTGGTCCAGTGCTATCATTGGCATTCTGCGTGCCAGTTTTGATCATTGTGCATGGCGCGGAAGCCGATGGGTGGAGCAGTCAACTGAGATATATGTCCTTCTCGTGAGAGTTGATGCTTGTTTTGTCTGCTGAGTGTGTGAATTTTATCGGTAGCTATGTCATGGCATGGGTCATGTCTCCTTGTTTAGTGAGACGATAGCGATGATGCCCTGTTTGGAGGTCTTAGACTTGTGTTCCTTTGTGTGCCAAGCTCGTTCTGTGGATCGATGTGCCTTGAGATCCGGAGCGTGTGCCTACGATTGTGGTCTGGCAATGTTCCTCTGAATTGTGTTTTTCGAGTATTGTGTTATCGTGTTTTGCGTGTTCGAGGTTTGGCTGGTGCTTGGAGAGCGTAGCCAGCATTTAGGGTTGTTCTTCCCTTTTCCCCTATTGACTCTTTAAATTTCGAGGATGAAATTTCTTAAAGGAGGGGACGCTGTAATACCCTGGATTCTTCAGATTGGAATCATAGAGCTTTCGGAGTGCTTTCGTGGGTCCCTGATTGTGTTTTAAAATCCACTCGGGTTCTTCCCCTATATAGCTTGTGGAACCCCGTGGAGAGTGAACCGTTGAGTTTTGAGACTCCGGGACGCTACAGGTGCATTGTGCTCTTTCCGAGGATCGTGAAGACTATTTTTTCATATTTTTCTGAGTTTACAAAATTTCGTGCCAAAAATCAAAATTTAGGAAAATTACTAATTTCCTATTTTCTTTTCCTTTTAACGCTCCCTCTCTCCTCTCTCCTCTCTCACGTTTCTCACTCTCTCCCTCCATTCTCTCTCCTCTCTTCTCCTCTCCCCCGGGGCGTACGACTGTGGCAGAGCTAGACGAGGTGGTGACGGCGTGGAGCTGTCTTGGAGCGTGACGGCGCGAGAATCGGAGCGTGGCGTTGGCGCGATCCCATTTGTTGATTCGAAGCCGGGGTGGGTTGTTCGTGTGATGGTTTTCAGTGTGGTTTGGCCGTTTTGGCACGCGAGATCTTCTATGGCGGTATGGGGATGGATACCCTACTGATTTTTTGCTTTCTCTCGTGATTTGGAGCCGAACAGTATGAGTTTGAGCGGATTTTACTAATTTAAAGGTGAAAGCATGTTCGTGGGGTGTGAGCTGAGATCACCGTTCTAGGTGACGATTTTTAGTTTGAATGGTATCATTTGAACCCTGGCATGTTGGGATTCGATTCCCGCCAGTTTAATTCCATTTGAGCGTGATTTGGGGCCGGTATGAGGCTCGATGCCCACGCGAGTCATTTTGGGTCGATTCGGGGGAATCACCCGTTTTCAACCATTTTGTGGTTGGTTTGATCGCTTCCAGCTTGTGGAAGGTTGATATCGACTCTAGAGATGTTCCCCGTCGTTTAGGAGCAATTGGGGTGTGGAAAGACCGAGTTTTGAGCCTTCCTATGGTTTTCGCACCGATAGGAAGTAGCGGTCAAACCAGAGACTGTGACTTGGAGAAACGGTCTAAGGAGGACCGCTATCTGGATCGTAAAAAGGTTTCTATGTCGGTTTCTGGTTGCGGTCTCGCAACCGACCGCAACTTGGTAGTGGCGGCCCTGGGCTAAACGCCACTTTCGTGTAACGGTCCAAGGGAGACCGTTATATGGTTTCAATTGTTTTAAGTCGGTTTGGGATAGCGGTCTAGCTCCCGACCGCAACTTGGTAGTGGCAGCCCTAGGGGGATCGCTACTTCTTACAAACGGTCCCAGGGAGACCGTTATTTGATTAAGTCGGTTCCTAGTAGCGGCCTTGCGGCTAACCGTCTTATGAAGTGACGGTCAGGCAAGGACCGCCACTAAGATGGCCTATCATGCTTTTTCGAGAAGCTTTTGAGGCAGTTTAGAGATGGCAGTCTCGCCAGGACCGCTACCTTCAAGAGACGGCCATAGGAGGACCGTCACTTCCAAGAGACAACCTTGAGTAGACCATTTCCTACCTATTCTATTCTGTGAGTAGCGGCCAAGCTATGATGGCCATTTATTGGTTGCGGCCATAGGGGTGACCGCCACTTGTTCAGAGTGTTCTTTCGCGTTGGTTTGGCTTTCGGTTGTTGTGGCTTTGACCCCTTGGTGATGTGGGACGGACACGGGAGACGACACTAATAGGTGCCACCCTCGGACTCTCGATGAAGACGCGACCAGTAGCACACACCAGGGAGACACTAAGCCCGACACTACGAGCTCCTAGTGGTAAAACGTCGCTAACAGAAGTGGAAGCTCACTCGTCATCCCAAGCGAGGGAAAGCGCGGACCGTGCGCGGTTAAGGAACCGGCGGAGGTCAAGGGTAGTCCGACTCAACTTCCGGACTCGGATCGAGTCGCGGGATAGGTCACTCTCACTCTCACAGCGGTGACATGAACACACGGGCTAGTACCTACACTCTCGGCAGTGGCAAAAGACCATATACTAGCTAAGCAAATGAACGCCAAGAAGTTAAGACCTTTACCTCCACGCACCCGGCGTGGCGAAGACAACCCCGGCCGAGTCACGGACTCCCGGTTAAACAATATCACAGCAATACAAAGATTTGACCCACTCCACGCAGGGAGGTAAAAGGTCACATGTGGAGCCCGGGAATCACGGAACTCGGGTTGACGGGCAGCATCTTGATGTCGCCCGGCGGTGCCGAACTCCGCGTTTTCGTGCTTTCCGAACGGCGGGTTCTGCGGGCCCGCGGGGCCCACGGACGGCACTGTCCTCCGGATCTACGGGGGTGGGACCCACTGTGATGGGGACCCCTGGTGGCGCGCCTCCACGGACGGCGGTCAGCCGGGAACACCGATCGGGGGTCGATCGGCCCCGATTCCCAATTGACGAACTAGCTGTCCACGGATTTTGGTTGCTGTCTTCCGGCGTGCGCTCCGGCGAAAACGGCCGCTGCGAGCAATCCCGACGTCGGATCGGGACGCATGAGCTATCGTTGGAAAGCTCTCTTCAAATGCTTCGATTTATACCTAGAGAGATCTGCTGGATATGGTCGGATCAGAACTTTATTGAATTTACAAACCCTGTTGTACAGTAACCGAAATCTCAGATCTGCAGGGCACTTGTCGGAGAATCACCATTGACCGTCTAGTAAACCGCAGATTCAGCTCTTGAGCTCTTCTTAGAAGTTGTAGGGAATCAAACCGTGGAATTGGGACTATTTTTGGAATTTGATTGGGAGGTGGTGGCGATTTGTTATGATTTTTGGGGTGACTGGTGGTCGGATCTGGGAATAGGTGGACAGAACTGTAGATGGGTCTGAGAACAATTTTTAGAAAATATGAGATGGGCGAATCAAAAATTGATAAAAATTGTGGATGAAGGGGTGGATGGGTGGAACCCCAGTAAAATTGGGCGAACTAACAGAAATCAAAAAGGGGACCTAAGACATGAAACTCAGGACGGAGGTGAACCTGGACAGAATTCTGGCAGAACCGAAATGAAAGAGTGGACGAAAATCAAAAATTAGCAACCGTGATCTAAATGCTGGCCTGATTTTTTTGGGTGGAGAAGGACATCCCAGAAACAACTCCTCCAAATTTGGTAGCCAAATGAGCTCGGGGAAGACCTGTGAATTTCGAACAAGCTGCTGTGGTACTGCGCAGGCAGAACTCCATTGATGGCGTTGGCGGTGCGGTAGCGGCTCGTGGCGGCGGCGGCGGCGACCGGAATTGATAGGGTGGAGTCTCACCACCTGAAGGAAGCCTTCACAGCTTCAAGGGGAAGAGGGAGAGGAGAAGGGGGCGGCCTAGGCCATGCTCCAACAAATTTCACAATTCTTATGGCATTAATTCTCCAAAATGAAAAATACAAGCTTAAATAGGTTACATCTCTCATCCATCCACAACCGTAGGATCTAGGAGTGGGAGATGAAGGGCTGGGATGGCATGAGACACACACACAAAATAAATAAAAAAAATAAAGGGAGGGGGGGCGGCCCTTGGACCAAGGAGAGTGGCTTGACTTGGTAGGTGGGGTGGGTGGCCAAAATGTGGACTTTCCAAGCAACTTGTCCCCCACTTGGCCCACCCATCTAGAAGCCTCCATTTGACATGTTGACTGACCCCACATGGGGCCCATGGGTGAGGTGGCTCAATGGGATGGGGCCTGGGGGGCCCGTGGGGCCCACGGGGTCCAAATTACACATAAGCCCCTCTTACAATCAAAATAGCAAACCGAATACAACGAAATAAACATAAATTACACACACATAAAGGCTAACTAAATATGATAAATGGGGAGACTCAAGGCGGCGTCTCTAGACTGTCTCCGAGCCAAATAGATGTTGAGGTGGCTCGAGTCGTGCTCCGTGTGCGGTACCGGTGGCTCGATGTATCGAGCCGCTCAACTGCTCGGGTGTCCGCACCAATTCTCCCCGGGTGGGAGAAACTCGACCCTGTCGAGTAAGGGTCTGCATCGCTCCTGTATCGCTCCAAAAGGTCCGGATCGATCTGCTGCAACTCGCCATGTGTGATCCATGTGTCCTCAGTAGCGGGCCATCCTCTCCATCGCACTAGGTAGCGCGGGTAAGATCCACTCCTGGTAACTGTCACTTGCTCGTCCAGTATACGATCTATATGCTCACGCTGCCGTAAAAACGTGACTGGAGGTGGAAGTGGACACTCAGGTGTGGGATCACTCTCAAGGGGAGGAGATGGATCAAAAGGCTCACTAGGGATCACCGTTGGGTCCCTATATGCAACAAGATCCGATACATTGAAGGTAGAGCTTATACCATATTCCTCGGGCAAGTCCACAACGTACGCATTGGATCCAACGCGTTTCAACACTCTGAATGGACCGGCTCCGCGAGCTTGCAACTTCTTAACAGTTCCAGAGGGAAACCGTTCAGGTCTTACCCTGATCATGACGTATTCGCCCTCGTGGAACTCTCGGTGGTGTCGGTGGGCATCGGCTAACTCCTTGTACCGTGCATTGCTGGCCTCAATGTGATGACGGATGTCGTCATGCAAACTCCTAACGTGCCTAGCAAACGACTCGGCCGACTCCGACACTCTAGCATGGATAGGCATGGGGACAAGGTCAACGGGTTTCCTAGGCCTACGACCTATGACAATCTCAAATGGACTCATGCCGGTAGACCTATTCACCGAATCATTGTACGTGAACTCAGCCATAGGTAAAATGAGATCCCAATCCCCAATGCGGTCCTTAACTAGACACCTCAAAAGATCTCCCAGACTCCTATTGACCACCTTGGTCTGACCATCTGTCTGGGGATGATATGCAGTGGAAAACTTGAGGTGAGTACCCATCATATGCCATAGTGTCTTCCAAAAGTAGGAAGTGAATCTAACATCACGGTCAGACACTATAGTGCGAGGCAACCTGAACTTGCACACCACATGAGTAAGGAATAGGCGGGCTACCCTAGAAGCATCCGAAGTCTTCGAGCAAGGGATAAAGAGGGCCATCTTCGAGAAACGGTCAACCACCACATAGACCAAATCATGCTTTCTGGAGGTACGTGGCAATCCCAAAACAAAGTCCATACTAACATCCTGCCACGGGGCATCAGGCACGGGTAGAGGCATATAAAGGCCCGAGCTTTGCTTCTTCATCTTGGCCGTAGCACATGTACGGCACTGAGCCACGATGTTAGCAACATCACGCTTCAAGCTCGGCCAATAAAATCGATGCTCCACTGCCTCAATAGTCTTGTTCCGACCAAAGTGGCCGGCTAGACCTCCCGCATGTAGTTCCCACACTAAGAAATCTCGTACCGAAGTTCGGGGAACACATAGCCTGCTACCTCGAAAGAGGTAACCCTCCTGAAGCATATAGTCATCATGATCTCTCGAGGGTCCGGCCTGGAGAGTGGCAAAAATCTGACCGAAGTCAGGACAGTCTACATAGGCCTCCTTCATCTTCTCTAGCCCTATGACCTCGGCACTCATGGTGGTAAGCAAACATGCTCGCCGACTCAAGGCATCGCCACCTTGTTCTCCACTCCAGCCTTATGTTTCAGCACAAAGGTGAACTACTGGAGATACTCGACCCAACGACTATGACGCGAGTTAAGCTTCTTTTGCGAATGGAGGTACCTCAATGTCTCATGGTCGGAGTATAGGACAACTCATGATGTAAAAGATAGTGCCTCCAATGCCTAAGAGCCTGAACAACTGCATAGAATTCTTTATCATACGTGGAATATCGCAGTTTCGCGTCATTCAGCTTCTCGCTGAAATATGCGATCGAGTGGGACTCCTGACTCAAAACTCCTCCAATTCCCACGCCCGACGCATCACAAGAGACCTCAAACACCTTCGAGAAATCAGGCAGTCAAAGGATAGGTGTCTGGGTCATGCGCTCCTTGATGTCCTTGAAGGCGACGGATGCGGCCTTCGTCCATACAAATGTGCCCTTCCGGATGCAATCCGTGATCGGGGCGGTGACGGAGCTAAATCCGCGGATGAAGCGATCGTAGAACGTCACAAGGCCATGAAAGCTACGAACATCATGAACCGTACAGGGTTCCGGCCACTCAACAATGGCCCGGACCTTCTCCGGATCGGCGGAGACCCCAGTACTAGACACAGTAAAACCCAAGAAGGTAAGCTGAGGTGTCATGAAGGCACACTTCTGTGGGTTCGCAAACAACTGCTCTCGCCGAAGAAGTAGACAGACCTGCCGAAGGTGGTCCAAGTGGTCCCCTATGGTGCAGCTATAGATAAGGATATCATCAAAATACACCACTACAAAGACTCCAATGAAAGGTCGAAGGACCTGAGTCATGAGCCGCATGAAAGTGCTAGGGGCATTGGTCAACCCAAAAGGCATGACCAACCACTCATATAGACCATCCTTGGTCTTAAATGCGGTCTTCCACTCATCACCTGGCCTAGTCCTCACTTGATGGTAGCCACTCTTAAGATCAATCTTCGAAAAGATAGTGACACCTGCCATCATGTCCAGCATGTCATCAAGGCGGGGAATAGGGAACCTATACTTCACGGTGATTTTGTTGATGGCACGACTATCAATACACATTCTCCACGTGCCATCCTTCTTCGGGGCGAGTAATACGGGCACATCACATGGACTCATGCTGTCCCGAACAGACCCTCTCTGCACTAACTCATCGACCTGCCGTTTAAGCTCGGCATGCTCCGTGGGACTCATGCGATAATGAGGAAGGTTGGGCAAAGAAGAGCCCGGAACAAAGTCGATAGCATGCTAAATATCCTGCATGGGTGGGAGTCCCTCGGGAAGCTCATCAGGGAATACATCAGCATACTCCTGTAGAATGGGAACAACCTCGGGTGAGAGCTCACCCTCGGAGTCCTGCCCCACCTCTCGGACCGTAATGGCAAACACCGGACAGCCCTGACTAAGCTCCTGCTCCATTTCCCGGGAGCTAATCATCATCAATCTCCTCGTCGAGGGATTTCCTGGGCCAGAGGTAACGGTCATAGCCCGAGCTGGGGATGGGGTACTAGGCCCAGGAACGGAAGGCTTCGGAGTGCTAGGGCCAGTAGGACCCCTGACTGATGGGCTCCTGGGCTGAATGGGTTGGAGGGTGACCCGCTGGCCAGCGTGGTCGAAGGTACAGGTGTTCGACCGGCCATGGAGCGTGGCATCCCGGTCGAATAACCACGGCCTACCAAGAATGATACTGCCCACTTCTATGGGTAGAACATCACACCATATCTCGTCACTGTAGGAGTGGAGCTGCAGCGGAACCAAGCACCGCAGCCTGACCGAAATGGAAGTGGTATCCACCTATGATACCTGATAGGGACAAGGATGGTCTACGGGTGTGAGACCAAGACGAGCGACAGCGTTCGTGGAGATTGCATTGATACAACTCCCGCTATCGATGACCACCTTGTAAATTTGCTTCCCCAGCCTACAGAATACATGAAGGATAGTAGTCCGACGCCAGTCATCACTGACCTGCGGCTGGGTGAGGATACACCTGACGACCCCCACGTGGGTATCGTCCGAATGCTGGGCATCCTGGGCCTCACCTCCCATCTCATAGTACTCGTCAGCTAGCTCTTCATCTGCCTCATAGCTGACTAACTCGAGGCCCGTAGGGGTGGTATCCTCGGCCTATGTGTCCCCAATGTGAAGAGATGGGCGGGTGGGACACTGGTTGGCGAAATGGCCAAACCCATTGCAGCGATAACACTGCTGTCGTGATCCACTAGGCTCCCCAATCATAGGTCCTTTACCTTTATCCTCCCGACGGATAGGAGGCGTAGGCAACAAAGGACATGCAGGAGGTGCGGGTGCCGGTGGACGGACTGTGGGTGAAGCCGTAAGATGCTGGGGACGAGGAAGGTCCCTCGGGGGTGGAGGACGAGGCCTAGGAGCAAAGGGCTCGGGGCGAGCGGGCTCCTGAGGTCGAGTCATAGGGGCCCTCGAATACGTGCCAGATGAGCCACGGGGCTCGACACTACGAAGGGGAAAGGAGCCCAACCGATGGGGTGACTCGAACTCGGCCTCGAACTGCTCCAATTCGAGAGCGATCTGATATGCCTGCTCCAAAGTGGTTGCATTGCGGCGAAAGAGTTCATATTGATAATTGTGCCGCAAACCTCTTCGAAAGCGGGATATAGTCATGGTGCTCTCTTCCGTGACCCCACACCGTAAGTAATACTCATCGAACACGGCGGTGTACTCGGTCACGGATCGGTTCCCTTGGGAGATGCTTTGCCACTTGTCTATAAGACGTTGGCGATATGAGGCGGAGAGGTATTTCTCCCTCAATTTGATTTTCATATCATCCCAAGTACCAATTTGGGGTTGACGTCGCTGGTTGAGCAGGCTCTCCACATTGATCCAATAAGTTTGGACCTGCCCTTGCAGCTTCATCTTTGCGTATCGAACTCTTCGGTGGTCCGTCATCTCAAACCACTCGAAGTACCGGTCCATGCCGGCCTCCCAATCTAAATACACCCTAGGGTCCAAGGACCCGCTAAAAGTGAGAGGGTCCGTACGCACACCCCTACGAATGCGGTCGTCATCCTCGTCATCACGATTCCGTCGTTGATGACGACGACCGTTACCCCCTTGATCATTATCAGATGCATAATCATCCACCACATGCACCTGTTGAACCCCAACATTCTCCACTTGAGCCCTTGGCACAGCGGGTTGCTGCACCGGCTCTTGTTGGCCATTCATCGGCGCGGGTTGCGCCGCTACTGGGCCCCTCTCTAGGACAGCGATCCTCCCAACTAGGCCCTGAATGGAATGATCCGAAGACTCAGCCCGATCCTCGAGGGCTTTCATCCGCCCTTCTAGATGTGTTCCTATGCCATCCATACGCGTACTAAGCCCATCCATACGCGTGTCTAAACGATCCATGATGGCTCGGAACATCTCAGCCGTCGAGGACTCATCGGAGCTACGGGCCCGGGAATCCGCCATAGGTGGTGGTGGCGAGTATTGGGTACCTCGACGGGTGGGCATGCAACTGACACACGACCTAGAAGACACCGACTAATGCAAACACACACTAAATGATGTACCTAGATCTAAACCAATATCTGATACGGGGCGGAGTTAATCGATCCGAAGATCACTCCCGCAAGTGTGCGACCTCCCGGTAGGCGTAGCCTAACGTTCGGACAACACCTTTTAAGATACCGAATAAAGGGTGCAAATGCAATTTAAAACACACTTTTTTTTTGTTTTGAAAATAATGATGGTCCTAGACTCGACTTAGACCATGATGCATGCAAGACATATGCAAAGACTACCCTAGACTCGACCTGCTCTGATACCAAACTGATGCGGGACGGACACGAGAGACGACACTAATAGGTGCCACCCTCGGACTCTAGATGAAGACGCGACCAGCAGCACACACCAGGGAGACACTAAGCCCGACACTACGAGCTCCTAGTGGCAAAACATCGTTAACAGAAGCGGAAGCTCACTCGTCGTCCCAAGCGAGGGAAAGCGCGGACCGTGCACGGTTAAGGAACCGGCGGAGGTCAAGGGTAGTCCGACTCAACTTTCGGACTCGGATCGAGTCGCGGGATAGGTCACTCTCACTCTCACAGCGATGACATGGACACACGGGCTAGTACCTACACTCTCGACAGTGGCAAAAGACCATATACTAGCTAAGCAAATGAACGCCAAGAAGTTAAGACCTTTACCTCCACGCACCCGGCGTGGCGAAGACAACCCCGGCCGAGTCACGGACTCCCGGTTAAACAATATCACAGCAATACAAAGATTTGACCCACTCCACGTAGGGAGGTAAAAGGTCACATGTGGAGCCCGAGAATCACGCAACTCGGGTTGACGGGCAGCATCTTGATGTCGCCCGGCGGTGCTGAACTCCGCGTTTTCATGCTTTCCGAACGGCGGGTTCTGCGGGCCCGCGGGGCCCACGGACGGCGCTGTCCTCCGGATCTGCGGGGGTGGGACCCACTGTGATGGAGACCCCTGGTGGCGCGCCTCCACGGACGGCGGTCGGCCGGGAACACCGATCGGGGGTCGATCGGCCCCGATTCCCAATTGATGAACTAGCTGTCCACGGATTTTGGTTGCTGTCTTCCGGCGCGCGCTCCGGCGAAAACGGCCGCTGCGAGCAATCCCGACGTCGGATCGGGACGCATGAGCTATCATTGGAAAGCTCTCTTCAAATGCTTCGATCTAGACCCAGAGAGATCTGCTGGATCTGGTCGGATCAGAACTTTATTGAATTTACAATCCCCTGCTGTACAGTAACCAAAATCTCAGATCTGCAGGGCACTTGTCTGAGAACCACCATTGATCGCCTAGTAAACCGCAGATTCAGCTCTTGAGCTCTTCTTAGAAGTTGTAGGGAATCAAACCGTGGAACTGGGACTATTTTTGGAATTTTATTTGGAGGTGGTGGCGATTTGTTATGAGTTTTTGGGTGACTGGTGGTCGGATCTGGGAATAGGTGGACAAAACTATAGATGGGTCTGAGAACGATTTTTAGAAAATATGGGATGGGCGAATAAAAAATTGATAAAAATTGTGGATGAAGGGGTGGATGGGTAGAACCCCAATTAAAATTGGTAAAACTAACAGAAATCAAAAAGGGGACCTAAGACATGAAACTCAGGACGGAGGTGAACCTGGAAAGAATTCTGGCAGAACCGAAATAAAAGAGTGAACGAAAATCAAAAATTAGCAAACGTGATCTGAATGCTGGCCTGATTTGTGTGGGTGGAGAGGAACATCCCAGGAATAACTCCTACAAATTTGGTAGCCAAATGAGCTCGGGGAAGACCTGTGAATTTCGAACAAGCTGATGTGGTACTGCGCAGGCAGAACTCCGTTGATGGCGTTGGCGGTGCGGTAGCGGCTCGTGGCGGCGGCGGCGGCGACCGGAACTGATAGGGTGGAGTCTCACCACCTGAAGGAAGTCTTCACAGCTTCAAGGGGAAGAGGGAGAGAAGAAGGGGGCGGCCTAGGCCATGCTCCAACAAATTTCACAATTCTTATGGCATTAATTCTCCAAAATGAAAAATACAAGCTTAAATAGGTTACATCTCTCATCCATCCACAACCGTAGGATCTAGGAGTGGGAGATGAAGGGCTGGGATGGCATGAGACACACACACACAAAATAAATAAAAAAAATAAAGGGAGGGGGGGCGGCCCTTGGACCAAGGAGAGTGGCTTGACTTGGTAGGTGGGGTGGGTGGCCAAAATGTGGACTTTCCAAGCAACTTGTCCCCCACTTGGCCCACCCATCTAGAAGCCTCCATTTGACATGTTGACTGACCCCACATGGGGCCCATGGGTGAGGTGGCTCAATGGGATGGGGCCTGGGGGGCCCGTGGGGCCCACGAGGTCCAAATTGCACATAAGTCCCTCTTACAATCAAAATAGCAAACCGAATACAACGAAATAAACACAAATTACACACACATAAAGGCTAACTAAATATGATAAATGGGGAGACTCAAGGCGGCGTCTCTAGACTGTCTCCGAGCCAAATAGATGCTGAGGTGGCTCGAGTCGTGCTCCGTGTGCGGTACCGGTGGCTCGGCGTATCGCACCGCTCAACTGCTCGGGTGTCCGCACCACTTGGTTAGCCCATTGTTCCGTGGATGTCTTGGACGTCCTACGAGGGCTGTGACAATGTTATAGGGTGTCTGGGAGTGCCATTGTACTGAGCGATATTCCGTGTTATTTCGAGGGTCATTGTGGTTTTCGGTCAACCCGGTTGTGACCTAGTGGTTGACACGTGACCTCGTGACTATCTCGTCTATCCTGTGAGGATCGAGACCTGGTTTTAGACGCTTGGAGGTATTGTCTTACCTCGTCTTGCATGTCCATGTGGTTTGAGGGCTTCTGTGATCCCTCATGTTCCGTGTTTCGTGTTATGCAAAATTGTGAGTTCGATGAGCGGCCTAGGAGGCCGTGGACTTTCATTAATGTGTGGATCCAGCTGTTGTGTGCTATGTTCCATGTGTTTTACCGTGATTTGGCTTAGGGACTAGGCTGATTGGTGGTGTGTTAGCCGTTTGTGCACCAATCTTGACCCGAGTCTTATGACTCAAGGATCGTTGTTATCAGGTATAGTTGTCTGTCCTGAGTCTGGCGGTAGTTCTGTGTGTTACCTTGTGCTCCATAGTACGTGCGATAGGTATGTGCTTAGCCTGTCCGTACTTTGGTGGTTCTGTTTGAGAGTCTCTGTGTCTAGTGACCCTTCACTAGTCGTAGCCTGACGACACTTCTGTGTGTCGGCCCACCTGGGAGTGGTGGCGAGGCGAGTTCCCGGTAGAGACAGTTTGTAGGCTGGTGCCGTGCACCCCTTTGTCTAGCCGTGAGTGTCCGGCGGGAGGGGAAAACCAGCTAGAGGCCTGGCTCAAGACATTGAACTTGTGTGTGCACACGTGGTCAGGGGCGTTTGGACAGACACCGACGGGCGTGACCCTGACTAGTCACTCGTTACTATTGTTCCTTGGTGCTTGTTCGGTGTCCTAGTTACCACGTTCGAGGGGAGTGGGAGACGCTTAAGGTGTAGTGTAAGACATCAGTGGATGCATCTGACTTTTCTACTAGTGAGGAGGTGCTTCTGTCACATCATACGAGATTCAGAATTCATTATGATGACTCGTGGCTTGCGTGGTTCTCGTGCAACGTGTGCTCTAGACATGTGGTTTCATCTTGAGGAACTTGTGGGTTGGTTTATGTCTGCGGTGACATAATTCCTCTAGTAGTTTTGGTGTCTTTATGACACTAAGGTCTAGGGTGCTGGTAGAGATTTACCGTGGTTCTACATGTGGATTGTGTAAGGTGCACGATAGTGGAGTCGTGACCGTACCTTTGGCCATGTGGGTCTTTTGTAGGGCCTTCGTCAGTTTCTGTAGGCCTTCGCGATATGAGTTTCATGATTTGACAATGGATTAGTAACTCTCGACTTTATGAGATCAGGGTTCGCCTTTCTATTGCTGTTTGGAGTAGCTTAGAGGGCCGAGGTTCTATCGACTGCCGTGTTTCCGTCAGTTCGACTTTCCTATTTACTTTTGCCGTTCCTACTCCTGTTCATGCTTTTGTAGTTGCTTTTGTTAGCACTACTGTTACTGCATTTGTTTCGTGGTGGGGATCTAGGGACCCCTACTGAGCCAATGAGACGAGGCTCACCCCTGACTTTTCAGGTGTAGCTGTTCTTCCTCGTGCTTGGAGGTGCAGTGCGGTGGTTCTTAGTTGCCAGCTTTGCCAGTGTCGAGCTTCCCCCGACTTGAGAGTACATTCTCTTTCCTGTTGGACTGGACTCTGTTGTAGCTTGCTAGCTCTGTAGCTTTAATTTGTTAATAGAAAATGTAATTTTATTTCTACTATTTTAGCAATCATGATCATAGTAATTAATTGTTTATTACTTTATCTGGAAGTTCAATGTACTTACACACACCTTTCTATCCCTTAGGAGCTTTCCCGCTCTTTGGAGGCCTCTCAGAATCTAAGTGGTATCGGGTTTACCCGGTATCCAGAGTCTGGGTCGTCACACGAGGAACTCCTCGGTCGTAGGGAAGACGATGCCAATATCGGCCAGAATCTGGAAGCCTTCCTAAGGCTATGAACCACCCGGTAAGACACTGGAGGGGAAGGGTACCGATGACTGGGGCTGACACCCGAAGTACTCGGGACACCGACATGGCTGTTTCCCTCTTCAATAGAATATGTAGGGTTGGATAGGACGACCCTCCTGCGTGGCGACATGGGGTTCAGAAAGAAGAAGAAAGAAAGGAATCCTCACCAAGTCATAAAGTAGACAAGAGGGATGTGACAGACACCTAGACCAAAGATGAAGACGATGAGTGAGTCCCTCTAGAAGCCCTTCTGCCTCTATTTAAAAACATGAAAGGCATAGTGACCACCTCGGACGGTCACATGGGAAGAATACAACCACTGCTCGTAGAGTGCACGATGGGAAACCCAAGCGACCATTGTACCCATTTCTCAAGGTGAAAAATGGCTATGTCATGATGATAGTGATGGCATCTGACACCCTGATCTTGCACGCCAAGAATGGTGGTAGATGAAGGGGCCCACATGCCAGAAAGTCAGACAAATTGAAGAGATCCTTCTAGAAATTCCCCCTCAACTAACCCAATGGAAGTTCCTCTCGAGCCCCGAGTATGCTCTATCCCCGAGAGTGGAGGGCTAGTGAGGAGGGGAACGCTCACCAGGCCCAGAAGGGCCCACTATTACCAGGCTTAGTATGGCCCAATGCCGCCAGGCCTAGTCTAGGCATGATATAGCCCAATGCGGGCAAGATAGCTAGAGCGGGCTGAGCCTTGGCCAGCATGCCATGGCCCAACTAGGGCCCAACAAAGCTCCGTCAGCCCATCAAAGAAATCATCTCATGCGGCATGAGTGCCATAATGTTCGCCCAATGGGGAAGACGTCATCACCATTACGGGGCCCTCTCCGTAAAGGATTGGGTCACACCCACAATGCCGAGATTCTCGCCACGAGGCCACCATTCCAGAGTAGGAAAGAGCACAATGGGCAACTCTTCCCATGATCAAGGAGGAGTTACTCCATGACCCACACCATTTCTTCTTTGAGAAATGGACTACCACCACCAAGATAACCCATATAAATAGGTCCCCCATCGGACCTAGGAGACACATGCAGATGTAGAGACAAGCTTGGAGAGAAGAGAGTAGGCCCCGACCCTCCTCCACTAAGAGTGCTCGCCCACTAGGAAGCTGACACTACAACAAAATAGACTTTTACCTATGTTTTTAAAACATAGTTATAGGTCCAAGAAACATAGGTAAAACCTTTACCTATGTTTCCTTGCCACGCTTTGAAAACGTGGTACTTGCCTTTTGTCACGTAGGTATTATCTTTTGTCACGTAGTAGAAGAAATATATGAATAAGGATTAACGTCACTTTTTTAAAAACGTAGGAAAATGATTTCACATCGGTTAATAAAAAATGTAGGAATACGTTAATTTTTTTTAAAAATAAATCCTATTAGTATATACACTGTCATCACCTATAATAGTGCATCAATTCATATCTTAATATTCGTGGATTGTATCACTCACAACCATGTTGATCCACACAATTCTCATTCACACCTATTTACAAATCTCATTCATTGAAGATAATTGAGGAACATACATTTACATGATTAAATCTTAAAGACATTATTCATTCAAAAAATAATAAGTAGGCAAGGCTAATGGCTTACATGATTACTATATGTTCTAAGAAAAACAAAGAGGGTGAACCTTCCAATCATATATGGCACAGAAGATGCAATGGGTTCTATTTGCTTTGTAAACTGGTCCCATTCGGAGATGTATCCATTAGCATACATATATCCCCAATGTGGAGAACCATGTCGATATTTTTCAAGTCCTGAATTAGCTGATAAGTAGTATTGATGGCTCCAAATTGGAAGGCATTATACTCATTGAAACTATCAACTTCTCCCTGTAAAATCAATTCTTTTATAGAATAAAATGGTGATGCAACTTGGCAATAAAACAAACACTGAGAGAAAGAAAGTAAACTACTGCATAGGTATTGTTCACGTTATAAAACTTTTAGGTATGGTAATATAAGAAAGTAGTGAAATATTCCTTCGCAGACAAAATATTTTACCACAGTCTATATACATTCACGTGCACTGGTGGCATTTGCTTCAGTCAACTTTAACTGTGCCAATTAAGCCATATTCCATATTTCAAGTTTTTTATATTATTCATTCTGGACAACAATAGTGAGTCGATCAATTTCTTTCTTTAATATACTCGTGGTACCATCCACATTCCAAAATAAAAAACTGAGTCCATCAATTTGCTCATGAGAGAAAATCAAGAACGGTATAAATCAAGAGTAAAACATTAAAACATTAATGTAAAGCTATTTCTCAGTCATATCACCATAAAGTTAGACTATGCAATTTCAATTTCTCCAGTTACTGAGAAAGGGACATTTGGATTCAGAACTTCGGTTTAATCCCCAACCCATTCCCTTGCTTGCTTAGGATGCTGGAATGCCAATCTCCCCACAGTTGGCACGTGACTTCTGATCATGCAGCTACGCCATGTGTCAATACCCATAAGGGTATGAACCAGGGAAGGATGCATGGGGAACTCCATGTACCAACGATTTACCTGGTGTAGGCCATGATTCCTCATCATAAAATAGGAAAAAATAGATTGTTCGTTAGGCATCTGTACATCTACCTCTACATATGGTAAATTAAATGGGAGCTTCTTGAGCTAAAAATAGTTCTTCTTTTCTGGATTTCTAGACTAGCTATCATATGCCGATATGCTTCAAATGTACGAGTAAACTTCTCAACTAGGCATCGGCCACAGGAGAATTGATCTTGTGCGCTGTAAACACCAAATATCCACCCTTGTGAGATCGAGTGTGCAATATGAGATGAATGCTATGCAAGAGGAAGAGAAAGAAAAATGATCATGATCACCACCACGGCCTGGCAACGCAAATGGTAATGAGAGACCCACCACTAACGCTACGTACCTTGGAAAAGAACCCAGCCAAAAGGAAGCCCACTGGCTTATAAACGTGGTTGCTTTGGCGGCCGTGACCTAATGAACGTGGTGCTACTAGGGGCCACATCCTTTAATAGAAGTCTAGGAGTAGAGTTATCTTCCTCCTCTGTCTTTAGCCGACCAAAGGGAGAGGGCCTCGTGCTGGATTGCTGCTGTAACCTGCAAAGAAAGATGAAAAACACCAAGAATAACCCAATTAGTGAAAAGGATTAAGTGTAATATCTATGGAGAAAGGAGAGGAAAACACAAAAGGAGGGGGCTTTACCTGGGAGGTTGGGTGGTTTTTAACCCCTCTTTGGGGAGCCAGAAGATCAATAGGTGTGTGTGTGTGATGTAGTAAGTGATGAAAAAATGAAATATGAATGCAATTATGCAAGATATGCTAAGAAGAATAATAGAGGAAGAACCATGCAAAAAGAACTAAGAAAAGTTGAAGAAAAACTGACATGGGAGAGATGATGAGGCGAGCCCCTAGTTGAAGCTTGAGTCAATAACGGAATAGTACTTTGTGGCCAGCTCCAGACGCCCTCCTCTCGAGCTCATGGCCATGGGAGGCTATTTATAGACCTTAGGATCCCTAGGTTGGAGTTGGAGAATAATTACTCAAAAGGTGAGATTTATGGAGATAAATCCATGGAATATTCATGGGATAAGGTCCCCAAAGTGATTAGAAGAAGATCAGGTATGCAATCCTTACAATGGAAAGCTTAGAATCGGACTCTAAGGCGCCCTCGACCAGAGAAGATAGAGTTGGTTCAGAACAGGACTCTGTCTGAGAATGCGGTTTATTGCACGACTGCGACCAAGGGTGTGCGGTAGGTCGCGCGACCGTGATCCGATTGAGTTCACCAGACCATTGACTATTTGAGAAATTCAAATTTTAGAGCCTATTGGGTTGGAGGATGGACCAAAAATGGGCTCAAAATCTGCCAGAAAACGACCCAATAACAATGGCCAATTTGGGACATCAATAGTCGATAAAGGAAAAACTCAACTAGGAGGTTTAAAGCGGGTGTCAACAGATGTCCCTCCTTGATGTCCGCTTTGTAGGGGAGCGAGCGGAGGTGAAGCAGAGGTGAAATGAAGTGGAGATGGAGTGAAAGAGAAAGCGACAAGAAATGGAGATGAAGAGGAAATAGAGCAAATAGAAATGAAAAGTGGGCATCAAGGTAAAAGACACCCGTCACAACCAACGAGTGATAAGAATTTTCTAAAAAATGCCGAACTAATCACAAGGCCAAGTTAGCACGTATGACACATGTCTGGAGGAGACTAATTAACTAAACAAGGAAAGATGATCAACCTCTTATAGTCAAAGAGGCACCTTAGCCCTGATCGGCGTCAGGTTCACTCATTAGTGGACCTCTCGCGAGCCTGGTGGAAATCGACGCCATCGTGCGATTCAGAGCTAATGAGTGGATTGGGAAAAAATAAAATTGAGAGAAAATTTAGACAAGGATCATGCTGACCAACTAAATCCCACATGTAGTTTAGAAAAGACCTTCAAATTCTGGAATGGAATAGAAATCTCGTAT
Organism: Amorphophallus konjac; assembly: GCA_022559845.1. Classification (NCBI taxonomy): domain Eukaryota; kingdom Viridiplantae; phylum Streptophyta; class Magnoliopsida; order Alismatales; family Araceae; genus Amorphophallus; species Amorphophallus konjac. The sequence continues at coordinate 214,474,988 of CM040127.1, forward strand.
CTAAGTAATTAGGCACAATTGACCAAAGTTAGAGGAAATTCCATAACGAATCATGAGATGTGAATGCTCAAAATGTCATGATGCATGCTGGGCTAAAATAAAAGAAATCTTTAAAACAAATGCAAAGAAAGAGGAAATAGAAAATACTCAAGGATAATATTGCTAGACTGAATAAGTTGGGATCAAGAGTCTTCCTGCAACCCCAACGTGCAAGGTAGAGTTCGTCGCCCCCCCAACAGCTCCAACCAAACAGCCTCTCCAACAATCAACCGTGTGCCCCTAGATCATCATCAATTTTATTAAAGGGGAACATCAGATCCCAGAACACACGGAGAACCAGTCAGTCCTTGAGACACTATAATAGTGTATAGATAACATATAGTAATGCAACAAAGAGAAGGGATAGAGAGCCATACCTGACGTACTTGTGTAGGCAAGATGACATTTTTTAGAATTTCCTTTTCAGATTTTTATGGATTTTGATTTAACATATCAATGCATCAATTAACGAGCAAGAAATGAGCAAAACCATGTGAAAGAAAACGTCGATCAAATCACAACAAACAAGATGCAACCATAAGACAAGACAGACCTGGGCACAAATGTGAACAAACTTGTGAATAGGACAGACCTATCAACCCTTCTTAACCCAACGAGTATAGTTGACACCCTTTGCTGGTGTAGAGAATGTTGTGCCCCTGTGGTTTTGATGTCAGCAAGCACTATGAGTATGAATGATGATTGATTGAACATCTTATTTGCATGTCATTCCATTGAACAGGTTGTGTGCATATTCATCGTGCGTTGACGCTGTATGGGCATTGCGTTGTGTGCTCTAGCATTAACTCTATAGAAACACATGCATACTCGGTGCATCTATGCATTCATTAGTTGCTTCAACTCAAGTCTGTACAACATTTGTTGCTGCACGCGACCAACTCAGTGCATTCTGTATTGGTGCAAGTCCACAAGCCCATGCATGTTTGCTACATAGCATATCTTGAATCAGTGTAGTGTTGTTTTATTCAGTCATAAAGCCTGTGCGTGCCTTCATCTGTTCATATCTTGCATTAGTGCAGTCATATAGTCAGTACCTGGTTTAGTGCATATATATGCATGTTATGCATGCATATAGAGGACAGCTTAGATAGGTTAATGCATAGTTCATTGCTAAGTCTGTACACTCTTTACCATGCACTCAAAGTCTATACATTCTGTTCGTGCAATTGAATACTATGTCTGCACTCGGTTGCCTTGATGACTTAACAAGTCTGTACATTCTTCGACGGCATGTCTGTACATCTGTTGTACCATGCACTCAAAGTTTGTCCATTCTTTGGTGGCAAGTCTGTACAACCTCTGTTGATTCGAGCGTTTAAGCTCATACATCAGCCCATCAGAGTCTGTACATTATGAATTCATGATTAAACTCTAGGCACAGCAAGTCGATGCATCATTTGTACATCGCACACAAAGTCTGTACACTCTTTAATGGCGTGTCCGTGCATTCATCTTCAATGTGCATACTTTCCTGCATGCAAACTGCATTATACGCATCAAGTCTGTACATGCTTAGCTCAATTCTCGAATTAACTCGGTGCGTCTTTCTATCTTTCCTTTCAGATTAATTCAAACTGATGACAAGTCTGATCTGACAAGGCTGCTGGTTGAGGAACTTAAGAAGGGCACGTGATCCAAGAATGTAGGATGTGTCAGGATCGTGACACGTGTATTGTAGCAGGCCGAAATGCTGTCACGTGGTCAAGGCGCTGGGGCGGGAATCGTGGAGGACACACGCCCACCTATCTGCTGCTGCTATATAAAAAGAAGACTTCTCCATCTGAAATGATGATCGTTGCATTGAGATAGAAATCAGATCAAGAAGTGTAGAAGCAGAGAGAGCCTACACGATCCAGAGAGAAGAGAAATAGAAGTAAGAGAGAAGAAGAGAAGGAGAGAGTTGAGAGAGAGGAGTCTGAGAGATTTACTCTGAATGTTTGTTCATCAGTCTCTTGGCTTAGATACCAGAACTGGGATTGCTCATTGTGAGCTACATTCCCTCTGGGGATTTCTTGTTTTTCGTTTGTTTCTATCTTGCTTTCTGAAACCTTGTTTTCAAGCTGTGTGTCAGCAGAGCAAGCTATAATGCTTAGCGGGCAGAGGAGGATTCCTCTGGACAGGTGAAGCTGTAAGTCCCCAGCGATTTGCAGAGGAGGATTCCTCTGGACGGCATAAGTTGTAATGCCCAGCTGTCTGTAGGGTTGTGACCCCGAAGCTGTGGATCAGCGATGCTGTGTATCATCGGTTGAAGCCACATTCTAGTTTGGAGTGTGGGGTGGACGTAGATCTCGGGTTTGAGATCGAACCACCTTAAAAATTTCTTGTCTACTATGTGTTTGTCTTGCGAATTGTTGTGCCTCTTGATTATCTCTTCCATCCGCAGTAGATGCATGTTTGGGATCGTTTAAGTTCAGATCAGCTTGAGTTGGCTTTCTGTGATCGCTTTAGCTTACCTTTCTGCCATCCAGTAGCCGTTTGTTCTATTTTCGCACTTGAAACTGCTGTAGTCGATTTTATTGGGTGATTGATCTATTCACCCCCCTCTAGATCGTTCATAGACTCTAATCAGTTGGTATCAGAGCCTAACTCTTTTTCAGGGACTAACATCCTAAAGAGGAACGGCCATGAACGCTAAGAGAATGACAGCAGAAGGACATTCAACCTCTAAGCCTCCGTACTTCGACGGCTCAAACTACGCCTACTGGAAGAACAGAATGCAGGTCTTTTTGAGGGCGAAAGACTACTAGATCTGGAGGGTAGTGAGCAAGGGACCGTTCGAACTGCACGAGAATGAAGTGGTTTGGACGAGAGAGGAAATTAGAAAGTCTACTTTGAACTGGAGTGCCGTCAACTCTATTCAGTGCGCACTTCATCCCACGGAATTTTCCAGAGTGTCATCGTGCAAAACCGCCAAGGAGATGTGGGACACACTGGAGGTTATCTACGAAGGGACATCAAAGGTGAGAGAGACCAAGGCTAATATGTTGGTCTCTGAATATGAAGCATTCCGGATGAAACCTGGTGAGACCGTGACTGAGATGTATGCTGGTCTGACGATCATAACTAACGGTCTGAAGAATTTGGGAAAGAGCTATTCCGACTACGAGATTGTAAGGAAGATCTTGCGGTCTCTGACTCTTGTCTGGCACACAAAGGCGACAGTGATCGAGGAGTCAAGAGATCTTCAGACGATGAAAGTTGATGAGTTAATAGGTTCTCTAATGGCATATGAGATGAACCTTCCAAAATTGAGGAGCTCGAGAATAAGAAGAAACCAATCGCGCTGAAGGCTAGTTCCAGCAGAACAAGCAGATCCAGCCACAGTGAATCATCAAGCGAGCAGAGAAATCTATCTGGGTCAGAAATAGATGGAGACCAACTTGCTATGTTGACTAGAGAGTTCAGGCGATTCTTGAGAAAGGAAGGCAGAAATTTCGGCAGAAGACAATTCAGCGGCCGGCGGCATAACATGTATAGGTCTAACCCTGCGAAGAAACATGATACTAATGTTTGCTATCACTGTAGGAAGGCCGGTCATATGAAGGCAGATTGTCTAGAGCTCCAGAAGCAACAGGAGAAACTAAGGAAGAAAGCTAGAAAAGGAAAACCCATGATTAGTACTTGGAGCGATGAGGATGAGGGCACACTGAGCACCACCTCAGAGAGTGAGGATGAAGAAAAGCCCATTTGCCTGATGGCCAAAAGTGACAAAGAAGAAGAAGAAGACTCCGATGAGGTATCCTCTTCCTTTGAGCACTATACCATTTCTGACTGGGAGGATGCCTACGGAGACCTGCTAGATAAAGTGGATGATATTAGAAAGGAGAACAGACATTCGAAGAAGAAAGTAAACTCACTTATGAATGATAAAACCATGTCTGATAAAATTGCCTGTCTACAATCTGAAAATGATAGTTTAAAATTTTCATGTGCTGAATCTGATGATTTGAAGCATGCTTTAATAGATTCTAGAAAGGAAAATGAATGGTTAAAGAATTTTATTGATGATTTGAAGCTGAGAGTTCAAATGTTTGAAAATGAAGCAAAAATTTCAAATGAGAAATATGAAGCTGTTGAAGAATCTCCGCATGTAGTCTTTGATGAGTCCCTGACTAAATGCGACAATGGTCTGTGTAGAAAAGAAGATGATGGAGAAATATTGAATGAAAGACAATCGGCAGACCAATCAGATCAAGAAGAAGAGCCAGAAGAAAACAATGCAGAAGAGCCTGCTGTTCAGGGGGAGGTAAATGAAGATCAAGGTAACCAAGTTATCAATATTAGATTTTTAAGAGATCATCCAGTAAGTAATGTCATTGGTAACCTAAATGAACCCCCTAGGACTAGAGGCTACTTTAGAGCTCAGCATGAATTAAATACATATGCATTGGTTTCTCATGTAGAACCCAAGTCCATTGACAATGCCTTAAAGGATGTGCGTTGGATCAACGCCATGCACGAGGAGCTTAATCAGTTTGACAGGAACAATGTGTGGCACCTAGTCCCACCTCCTGATCATGAGACTGCCATTGGAACTAAATGGGTTTTTAGAAATAAAACTGATGAGCTAGGTAATGTAGTAAAGAATAAAGCCAGACTTGTTGCTCAGGGGTACAACCAGGAATTCGGAATTGACTTTGAAGAGTCATTTTCCCCTGTAGCCAGGATAGAAGCTATCAGAATTTTGTTAGCTTATGCATGCCCCCTTGGAATAACTCTCCAGCAGATGGATGTAAAATCTACCTTTCTCAATGGGGAAATTAAGGAGGATGTCTATGTCCATCAACCTCCTGGCTTTGAATGCTCAGATTTCCCTTCTTATGTATATTGTTGAGTACGGACTGAATAGATCTAGAGGGGGGGTGAATAGATCTAGCCCCTTTTTTCAATTAATAAACCAAGGATCAACTAGACCTTAAGCAAACGATGGATTGCAAAGATAAAACTGATAACTATAGCGATAGCAAACAATAGGAAGAGCACACACCACAAGCAAAACCACAAGACAGGATTTTTAGGTGGTTCAGTCTCTTCCTGAGACTTACATCCACCCCTTGCTCAACTTGAGCAAGGCTTCACTAATGAGAAATCCTGATCTCAATCAATACACCGCTGATACACAGCTTCTTCCTGCTGACACACAGCTTGTACCCGCTGCCACACAGCTTGACACTAGTTGTAAAGATGAGTAGAAAAACTTGTAACAGAGCTGAACATAAACGTTTGAAGCAGAGTAATTAAGGAGTTCAGCTTGGGACTCAATCACATAGAGAACAAGGCAAGACTCCCTGTAGGACTTCCAGCAGGATGCCTTCAGCTGCCTTACTGCTGGAACTTGCAACGCCTTGAGCCAGGTCTTCTTTCTGCAGCACCGAAGAGCACTTCTGTCTTCTGCAGCTTTTTGATTGTAGGAGAGCCACTCTTCCTTTTCTGATTAGAGAAACTTCTGATCCTGATCTTCCTTAGCTTCTTCTCTATTTTTCCATATTCAGTTCTCTGTGTTCTCTTCTCCTTTTTGCACCAGTTCTTATCAAGCTCGGAGCTGTTTCCCGCGCAAGTGCAAACCTGTTCGATTACCCGCTAAAAAACAGGGAGAAGATTAAGTAAAATCTAGAAGAGGTTTGACCGGTTCTTAGCACGATTCTCTCCTTGAATCCCGTGCGGAATCTTATCCTCTGAACAGCCCAACAACCTGCAACAGCAACCTGCAGGTTTCAAGGAACCGAAACTGAATTCGGTTGGATTTCGGTTCTGGACGCTGAACCGCTTGTGGTCGACAACGACCCTGTCTCTGGTCGACAATGAGCGATGTCCAGACGGCTGGTTCTTCGGGCTGATGCTCGTACCCCTCATTGTTGACAATAGCCCTGTCGCTGGTCGACAAGGGGCAATGTCCAGATGACGGGCAGTTCTGTCTGATGCTCAGTCTGTTCCGTGGTCGACAACGAGCAGGGCTCTGGTCGACAACCAGAGTGCGTACAGAGGAGAAATAACTTGGGCTGTGCTTGGTTGGATTCGTTGGTCGACAATGACCACTTCTCTGGTCGACAAGCAACCTTTGACATTTCTTCTGATTTACTGATTTCACTTATACTTCAGTAGACCTGAAATTACTTGAACTATCAGAAGTGACTTGAATTATCATTTTTACATTGAATTAGTCAAACATATCTTTTGTTCATCATCAACTTGCCATGAGTTCATTGCTTTATATTGAAGGATCAATCAAATGACTTGCACGTGTTATGAAGATAGTAGACTGTTGATTAGTCAAACATATCTTTTGTCATCATCAAAACTAAGGGATGCACAACATTCTCCCCCTTTTTGATGATGACAACCATGAGTCATTGTGATCATCAGGAGATTATTTCAACCAGAAAATGCATTTGATATGCCATTCAGAAACTATCAGAACATGTATCATTATCACAGATTTCAGCCAAAAAATTCATTTGATATGCCTTTCAAAAGTATCATAACATGAGTTACATGAATGACTCAAAAACAAAGGCAAGGACACCTAGACACACAATGACACACAAAGACTCTCTCTCCCCCTTTGTCAACAGCAAAAAGAGGAGTATCCAGACATTCACTCTGAGGAGGACGAAGAAGTCTCGGGCTTCACATTCTCTGCCATCCGATCCAGCTTTTCAACAATGTGGGCATAAGAAAGCCTAAGCTTCTGGATCTCTGAGATAGTAGCATGGTGATTCTGTTTAATCTGCTGGTTGGTGAACTCAATGTGTGTCCCCATCTCTGCTGACACTTCAGCTAATGTGGCAACCAGTATGTTAAACCGAGAACTAGCATGTTCTGAGTGTTCCTGTTGCTTGATGAACCTGGTCTCCATCTGCTGCTCTAGTCTTTGGACTTTCAGCTCCAAGCGCCCGGTTGCAGCATTCATACTTTCTTGAAAGGATTGGAATTGAGTTGAGAGGGAGGTCAGCTGAGATGCTATCTGGAGAAGCACTCCGTGAGACTCAGTGTTGGAGGTGGAAGGAGGTGGTGGAGCAGAAGTAGACGTAGGTGGAACAGACGTAGATGGAATATGAGTGGCTGCAGTGCCTGGTAGCCATGGCACAATAGCGAGTGAAGGTGGAGGATGGGTAGCAGTGGTGGTAAAAGTGGGAGTGTGAGTGGGAAGCACCACAGATGGAGGGGTTGCAGCAGGGCTAACATGAATTGGTGTCTGTGGTGGAGAAGAGGGAGGCAATGGTGCTGTGGATTTACCCTTGGATGGTAGGGTGCGCTGGACTTGATCTCCTATCTTCTTATAGCCCAAAAATGTGGTCACGTAATGGAACGAATATACGTGCCGTTTGGGAATGACAACGCGCGGAGCATGAGGAATGGGTATAGTTGCTGCTTCCAAAATGGTAGTTATGTGGGCAGCATATGGAAGAGAATTCAGGGGATAATGCAAGAGGGTTTTGAAAGTGTTCTGCATGAGCTTGGGAAGGCAGATTGGTTGACGTGTGATGAGGCCATGGAGAAGAAATAGGTGAAGTCGACTGACATGTTCCCTGGCGCCTCCTCGTGGTTGGATTATGGTGGTAAGAAGGTGATGGAGCAACCGATGAAGAGGAGGAAAAGTGTTGGCATTGAGGAATTTTGGGAGAACCTCAGGAACTGGTTGGCCGGTGACCACGGCATAAGCTGCTTTGAAGTCAAAATCCTCAGGATTGAAGGCAGCACCATGCCGGGAGATGTGCAGCGCCTTGTGGAGTAGCTTGAAGTCGAGGCTGACGACGACACCTTGAACGACTGAATAGACCTTATCATCCACGACTTGCAGGTTGTGGTAAAACTCTTGCACAAGCTGTGGGGAATACATAGTATGTGCAGAGACAAACTCTGTCCAGCCTTGGGCGTCCAAAACTTCCCGCAGCTCCGGGAACATCTCCATCAGCTGCTGATCGGAGAAATCTACTATTCTCGGTGGTAAGATGGTCGGGGCTTCAGTGAACCAGATACGGGATGGACGATGGGCATATCTGAAGTTGCGGTCGCATCCGTTGTCGACCGCTGAGGGGTCGATGGCTGACCCTGCGTGACCGTCTGCTTGGAGTGCTTGGACGGCGGCGGCGCTTCGGCAGGAACCTTATCCCTTGCTCGCTTGGACGACCTCTGAGCACGCGGCGGAACCATGGTGGAGGGATGCGAGAGAACGAGTTGAGGCGAGAGAGGGATGCACAAGGGGTCGAAAAGGGGACTGGAGACGGAGGACGACCGTGAATGGTGAAAACGGTGAGGGTGAGAAGATTGGGGACCCAGTCGGTGTAATTTATAGGGCAGGATATCAGAGAGTAGGACCGGGGTCTTAAAACCTAGGGTAGTGGAACCAACGCGATGTGGAAAACGAGAGGACAGGAATAAATCAGCCGAAATAAAATTGGGGGTTTAATTAAAGTGTACACCCTTTCCTTAATGAAACATTTATTTAACCCATCCACTCATAGCAAAGACCACCTTGTAAACAAGTAGAGTGGGCCTTGTGGTTCATTGAATTTGAAGGTATTGCACCAATAAACTTGCGCCCCATATCTAATTTTCCTCCATATGACTTCTCAAACTTATAATAGAATTCGTGAGGCTGTTTTACTAACTGTGCTAGCTGAATAGTGTTTTCAGTTTGTCTTTGCATGTCATGCCTTTGGTCAACCATGTTCCTCTGTCATTTTGGATAATTTTGAGTTTTGCTTTTTGAAGTATTTTGAAAGCTGTGGTCAGGTTTATCACATGCTTTTCTACACGAGGAGACACGCTTTTTACACGCCAGAAACCTCGGCTACTTAGCATGTCTAACCATTTCACTTTTAACTGGGACACACCTTTTATCCGTGAGGATATATGTTTATCAGACGCCAATATCCCCAGTTACTCAGTATGCCCAATCTCAATAATTTTTGAGAGCAGCAGAGATAGATTGATTCTTCATGACACACATGCCTCTCACTTATTTTTCATCCAATTTTTTCTTTAACATGGGAGGCAGTAGTTTCTCAGAATCCAATCCATTGCTCTACCATGAAGACAGAATTATGGCGTATTCCACGTGCATTCATGCTATATTATTGGATTTATATTAACTGTTCAGAATTAGCACAGGTAGAGAAACCGACTCACTACTAAAAATCATAAGTCTTCAAAATCATGTGACAGAATCATAGTTATGGCTTGACTTTATTGAAGTAGTACAGTCCAAATCCTCATTACTACACTCAACCGCTACTCTTATTGATTACTTTGGTGATTTTAGTGGAAGATATGGTTAGGTTATTCAATGTTTTACCAAGGAATGAGTTTACACTTTTTCTCCCCCTCAATTTGAGAATCCATGCTGAAATAAACAATTATGTTGGCCAGGATGAGATAGAAAGACACAAGGAATGGAAGTATGGATGAAGATGATTGAGTGAAGACGGATCAGTGCCCAATTTAGTTTAATCAAATCAGACGATTTTCTACCTTCCATTGTCGACCATGGAGCTGTCTCTGGTCGACATCTGCGCAGTCACAGATCCTGCCTGAAATTGACATCTGCTTGCTGACAAGTCTGTTGTCGACAATGGGACCGCCTATGGTCGACACCTGCATAATCACAGAACCAAACAGTCTCCTGTCCTGATGTCTTGGTCGACCAATGCCTTGTCTTGGGTCGACCACCAGAGCTAACCAGTAGCAAAGCCAGGAATTTGCAGAACTTGCTGGAGTAAACAGTTGAACCCCCAATCCTACCGGTAGTAGACATTTAACTGACACAACTACTTGCAGAAATGACAGAAAGCCATAAACAGAACATATCAATATTTCAATAATTTTCAGATGATGTTCTGCATAAACCCAACTCCCTTCTTAAAGTGGAAAACCTGTCATTGTTAAGGGGTTTAGTGAAGATATCTGCCAATTGTTTTTCAGTTTCTACAAATTGAAGCATGAAATTTCCTTTGGATACCTCATCTCTCAGAAAATGATGACGGATCTCAATGTGTTTTGTCCTAGAGTGTTGAATGGGGTTTTTAGACAAGTTAATAGCACTAGTGTTGTCACATAAAATGGGTGCACAGCCAAGATCTACATTGTAGTCGTGGAGTTGATGTTTTATCCACATAACCTGTGTACCACAACTTCCTACTGCGACATACTCAGCCTCAGCAGTGGAGAGTGCCACAGAGTGTTGCTTCTTAGAAGCCCATGATATTAAACAGCCACCTAAGAATTGACAATATCCACTAGTACTCTTCCTATCAATTTTGCAACCAGCATAATCAGCATCCGAATATGAAATCAGATCTAGTTTACAATAGGTAGGATACCACAAACCCAATTCTTGGGTGCCGGCAAGGTATCTAAAGATGCGCTTGACAGCTCCTAAATGTGATTCTCTAGGACTAGACTGATATCTAGCACACATGCATACACTGAACTGAATATCTGGCCTTGATGCAGTTAAGTATAGTAGGGATCCGATCATACCTCTGTATTTCTTGGCATCTACCATGTTACCTTTTGTATCTGCTTCCAAGGTTGCACTTGTACCCATGGGTGACTCGATTGGCTTGCAGCTTTCCATGCCAAATTTCTTCAACATTTCTTTTATGTACTTGGATTGATTTATAAAATATCCTTCTCTGCATTGTGAGATCTGCAATCCAAGAAAGAATTGTAACTCACCCATTAGGCTCATTTCAAACTCATTAGTCATTAAATTTGCAAATTCAGTACACAAAGAGGTTTCAGTAGATCCAAACACAATATCATCCACATAGATTTGTACAATCAGTATATGCTTACCTTGGGTCTTGGAAAATAATGTTTGATCAATTTTACCTCTTGAGTATCCCTTTTTGGTGAGGAAGGAGCTCAACCTTTCATACCAAGCCCGAGGAGCCTGCTTTAATCCATACAAGGCTTTGTGCAATTTGAAAACATGATTAGTAAGTTCATCATTTTCAAAACCAGGGGGTTGTTCCACATAGACCTCTTCTTTTATAATGCCATTTAGAAAAGCACTTTTTACATCCATTTGTTGTAATTTGATTCCATGAGATGCTGCAAAGGCTAACAATATCCTGATGGCTTCTAATCTAGCAACTGGAGCATATGATTCTTCAAAATCAACCCCAAATTCCTGGTTGTACCCTTTAGCCACATGCCGAGCCTTGTTTCTCATTACAACCCCTTCTTCATTCAACTTGTTTTTATATACCCATTTGGTTCCAATTACAGGGTGAGATGTAGGTCTAGGGACAAGGCTCCACACCTGATTTCTTTCAAATTGATTTAGTTCTTCATGCATAGCATTTATCCATGATTCATCTTTTAAGGCTTCCTCTACAGATTTGGGCTCTATTTGGGACACAAGAGCAGGTTGATCCAGTTCATTTATGGCCTTAATTTGAGATCTAGTCTTCCTAGGATCATGTATTCCACCAATAATGTTATCTAAGGGATGATATCTAAGAAGTCTCAAGTTTTCAAGATTGTTACCTGAGATGATCTCTCCTTCGGTCTGATCATTAGAATTACCTTGGTTTCTTTCTTGATTCTGTGCTTCTTCATTCTCCTTCGGTTCTTCTTTGTCTTTCAGAAATTCTCCATCTTCTTCCTCCTTGCTGACCTGTTCATTTTTAATAAGATCATTGACTTCATCAAATGAGATATGAGGGGATTCTTCAACAATTTGATCTTTGGTGTTAAAAACCCTATAGGCTCTTGATCGGTCAGAATAGCCCAAGAATATTCCAGAGTCACTCTTTGGTTCAAACTTGTCCAACACTCTTTTATCGTTGTTATGAATGAAACATCTTGCACCAAAGATTCTAAGATGAGCTAGAGATGGTTTCTTACCTTTGAGCATTTCATATGGAGTTTTTGCACTAGATGGTCTTACCATTGCCCGGTTTACAATGTAGCATGCTGTGTTGACAGCCTCAGCCCAAAACTTCCTTGGAAGATTAGCTTCAACCAACATGGTTCTAGCCATCTCGACAAGAGTGCGGTTCCTCCTCTCTACAACTCCATTTTGCTCCGGTGTCCTTGGTGAGGAGAATCTGTGGGTTATGCCCTTGTTTCTGCAGAATACATCAAAATCAGAATTTTCAAACTCCCCCCCATGGTCAGATATGATTGTACACACTTTGGACTTACCATCCTGCTTCATTCTTTTGTAAAATTCCTGAAATTCATGAAAGGCATCACTTTTATGTGATAAGAACATTACCCATGTAAATCTGGAAAAATCATCCACTAGAACATAACCATATTTCTTACCACTCAGACTGGCAATTCTGGTTGGGCCAAAAAGGTCCATGTGTACAAGTTCTAGGGGTCTAGATGACTGACTTTCAGTTCTACCTTTGAATGATTTTCTTGTTTGCTTTCCTTGGGTGCATGCTTTACATACTTTGACATTTTGAGCAAACGAAATTTCAGGCAAACCAAGAACCATTTTATTTTTCACAAGTTTGTGCAGCACCCTATAGCTAACGTGCCCTAGCCTTCGGTGCCACAACCAGGTTAAGTCCTCCTTCTTGGCGGTTAGGCACAAGTTGGAGTGGGCTGGATCATCCAAGTCTATCATGTAGACATTGTTCACTCTCTTGCCCATAAACTTGGCTGTATCTGAATTTGGTTCAACAATCTTGCAGATCTTGGAGTCGAATATCACTTTATGGCCTTTGTCGCACAGTTGACTAATGCTCAATAAATTGTATTCCAGTCCATCCACCAGCAATACATTTTCAATACAGTTTGAAGGTTCCTTACCTATCTTACCTATCCCAATGATCTTTCCTTTGTTATTTCCCCCAAACGTCACATATCCTCCATCCTTTGAGCTCAGCTGGGAGAACTTGGTCTTATCTCCTGTCATGTGTCTTGAGCAACCACTATCTAAGTACCACTTGTTGTGCATGGCTGCCAGACATTCCTGCATGATAAATTACACAGAAACTTTTGGACCCCAATGGTACCCGGGTCCAAGATAGCTTGTGAAATCATGAAAGTGCTGTAATAACATTTTGGGAACCCACATTTTGTTAGAGCAGTTCATTTGTTCATTTCTTAACTTGTTCAGGTTGTGTTCCTTTTGATTTAATGTTCCTCTATTTTGAGTCCATTTTCTTAAATTCCAATTGCCATTTTGTTTCAGCTGAGAGAAGTTGTGGTTTCTGTTTGTGTGTCTGGTCGACATCTAGTATGTCTGTGGTCGACCAGGGTTTCTCCAGAAGCCAGCGCCTGTTCTGGCAGATCCTCTGGTCGACATAGGAGGAGTCTGTTGTCGACCAGCCTGTTTCCAGACACCTTGTTTTACAGGTTTGGGTTTATTAACATGATTTAATGCTCTGTTTGTCTGGTTACTTCTGTGAATTTGAACTTCTCGTCTGATATGGCTGTTGTTTTTAAGTTGATATAGATTGACCATTTTCCCTTTAGAATTCCTCTCTTCCAAGGTGACATTAGTCTGTTTAGAGGAACTTTCAGCTATATCCTTTTGTTTGTTTTGATATAAGTTTATTAAGGGGCCTTTTCCTTTAGAGTCAGCTGTTTTATTTAAAGTTTTTACTTGGAATTCCTTTTTAGCCGCTGGGTTGTACCCTAACCCCTCTTTCTGAAAATTTACTTTTATTCCTAACACAGCGTTCAAGTTTTCTTCACCCTTAGTCATTTTTTCCAATGTTTCCTGTTTGCTTTTCAGTTCACTTTGGATTCTTCTATTTCTTTCAAAAGTTGACTGTTTTCTTCCTTGAGTGAGTTGTTTCTTTCTTGAGTTAGCTTAGTTTCCTGTTCATATTCTTGAGTCTTTAGTTTTAACTCATCAATTGTATTTTTTAGTATCTCATTTTCTTCTAATAGCTCTTTGACATTTTCTTCATCTGTCGTGTGTTGATTCAGCTTATTTTGTAAGGTGGTGATTTCCAATTCTAGTTTAGTTCTGTTAGCAATTAAGTTGCTGTCATCATTGAGCTGATTAACTTTCTTCTTCAACCTTTTATTTTCCTTTCTTGTTGTTTCATATGTATCAAGTAAGTCTGAATAGGCTTCTTCCCAATCTGAGCTAGAAAAGTCTTGAAACTGGGAGGTTACCTCAAGGTCGTTGCTGTCTCCTTTGGCCATTAAACATGTGTTTCCTTCTTCTTCTTCGGAGGTTGTTTCCTCTTCGCTGCTTTCCTCCTCCTCGCTCCATGTGCTTATCATTGCCTTTGGTCTCTTGCCTTTCCACTTGAAGCTTGATTTCTTAGGAGCCTCTGGACATTCAGCCTTCATGTGTCCTGGTTTCCTGCAGTTGTAGCAGACAAGCTTGTTAGATGAAGCTTTGTTTTTGTCATACTTAAACTGGGATGATTTCCTTACCGTGCCCTTAGGATTTTTAAATCCCTTACCTTCCTTCCGCAGGAACCTTCTGAACTTTCTTGTTAGCATGGCTAGCTCGCCAGTTTCCTCACCTGTGCTAGATGAGTTATCAGTGTCAGATAATTCAGAGGTGCCTATTTTAGTCTTCAGGGCGAGCTGCTTCTTTTTCTTGCCCTCGTCTTCCTTTCCTTTTAGATTGACTTCATAGGCCATTAGGGAACCTACTAGTTCATCCACAGTCATAGTAGTGAGGTTCTTTGAGTCCTCAATGACTGTGGCCTTGGTATGCCACATAGGAGTGAGGGACCTTAAAATTTTTCTCACTACCTCTTGCTCCTTGTAGGTTTTTCCTAGACTCTTTAAGCTATTTGTTAGTTGCACTAGTCTAGCATACATATCAGAAATGTTTTCATCAGTTTTCATTCTAAACATTTCATATTCTGAGACTAACATATTTGCTTTTGACTCCCTTACCTCTGACGTACCTTCATAGATGATTCCGAGTCGATCCCACATCTCCTTGGCTGTTGCACATTGTGAGACTCTTGAGAACTCCGTGGGATGAAGTGCGCATTGCATTACGTTCATAGCTCCCCAGTTGATGGTTGATTTTCTGACCTGTTCTCTGGTCCAGGTATCCTCGTCTTCAGGCAGCTCATAGGGTCCGCGGCTCACTACTCTCCACATCTCATGATCTTGTGCTCTCAAGAACACCTGCATACGATTTTTCCAGTATGAGTAATCATTTCCATCAAAGTATGGTGGTCTAGTCACTGAGTGTCCCTCAGCCATTAGACTTCTAGAGTTCAGTCCGCTAGGTCTCTCCTGGTTGTTAGACCA
The DNA here is from genome assembly GCA_022559845.1 of Amorphophallus konjac. Lineage (NCBI taxonomy): Eukaryota > Viridiplantae > Streptophyta > Magnoliopsida > Alismatales > Araceae > Amorphophallus > Amorphophallus konjac. The sequence continues at coordinate 214,490,249 of CM040127.1, forward strand.
CATTTTCGGAGAGTCTAGCTCTGATACCACGTGTTGAGTACGGACTGAATAGATCTAGAGGGGGGGTGAATAGATCTAGCCCCTTTTTTCAATTAATAAACCAAGGATCAACTAGACCTTAAGCAAACGATGGATTGCAAAGATAAAACTGATAACTATAGCGATAGCAAACAATAGGAAGAGCACACACCACAAGCAAAACCACAAGACAGGATTTTTAGGTGGTTCAGTCTCTTCCTGAGACTTACATCCACCCCTTGCTCAACTTGAGCAAGGCTTCACTAATGAGAAATCCTGATCTCAATCAATACACCGCTGATACACAGCTTCTTCCTGCTGACACACAGCTTGTACCCGCTGCCACACAGCTTGACACTAGTTGTAAAGATGAGTAGAAAAACTTGTAACAGAGCTGAACATAAACGTTTGAAGCAGAGTAATTAAGGAGTTCAGCTTGGGACTCAATCACATAGAGAACAAGGCAAGACTCCCTGTAGGACTTCCAGCAGGATGCCTTCAGCTGCCTTGCTGCTGGAACTTGCAACGCCTTGAGCCAGGTCTTCTTTCTGCAGCACCGAAGAGCACTTCTGTCTTCTGCAGCTTTTTGATTGTAGGAGAGCCACTCTTCCTTTTCTGATTAGAGAAACTTCTGATCCTGATCTTCCTTAGCTTCTTCTCTGTTTTTCCATATTCAGTTCTCTGTGTTCTCTTCTCCTTTTTGCACCAGTTCTTATCAAGCTCGGAGCTGTTTCCCGCGCAAGTGCAAACCTGTTCGATTACCCGCTAAAAAACAGGGAGAAGATTAAGTAAAATCTAGAAGAGGTTTGACCGGTTCTTAGCACGATTCTCTCCTTGAATCCCGTGCGGAATCTTATCCTCTGAACAGCCCAACAACCTGCAACAGCAACCTGCAGGTTTCAAGGAACCGAAACTGAATTCGGTTGGATTTCGGTTCTGGACGCTGAACCGCTTGTGGTCGACAACGACCCTGTCTCTGGTCGACAATGAGCGATGTCCAGACGGCTGGTTCTTCGGGCTGATGCTCGTATCCCTCATTGTTGACAATAGCCCTGTCGCTGGTCGACAAGGGGCAATGTCCAGATGACGGGCAGTTCTGTCTGATGCTCAGTCTGTTCCGTGGTCGACAACGAGCAGGGCTCTGGTCGACAACCAGAGTGCGTACAGAGGAGAAATAACTTGGGCTGTGCTTGGTTGGATTCGTTGGTCGACAATGACCACTTCTCTGGTCGACAAGCAACCTTTGACATTTCTTCTGATTTACTGATTTCACTTATACTTCAGTAGACCTGAAATTACTTGAACTATCAGAAGTGACTTGAATTATCATTTTTACATTGAATTAGTCAAACATATCTTTTGTTCATCATCAACTTGCCATGAGTTCATTGCTTTATATTGAAGGATCAATCAAATGACTTGCACGTGTTATGAAGATAGTAGATTGTTGATTAGTCAAACATATCTTTTGTCATCATCAAAACTAAGGGATGCACAACATATATAAGTTGAATAAAGCTCTCTATGGTTTGAAGCAAGCTTCTAGAGCTTGGTATGACAGGCTCAGCAAATTCCTTACCGAGAAGAAGTTCTCGAGAGGTGAGATTGATCAAACGTTGTTTACAAAGGTAAGTCACCCTGACATACTTATTCTTCAGATTTATGTGGATGACATTATTTTTGGTTCAACTAACCTAAAGACATGTAAGGAATTTTTTGACTTAATGACACAAGAGTTTGAAATGAGCTCAATGGGTGAGCTGAAACTCTTTCTTGGATTGCATGTGACTCAAACCAAAGATGGAACCTTTATCACCCAGTCCAAATACATTAGGGACCTCCTGAAGAAATACAAGCTTGAAGACCTCAAGGACATTGTAGCTCCAATGGGTACCTCTACAAGTCTTGATCAAGATACAAAAGGTAACCCAGTGGATCAAAAGTTGTATAGAGGTATGATCAGATCCCTTTTGTACCTCACTACATCTAGGCTTGATATACAATTTGCAGTATGTTTATGTGCTAGATTTCAGGCTAGTCCTAAGGAGTCTCATTTTAGTGCAGTGAAAAGGATCTTTAGGTATCTGTCAGGCACCCAAGAACTTGGTCTTTGGTACCCTGCTAGGTGTGAGTTCGAGCTTATATCTTACACTGATGCAGACTATGCTGGGTGTCGGATAGATAGGAAGAGCACTAGCGGATATTGCCAATTCCTAGGTGGTTGCCTAGTATCTTGGGCCTCTAAAAAGCAACACACTGTAGCACTCTCCACTGCAGAGGCAGAATATGTTGCTGCAGGGAATTGTGCTACCCAGGTACTATGGATCAAACATCAGCTCTCAGATTACCAGATAAGTCTGGGATGCATTCCTATTCTATGTGACAACACTAGTGCCATCTGTCTAACTAAAAATCATGTTCACCACTCTAGGACTAAGCACATTGATATTAAACATCATTTTCTTAGAGATGCTGTGAGCAAGAGTGAAATTGAATTAGTCTTTGTTGAAACTGAAAAACAAGTTGCTGATATTTTTACAAAACCTCTTGGAAATGAAAGATTTAGATATCTAAGAAGAGAATTGGGGCTTTGTAATTTTCAGCAGGAAAATGACTAATTTTTCTCTTGTAATGTCTTGTAGAGTGCTTGAAATAATTGGTTTGCATGTTCTTGAACTTGTGAATCAAATTGTTTGATGATAGAATAACCACATGTGGACTGAGTACATAAGTTGCTGCACATCTTGCACATATTATCTCTGTAGTCGATGCATTGTCGGGCATATAGTCAACGGATGGTTGTGCATGTAGTCAATCAATTGCATTGTATAGACTCTATGTTGAAGCATGCTCTACACATAGTCGATGCACCCAATGTATTAACTGCATGATAGGTTGAATCATTGCAAAGTTTAGAAATGCATATTGTTGTCAGGGGGAGGGTTGCATTATCAAAACTAAGTTCAACCCCTTCACAGAATGGATAACTATCTAGTGATTGGTTCATTATCGTGACCTGAAATTATTACAGCCCTTCTGTTATAAGAATCACATGTGCTTACTGATTGAAATTAAGGTTTAACTTTAATAGACTATAAAGTTTAAAAGACTGTCTTCTTAAAATAAGATGATAGAAAACATTTATAGCTCTTAACCTCTATCTCATGATTATGATAGAACAAGTCCTCACAGTACCTGAACATGACAGATTTAGTGTTGGTTAAGGTTTGAAAACCAAGAATTATGTATTGTTCTTAAACAAGTCTCTCCTAAAATGACAAGGGCAGCTAAATTTAAGACCATAAAAGAAAAAGAAGTGAACAAAGTGGCAGAGCAATGACTGAGTTTCACTGAGAAACTGAGGTCTCCATTAAAAATAATAATATATGGAGAGTACCTTAAGTCATGAAGTGACTCAGGTTATCTCTGTTCATTTGGTCGAATCTACAAGGGAGATTTCACTGAATAACTACGGATATTGGCCTCTGATCAAGGTATACCCTTAACGTCAAAGGTGTAAATTATTCCTGTAGCTTTGATCAGAAATAGATATAGTAGTTTGTGCTTAGTAACTGGGGGTATCAGCCTCTGATCAAGGTATACACCGAATGTCAACGACATAAATGATACTTGTCTGTTCAATAAGTTCAAGTTTAGAAGCATGTGAATGAAATTACTGTAACCCTTAGAAAACAAATATCATTAAGTGTCAATTGTTTAATCTCAATACATGTTCAGGTGACTTTCCATGCCTTTCACTTTCTCTGAAGTAACTAGGGTATTGTCTCGACCTAGACTATTATGGTCATGTGACTTAAGTTCATTGCTATAACTGATGCATATGATCCTATCTCAAAAAGCCAGTTCTTTCTACTCACATTCTATCACTGTTAAACCTAATTGACATCAGGAAAGCCATTGCTTGATTCATATATTTTAAGGATTGCGACATAATGTGCTCACATTCTGAACTGCCACATAGAACGTTGGTCCTGTCTTTCCTCCTTATTTGCTGATGGCAAAGGGGGAGAATGTGCAGGGGGAGATGGGACATGAGTCTCATTGAGTGTTAGTGCATATTAGTGCATACATCTATTAGTGCATAAGTCTGTGCATGCATGAACTGATCTCATGGCATCTATTCATTGTGTTGCCATCATCAAAAGGGGGAGATTGTTATGCCCCATGTGCCTTGATGATGGTATAGAGTTTTGATGATAGCAACCACTAATGAATCATGTAGATTAGAATTAGTAAATGTTCTGCATGCTTCATCGTTCTTCATACTTCAGCATATATACTTCATGAATGAAGAGAAAAGGGGGTGTGCGTTAACACAGTATGGACATTGCGTTGACGCAGCTATACGGTGCATTGTCTGTTCTCTACATCAATTCTATTCTAGTTCGTGCATAGCTTGCATTGGTGCATTAATTATAGTTGCACGCCACATAGTCAGTGCATTGACCATCTCTTGCTTATCACTGATCGATGTGTGTTTGCATGTGTTAGCCATAGTCAGTGCACTCGTTTGTTTCATGCGTACACTAAGTCTGCACTCCGTTGGTTTGATGACTGAGCAAGTCTATACATCCATTAGCTGATGACTGAGCAAGTCTATACATCAGTTAGCTCAGCTCGTGGCTTAGTCAGTGCATCTGTGTTCATTATGCATCTTTCTCATCAAAGTCTGTACATTCTTTGGTGGCTAGTAGTTACATCCTCCGTTGTTTCACTCGACCAAGTCAGTATACCAGTGTTCTTCATGCATATACATAGTCAGTGCATCACTTTGTTTTATGCATACACAAGTACACAAAGTTTGTACAACCGCTGCTAGTGCGAGCATGTAAGTTCATGCATCATCACACCAGCAAGTCTGTACATCGTTATCGCATGCACACTAAGTCCATACACTCCTTGATGGCATGCCTGAGCATTCATCTTCATAGTGCATACTTTGTTACATGCATACTGCACTACACACCGGCAAGTCTATACATGCGTAGTTCAAATCTCAAACCTACTCGATGCATCTTTTTCGCTTTCTTTAGATTGATTCAAACTGATAATCAAGTTTGATCTGATAGGACTGCTGGTCGAGGAAACTAAGAAGGGCATGTGATCCAAGAAGGGAGGATGTGCCAGGATCGTGACACGTGTGACGCAGCAAGCTGAAATGCTTCCACGTGGTCAAGGCATTTGGGCGGGAATTGTGGAGGACACACGCCCACCTATCTGCTACTGCTATAAAAAGAAGACTTCTCCTTCTGGAGAAGCTGATCGTGCGAGAAGATCTGTGTGTGCTATTGAGAACAGAATAAAAAGAGAGAGTGCAGTAGAGAAGAAAAGAAACGATCCGGAGAGAAGAGAAAAAGATAGTTCAGTGAGAGGAGTCTGAGAGATTTTCTCTGAATGATTGTTCATCAGTTTCTTGGTTCAGATACCAGAACTGAGATTGCTCATTGTGAGCTACATTTCACTTGAGATTTCTTGCTTTTCGTTTGTTTCTATTTTGTTTTCTGAAACCTTGTTCTCAAGCTGTTAGTCAGCAGAGCTAAGCTATATTGCTCACCGGGCAGAGGAGGATTCCTCTGGATGGGTTAAGCTGTAGTCCCCAGCAGTTGGCAAAGCTGTAATGCCCAACGGTCAAGCTGTTAGTTAGCGGTTATAGGCAAGTTGTGAGGCCCAGCAATTGAAGCTGTGAATCAGCGGTTGAAGCCACATTCTGGATTGGAATGTGGGGTGGACGTAGATCTCGGGTTTGAGATCGAACCACCTTAAAAACTTCCTATCTATTGTGTGTTTGTCTTGCGAATTGTTGTTCATCTTGGTTATCTCTTTCATCCGCTATAGATGCTTGATTAGAATCACTTAAGCTCAGATCTACTATAGTTGGCTATCTGTGATTACTTTAGCTTATCTCTCTATCGTCCTGCAGCAGCTTGTTTTATTTCCGCACTTGAGATTGCTGCAGTCGATTTTATTGGGTGACTGATCTATTCACCCCCCTCTAGATCGTTCATAGACCCTCATCAGGATCACTTAACGGTCCATGGGAGGTGCGTTAGGATATCGTAACGCGCTATGATTGATGCGTTAGGGATGAAAAGGTGACAAATGAAATGGAGAGTTCGCCAAGCAATGTCCAGCTGACAAGGACGAGGAACCAAACCCAACCAAGAAGAAAATGACCCGTGAAAGAGACCTCAAATTCTCCAAGAAGACTCAGCAAGGGTGAACAACCTGGAGCATCATTAAAAATGAATAAGGAGATGACTCAACTCATCGGTCATAAAACGGGTGTCAATAGGAGAGAAGAACGTGAGTCGACGGGGGTGAACCGGCCGGAGAAGGAGCTCACGTGCGCACCGATTCACCTCCGCTTTCTCCTTAATTTTTTTGGAGCGGGGAGGGTTCGGTCGACAGAACCAACTCGGTCGGTCGACCGAATCTCCCAGCTGTAGGGTGGCCCACTAATGGAGTCAACCCCAAAGGCGTAGGGCGTCAACGCCGCCACTGGCCGGTCGATCGAAAACCCAATTTGGTAGACCAAACCAGTGGACAAACCCCAAACCGGTAGAACTGTCTCCTCTTTATTCTTAATGGGTTTGATTGTTTCAGGTTGTTTGTTCGATCAAGGTGGAATGCATGCAACTCAATGCACCAGGTATGCTCATTTTATTTGTTTAAGATGAGCCCAAGGAGCCTCCCGTCCTTGCTAAGATTTGTTCATGAAAATGTGGCGGGAAATCTATACGTAGCTTAACATGTGCATGGGATTTTTTTTGCATGGAATTTTTTTGTATGGGCTTATGCAAAGGGCAATGCCATGCCCCAATTTATATATGAGAAGAGGGTGCTTAAAATCTCTGCTATAGGTTCCAAAAGGCCCGTGTAAATGCAGCTGACAATTCAGAGGTCCTCTTTATTCATTCATTTTTTGTTCATTTACTCTTATTTTTAGGGTTAGCAATGTTCAGATAGTTGTTGCTTATCAACCGCATTCCTGGCGGAATTTTTGGCAGCACGTCCCCCGGACCCAGGGTTTGTGGGGTGTGAAATAGAGACTCACCCACGGAAGGATCTGAGGCGGCCTCCATGGGCGAACTAAGAGTAGCAACCCCAAAACCCGAGTTGGGTATGGAACCCCGAGGGCTAGCCTATGAGGGGCTCCGACGACCCATGGGCAGTAGCATTCGATGCTTTGAGACATAGTTTTTTTTTATGCTGGCCGTCGTGTGGCCATTTCTATTCACCTCTCGAATGAAGTTCCCCGGGGACCATGCTATGAAGAAGCGAATCCCGGGGGCCCGAGGTGATCATCGTAAGAAAGCGAACAAAGCACCTTGGCATGCGAAGGGGACATCTGAACTCTGGGCAGATTGAGAGAAGTGACGGAGCCCCCACAACTCATCGGAGTGAGTGAGAGGGCAACCAATTGTCTCCTCAAAAAAAGGGGGTATCATACATCCATTAAGCGCAGTGGCCTACGCTATGGAACGAGGAAGAACTGCTTAAGCTAGAAGAAGGAGACAAAAATATAGCACATATCATCTAAAATAGTTGGGATTCTTTTTATTCTTTATAAACACGACAGAGTACAGGGGGAAGTATACATCATGCTCAAGGCAAAATAGAAAAAAGGAATAAAGAAGAAAAAAAGTGAAGATGGGGCGAGGAGAATGGAGCACGGGCTCCTCTCCCCCTATACCATCACCTCTCCTACTCTCCTTTCTCCATCACCCTTCTTCTTTTCTTCCCTCCACAGGCGCAGGTGCACAGACAGATAGACAGGCTCTCTCCCCTTCCTTTTCTTCTTCTCTTCTTGCCATTGGCTTCTTCTCTTCTTGTCAAGGACCTCTAGTAGCCAACCACTTCTTCGACGGGCTTGGGTTCCTTTTATAGGAGTGGGAGTGGAGGAGATGTTCGAACTCTTCAGCTCCCTCCTATTCTTCATCTCTCGTTTTGTTTCCCCGCTCGGAACCATCACCAGGCTACCTATATGAGGCAGGAGGGTAGCCAGCACTATCTATAGGGGGCTGGAGGGTAGCCAGCGTGTCTTCATTAGGTTGGCCGAGCTCGAAGGCGATGAGGCTTGCATCCTCACACCGGTCCATTGGTCAAGCATGGGCTTTGCCCGGAGGATAACTCCTCACGCGAGAGTCATTCGATGGCCCGTTGGACGGGCATTGAATGCCTTGCCGGAGGGCGGGACTGTTGAGTACTTTGAAGTGATTTTAATGAAAATAAAACCCCAGACATGACATGTATTAATGATTAAATACGAGCTTCGTATGCAATTAAGGACTAATTCCATCATGAATTATGGTTAGAAGTTCATAACTTTCCATACGCGTAAAAAGAGCTCAAATGGACTTGAAATCAAGAACAACATACGTTCAATTCATTCCTTCATCATGTGGATATGATTTACTGGGCTGACAACTCATTTCTATAGGTTTTCAACAGTTCGGTCGACCAACGGATAAGGGCCGGTCGACCAGTTTTTCCAGCAATCAAAAATGAACAAGTTGTTACAGTCTGGTCGACCTAAGGTTAGAGTCCGGTCGACCGGAATTTCCAGGGATGAAATATCAATAGTCTGTTACAGACCGGTCGACTGCCCCATGTCATCCGGTGGACCGCCCGCCCCGAAGTAGCTATATTTGACTTTTTGTTTCATGAACGAGGAGAGGTCTTCTCCTTGGATTGTTTAATCCCAAAGCCACTAGACATGCCATGATTTGTGGATCTGGTTCCTGGCCTGTCCTTTGACCATCCAAGATGTATAAAAATATTTCATTGGGGCCAAAAACCCTAATCACGTAAGGAGATCAAGAAGGCTATGAAAGGGTGGAAGATAGCTTCTACTGTAGCTCCGTGACTAGTGCTGCGTCCAAGAGTTCTTCATCTAAGAGCAAGATTTTTAAGATCATCTGCAGGCCATTCATGTGAAGATCAAGCTGAGGAGAAAGCTTCATCCAAGATCATCTTCATCCACTAAGGGGGAGCTTAAATCAGAGTTTTTCATTTTGTGTTTCTCCCTTATTTTTCATCAAGCTTCAAGTGTGTGATCTTAAACATTTAAACACTTGTGTGTGTGTGGATTTACGCAGATCCGTGTGTGTGTGTATGTGTGTTTCTTCTAGTCTTCATAACTCTTTGTGATTTGGTGCTTGTGCACCTTCGTGGGTGTTCCAAACTCCTCACGTGTGTGTGTGTGTGTGTTTTGATCTTGTAATCCTTTACAAGATAGTGTGGGAATCCTCACAGATCATGAGGGGTGGACGTAGGTTGCCGTTGTTGCATCTGAACCACCTATAAATCACTGTCCTTTGTGTGGTTTGTTCCTTTTCTTCTACCTATTCTGTGCAGCACACACGTAGATTAATTTGGTTGTATTGTTTGAGTTAGATCTTGCATAATTTATCATTCTCATATTAGATCTCAGGTATATTAAAAGGTGGGTTCAGATCGACACGGCAAACCTTGTCAGGAAGATAACATCGTGTGTGAGTAGAATCTTCAGATTTCCACCTCCGCCATTGTACCTAAGATCGGTTGAGTGTGATAGATTTTATTAGATCTGAGAGTTTATATATATATCTAAAACCTCAAGGACATTGCAGCTCCCATGGGTACCTCCACAAGTCTTGATGAAGATACAAAAGGTAACCCAGTGGATCAAAAGCTATATAGAGGTATGATCGGATCCCTTTTGTATCTCACTGCATCTAGGCTTGATATACAATTTGCAGTATGTTTATGTGCTAGATTTCAGGCTAGTCCTAAGGAGTCTCATTTTAGTGCAGTGAAAAGGATCTTTAGGTATCTGTCAGGCACCTAAGAACTTGGTCTTTGGTACCCTGCTATGTCACGCCCCGAGCGTGGAAGATACCCGGAGACGCGTGACGAGTTTATATCAATCATTTCAATCAGAGTAGTAGTGTATTTGACACAAAGACAGAGTGCGTAATTATAAAGATAACCCAATCCTTTATTTCCTTTATAAAAATATGTCTATTACAAACCCTTGCAAATGCTAAACCTAATAAAAAGAAAAGTACAAAGTTGACTCAAGAAAATATAGAAAAGACAGGACTAGTTGACGCTTGAGAAGCTCTAATCTCTTTCACTCTTGACCTTCCCCGTCCGATTGAGTCTCGTCGTCAGACTTACCTGAAAAGTAGGGAAACACTGAGTGAGCGAACGCTCAGTAGGAAATTATATCTCAAGAACTAGCAAGGGGTTTAAGTAATTACAATTTTTTACATGTAAATGCACCATGGCTATGCATACTTACGTAAAATGACAAGATAGAGAGTATAACAAGAGATAATGAAGTGAACTATTCATGAACTTTCAAGAACTTGTATCAAATATATGTCAAGATATTTATCATGTCATGTGGGAATTGGCTATTTCACGCAAGTACTTTGCCCGTGTCGGGCCACGCTAGTAAAGTCACGCAAATCAAGTCACGCACACAAGTAAGAGAGAGATTGTAGAATGCCAATTAGATCAAGAGAAAATAGTACTTCGGTGTAATGCTAGACACCGTGATCATTACAACTCCCATGGGCACTAGTACTTTTGGGTGCTCCTCCCAGGACCAGATCGGGCCCTTATATGCACAGCATTAAAGATAGATCTAGACATCCACTTTATTGTATAGCCAATATGGAATTTCAAGGAAAAAGCTTGTGGAAATTTAAGATAGAGTAGAGCTCAAAATTGAACTCGATAGAATCATAAATATCGATAAAACTGGGTGGAATTGGTTCCCTAACTTGGGTATCATGACATGTAAGTGCCCACAAGTAGATGGTCACTCTTTTAATATAGAATTGAGGTCCACAAGAATATCATAATAATGTTTGATATAGAATTGGGGTCCACAAGAACATCACAATAATGGCATGCTTTCCCCGTTCATTAAGATAATTCTCATATCATACACATAGCATAACATGAGGGCCGGTATACCATGTTTCTATAGAGTGACATGGCAAAGTAGTGTGATAGGTTTTTATGGTACAACCCGCTCAATCGGCCTTGAGAGAATCCAAGGCTCGAGGAGTCTTATGGAGGTCTCTATGACTAACTCGCTAGTCCAAAGGAACGGAATGTCCAATGGAGAGCTTGTATGTCACTGAGAATTGAGGGGTAATGCGATAAACCATCGTGAAACATGGGACTATATTCATGGAATGGAAATATAGTGCCAGATAATATAATTATATATATATCTAAACCCTCGGTTAACAGAAAACGGGTCAAAATAGTAACACAGAAAAATAGCGACTTAATCTAAGTCATTACATATCAAATTAACGCCTTCTATAGGGGCGTTTATTTATGATTTAACGACTACACTAGCAGCCGTCCATTAGATTTATAATATTTTACAAAATTACCAATTTCTAGAATTTTCATGCAAACGCGCCTCATAGAGGGGCGTTAATTTTTAAAGTCACGCCCTGGTGCAGGGCGTCAGTTATGTAAGAGACGACCTATTCCAGGTCGTTAATTCCTTAACATCTGAAATAGGATTCATGAACAGTATAAATTTCTAGATAATAAAATTTTCAGGAAAAAGGATCACACGGTCAGGAAGAGAAAAATAGCAGGATTCAACAAGTATGATCATGCATTAGATTAGATACATGGTTTACTTGATATAGAATTTTAAACATGGATAATTAATAATTAAGTGAAGTTGACGACTCCTAGGCAGGGCGTCAAAACAAGAATTAGCGCCCTAGTCTGGGTCGCTTCCCTAAAAATTAGCGCCCTATGGAGGGTCGCTACTTACACTATTTTTCAGAAAACTATGAAAAACGCAGAGAATCTATATGCATGAATTGACAGATGACTTTATCATAATTACTATGTTGATTTGGGCTACAATTCTTGAGAAAACCTACCTGACTGATCTGGGTGAAGACACGGTTAGGATTTTTGAAGAGAAAATGATACTCTGTTTGCAACAGAGTCTTCTGATCACCGGAAGAAGAAGAAGATGATGAAGAACTCCACGTCCTTCAACTATATGAGAGTTCCTTCTCGATGCAGGCAACCTATAGGAGAATAAGATGAAGAAGCATTAGTTTTCTTCATAATACTCAACTGAAGGCAGAGGAAGAAGAACACTTGTTCTTCACGCACGGCAGCAGCAGAGCTTTCCTTCGACCAAATAGCTTATTAGGGTTCGACAGGAAGGGTTATTTATAGAGTTTTTACGATACTAATGGAGTTAGTATCGTATTGGAAGTAATATTTCCCTAAATAGAGTTCTTACCCTATTCAACCTTCCACGTAGTTATCCAGAAACTTGCTCTGGATAGTCTCCTGGTTCGAACGAAATTAACGCCTTCACATAGGGCGTTAGTTTAAATTGACGCCTTTGTTAAAGTCATTTCTTATGTAAAACGCGTCCATGTGGAGGGCGTCACGTTTACTTGTCCCTTTTTATTATTTTGGCCGTTTAAGAATTGACGACATCTGCTGTGGTCGTCCTTTCTGGAATTCGCGCCTTGTATAAGGGCGTTTATTTTTCAAGTGGCGCCTTGAGTCAAGGCGTTATTTTCATTTTGGTTTATTATTTACTTCTTTAGGCTCTTATCATGTAGCAACCCTGATAAATGAATATTTGAAATGAATTAAAATATATATATTATAGAAGTAATACAGATAATAAGAAGAGGGTTAAAGGGGTGAATAAAACCAAAATGCAAATAACGCCTCTTATTAAGGCGTTAATTTAATAATAAACGCCTCTAGCTAAGGCGTGCTTAAAGAAGTGACGCCCTCACCTCACGGCGTCAATTTCAACCGACAAACAGGGCAAGGCCAAGTAACACCTCTAGTATGGGCGTGTTTTAAAACAAAGAACGCCCTCGTACCAGGCGCTTCTTAAGAAACGACTTGAACCAGGTCGTCAATTCAGGAATCGACGCCCTGACCAAAGTCATTAATTCCATTCGTGAACCGTTCGAACCCAGAGCTTATCCAGGGAAGGATCATGTTAATCTAATAAGTGGTTAATAGGGCAAGGACTCTAATAAGGATATATTACCCGCACTCAAACACTACCCCTATTAGAAATACCAAAATCCTATAAATAGTCTTGATCGAACAAACCCTAAACCTATTTGATTCAAGCCTCTGTGATGGTAAGTAAAGAACAGAACTGTTCTTCTTATTCCTTTTTCCTGTTTCGAGTGTATGAAGAACTAACGTTCTTCATCTCCTTCTCTTCTTACAGGTCGAAGAGAGCACACGTTGTGAAGAACATAGGTAAGGTTCTTCTAAAACTTTTCCTAACTACGGTTATGTCCCCATCTTCCTCATTTTCCTTCCTTTTTCCTACAGATCGATTGTTGGGTGAAGTTCCTGAGAATAGAAGATCAATATCTTCATCATCCTCAGCAATCACAATCACCTTCTCTTCCTGTTACTGCTGCCGTCAGAAGACTTCAGCGGGATTCTTCGTCCCTTCGATTAAACTAAATCAACCATTAAAGGTAGGATTTTCTCAAGTATGTAGCCCAAAGTATATAAGAATCGTAGTGAAATCATATGAGCATACACCTGCATATAGTTTTCCTAAGTTTTAAACGATTCTGTTGAATTTTTGAAAGGAACGTCCTTACCAAGGGCGTGATTTTGAAATACGCGACCCAAACAAGGGCGCTACTTGTAAAGAAACGACCTTGATCAGGTCGTCAATTTTAGATTTGACGCCCTATACACAGGCGTTAATTTCATTTAATCATTAATCACCCATGTTAAGAATTGATTATCTATGAAATCATGATTCTACAATAATGCATGATCATATGTCTTCAAACCTGTTAATTTTATTGTCATGACCATACATTCGTTCTCCATGAATTCTATTATCCTGAAATTATTACTGCCCATGAAAATTCATGGTATTTCTTGGATTCACGACCGTGGCTAGGTCGTCTTTCACTGGACTAACGCCCGATACTAGGGCATGAATTGAAAAGTAACGCCCCTTCATAGGGCGCGTTTCTGTTAAAATCCCGAACAATATATTCTGTAAAAATAAGAATTTAATGATTAACGCCCCTGCCAAGGGCGCATTTTTGATAATTTCTGAAAATAAATATGTTCTGTAAAATATTGTAAATAAAAAGACGCCTGCTACTATAGTCGTGTCATTGCAAAGAAACGCCCCTGTCCAGGGCGCGTTTTAGATAAATTAATGAAATATTAAAATTCTGAAAAATGGAAACATGTGTAAACGCCCTTCTGTTAGGCGTTAATTACTTGATAAACGACTCTGCTTAAGTCGTTACTTTACTGTAAAACTGATTTTCCACTGTTCTGTTAACCGATGGTTTCATATGTTATATAATATATATATCGGCACTATTCTCCACTCCGTGAGTATAGTCCCACGTTTCACGATTGTTTTATCGATCACACTCAATTCTCATTGACATACAAGCTCTCCATTGGACATTCCGTTCCTTTGGACTAACGAGTTAGTCATAGAGACCTCCGTAAGACTCCTCGTACCTTGGATTCCCTCAAGGTCGACTGAGCTGGTTGTATCCTAAAAACCCATTACACGATCTTTGCCATGTCAATCTAAAGAAACATGGTATACCGGCCCTTATGATTATACACAGAGTATATCATAAGAAATTCTTAATGGGATGATGATATCATGTCATATCATGTCATTCTTGTAAACCTCAATTCTATGATAAGAATGAGGGTATCTTATCTTTGATATACTGTTCATGTGGACCTCAATTCTATATAAAGAATGTCCATATTGATTTGTCATAGTACCCAAGTTAAGGGAACCATATTCTACCTAGTTTTATCGATATCGTGATTATACCGTTATTATCGCCATTCTATGTCCTTTGTCATATTTTTGGACTCCATTCTGTCAAAGTTGTCATACATGTCTACAAGCTTGATTATTGAAATTCAAAAACTGGCTATATATATAAGAGTGGATGTCAAAACACATGATAAATGTCTACGCATATAGGGCCCGATCTGGTCCTGGGAGGAGCACCCGAAAGTACTTGTGCCCATGGGAGTTAAAATGATAAGGTATCTGGCATTATACCGAGTACTTTACTTGCTTGATTTGAACATTCCACACATATCTTGTACTTGAATCGTACTTGACTTGACATGAAATGCGTGACCCGAGAAAGGGTAATTACTTGCTTGCTTGATACATGATAGCCAAAATTCTTGACATGACTTGTTAAATGTACTTGCTTGAATATCTTGAGTATCTTGTTGAAAGTTCATGATTAGTTCATCTTATTCTTTGATATTACATTCTCTCTATCTTGTCGTTTTATGCGAGCATGCATAGCTTTATTGCATTCATGAAAGATGTAATTACTTAAACCCCTTGCTAGTACTTGAGATATAATTTCCTACTGAGCGTTCGCTCATTCCGTTTGTCCATTTTTACTTTTCAGGTAAGTCCGACGACGATGGAAGTCAATCGGATGGGAATGGTCAAGAGTGAAAGTGATAGAGCTGCTCAAGTGTCATCTAGTCTTTTCTATAGTTTCTTGAGTCAAATATGTATTCTTTTCCTTTTTATTAACCAGAGTATTGGATTTGTAATAGTCTATCCATTATGAAATAAAGGATTGGGTTATCTTTACTTTTACGCATCTCTGTCTTTGTGTCGAATACACGACCACTCTGATTGACATGATTGATATAAACTCGTCGCGCATATCCGAGTATCTTCCGCGCTCGGGGCGTGACAGTTTTTGTGGTATCAGAGCCTAAGGTATTCAATTCCTAGGAAAAATCCAAGTCCAAGGATAAGTTGAACGTTTAACCAAGTGAGATTGGGTAGAACCAAGGGTTAAGAGTCAATGAGTCTTTTAATAAGATCACAGTGATATAATACTAACGTAGCTATTGTAATTGTAGGATAATGGCTGCCGAACGTGCTCAATGGCGCAACATGCAGCGTACCCTTCAAGGAATGACTCAAGTGCTACAACAGGTAGCACAGGGTGGTGCTCCACGAGCTGGAAGCTTACACCAAGCCTTTAAGAGCATGAATCCCCCGAAGTTTATGGGATCGACCGATCCGGACGATGCCGAGCATTGGGTTCGGGAGACTGAACGTATATTCCGTGTTATGCAATGCACGGATCAGGACAAAGTCTTATTAGCTACTTTCCAGTTAGAAAAGGATGCTAGATGCTGGTGGGAGTCTATTGAAGCAACCATCGATCCTACTCAAGTAACATGGGAAGAATTTGTGGAATACTTCAATGCTAAATATTTCTCGGACCGAGTCCAAGAAAAGAAGGCTGCAGAATTCGCTGCATTAAAGCAACGATCTTTATCATTAGCAGATTATGAAGCTCAGTTCTCCAGGTTGTCTAGATATGCTAAGCATCTTATTAGCATGGAGAAGATGAAAGCCCGTAGATTTCTTAATGGGCTTAGGCCCCACTATATTACTCAACTGGCGCCTATGGACATCCAAGTTTATTCTGAAATAGTGCGCCGAGCTCAATTACTTGAAGATGCCACGGAACTATCTGATAGGATCCGTGGGAAAGACAAGAAGGAACAAGTCACGGGTTCGAGTTCTTTCAAACCCAATTTCAAGAAGAGGCCCAATAATGGAGGTTCTTCCTCTCAAGACCATAAGTTTAAAAAGACCAAGCCTTTCTCTATCACAACTACCCCTTCTAATACAGTATGCAAGCATTGTGACAAGGCTGGTCACAAGACAGAAGAATGCTAGAGGAAATTAGGAGCTTGTCTCCGTTGTGGGAGTCGCGAACATCGGATTCCCGATTGTCCATTAATGAATGACCAAGCCGGTGACGGTAAACGCCCGGTGACAAAGAACGCTCGACTTCATGCAATAAAGGAGACCGAGCAAGAAGAAGGTGGACTGGTAGAAGGTACATTAACAGTTTGTTCCAAAAGTGCTTATGTCTTATTTGATACGGGTGCATCGCATTCCATTATTTCTAAGAAGTTTGCCGACCCGTTATCGTTAGAACCAGAATGGATAAAAATAGTTCTAACTACTCCTCTTGGAAGTGAAAATGATATTACTCATCACTACCAAAACTGTGAGGTAATGGTTCAAGGTAGAAATTTACCTATAGATCTCATATGCCTCGATCTAAAGGAGTATGATGTTATGGTAGGATCGGACTGGTTATCCAAATACCAGGCAACGGTTGATTGCCGCAATAGCCAAATTGCTTTCAAAGATATTCCAGAATTAGTCTTTACTCGCCCCAAGAGTCGGAGCAATTCCCCTCTTATTTCGGCCCTCCGAGCTAGCAAGCTCATCAGGAAAGGATGTACAGCTTTCCTTGCATTTGTCACAGTTAAGGAAACAAAGGACACTAAGCTAGAAGAAATTCCAGTAGTACAAGAATTCCCGGACGTGTTTCCGGAAGAGTTGCTGGGATTACCCCCTCAAAGGGATGTGGCCTTCACCATTGACTTAGTCCCTAGTGCTGGTCCTGTTTCAAGGGCACCCTATAGGATGTCACCTGCTGAACTCAAAGAGTTGAAGGAACAATTGATGGGACTAATTCGAAAAGGGTTCATTAGACCAAGTACTTCCCCGTGGGGAGCACCTGTACTGTTTGTAAAGAAGAAAGATGGATCCATGAGATTGTGCATCGACTATCGATAGTTGAATCATCTCACTATCAAGAACAAGTATCCACTGCCGAGAATCGATGAGTTATTTGATCAGATTTCAGGATCCAAATATTTTTCCAAGATTGATCTCAGGTCGGGATATCATCAGTTAAGAATCAAGGATGATGACATTCATAAGACTGCATTCAGAAGCAGGTATGGCCATTACGAATTTGTTGTTATGCCTTTTGGACTAACAAATGCCCCTGCTACCTTTATGCAGTTAATGAATAGTATATACAGGCCTTACTTGGATCAATTCATAGTAGTCTTCATTGATGATATATTGATATATTCCAAGACTAAGGAAGAACATGAAGAGCATTTGAGGATTGCATTACAAGTCTTGAGGACAAATCAATTATATGCAAAACTCAGCAAGTGCGAGTTCTGGCTTGAAGAAGTGGCTTTTCTCGGACATGTCATATCCAAGGACGGTTTATCTGTAGATCCGTCAAAGGTTGAAGCTGTAAGAAACTGGGAAAGACCTACTAATGCAAGCGAGATCAGAAGTTTCTTAGGTCTTGCAGGATATTATCGGCGATTCATCAAAGACTTCTCCAAGATCGCCGTGCCCCTTACAAGGTTAACTCGCAAGGAGATCCGATATGAATGGAGTGAGGAATGTGAAAGAAGCTTCCAAACTCTCAAGGATCATCTTGCTACAGCTCCGGTCTTAGCTCTACTAATAGAAGGAGAGAAATTCGAGGTTTACACCGATGCTTCTGGCATTGGCCTCGGGTGTGTCTTAATGCAACAAGGGAAGGTCATAGCATACTCTTCTCGTCAACTGGAGAAGCATTAGGAGAATTACTCCGTCCATGACTTAGAACTGGCCGCGGTGGTATTTGCCCTAAAGATATGGAGACACTACTTATATGGAGTGCAGTTTACTGTATACTCCGATCACAAAAGTCTCAAATATCTATTTTCACAAAAGGAGCTAAACATGAGACAAAGACGCTGGCTGGAATATCTCAAGGACTTCGACTTCAATATACAATATCATCCCGGAAAGGGTAATTATGTTGCTGATGCCCTTAGTCGAAAGCCGAGAGTGATGATAGCCAATTGTATGATACAAGAATGGAAGTTACTAGAACAGTTCTCCGAGCTCAATATAAGCATGGACACGAAAGCTAGGTATGTCACATTATCTCATGTAAGCATACAGTCAGATTTATTATCTGAGATACAGGCACTTCAGGATGATGATCCTATATTAGTAGAAATCCAGGGCAGATTAGAAGGTCAATCTGATTTCCAATTAGCTTCTGATGGAAGATTAATGTTTAAAGATAGAACTTGTATACCAGATTGCCCAGAATTAAAGAAGAAGATCTTAGATGAAGCTCATAGATCAAGGTACACTATTCATCCAGGATCTACCAAAATGTACCAAGATGTGAAGAGAAACTTTTGGTGGCCAAATATGAAAAGAGAAATAGCAGATTATGTATCACGCTGTCTCACATGCCAACAGGTCAAGGCAGAACACCAAAAGCCTGCTGGAAAGCTACATCCTCTAGATATTCCAAAGTGGAAGTGGGAGGATATTGGTATGGATTTCATCATGGGTTTATCTAAATCAAAAGGAGGACATGATGGAATATGGGTTATTATTGACCGCTTGACTAAATCGGCGCATTTCTTACCAATAAAGAGCCGGTGGTCAGTAGATGTATTGGCTGCACTATGCATCAAGGAAGTAGTCAGGTTACATGGAATTCCTGTCTCGATCGTGTCTGACAGAGATCCCCGTTTCACTTCTCATTTTTGGAAAGGATTACAACATTCGTTGGGAACAAGGCTTAACTTTAGTACTGCTTTTCACCCGCAAACGGATGGTCAGACCGAAAGAACAAACCAAGTAGTGGAAGATATGCTAAGAGCTTGCATCATTGATTTTGGTGGACGCTGGCATGATCATTTACCTTTAATTGAGTTTGCATATAATAATAGCTACCAAGCTAGTATCCAAATGGCACCTTTCGAAGCTTTATATGGAAGGAGTTGCCGATCACCCTTATGCTGGAACGAAGTTGGAGAGAAACAACTGTTAGGTCCAGACATGGTAAGGGATACAACTGAGAAGATACAAGTAATCAGAGAAAGATTGCAAGTTGCTCAGACCAGACAAAAGGCTTATGCTGATACAAGAAGAAGAGATCTTGAATTCCAGGTTGGAGATCATGTATTTCTTAAAATATCGCCTGGACGTGGCATACGAAGATTTGGTGTTAAGGGTAAGCTTACGCCAAGATTCATCGGACCTTTTGAGATACTCGAAAGAGTTGGCGAGGTTGCTTATCGCATCGCGTTGCCTCCTCAATTGTCCGAGGTACATAATGTATTTCATATATCTATGTTGAAGAAGTATGTGCACGATCCATCGCATATTATTGAACATGGAGATCTGGTGATCCAGAAAGATCTCACATATGAACAGAAGCCTATGAAGATCTTAGATCGTGAAATACGAGCTCTAAGGAATAAGGTTATTCCCATGCTTAAGGTGCAATGGAATAAGAATACTGAACACGTAGCCACATGGGAGACCGAGGAATCTATGAAGAAACGATTTCCCGAGTTATTCTAAGAGGTATATACTCTACACTCTCCACGTATATACATATTATGCAATTGAATTTGGGGACCAAATTCTTTTTAAGTGGGGGAGGGTGTAGCAACCCTGATAAATGAATATTTGAAATGAATTAATATATATATATTACAGAAGTAATACAGATAATAAGAAGAGGGTTAAAGGGGTGAATAAAACCAAAATACAAATAACGCCTCTTATTAAGGCGTTAATTTAATAATAAACGCCTCTAGCTAAGGTGTGCTTAAAGAAGTGACGCCCTCATCTCACGGCGTCAATTTCAACCGACAAACAGGGCAAGGCCAAGTAACGCCTCTAGTATGGGCATGTTTTAAAACAAAGAACGCCCTCGTACCAGGCGCTTCTTAAGAAACGACTTGAACCAGGTCGTCAATTCAGGAATCGACGCCCTGACCAAAGTCGTTAATTCCATTCGTGAACCGTTCGAACCCAGAGCTTATCCAGGGAAGGATCATGTTAATCTAGTAAGTGGTTAATAGGGCAAGGACTCTAATAAGGATATATTACCCGCACTCAAACACTACCCCTATTAGAAATACCAAAATCCTATAAATAGTCTTGATCGAACAAACCCTAAACCTATTTGATTCAAGCCTCTGCGACGGTAAGTAAAGAACAGAACTGTTCTTCTTATTCCTTTTTCCTGTTTCGAGTGTATGAAGAACTAACGTTCTTCATCTCCTTCTCTTCTTACAGGTCGAAGAGAGCACACGTTGTGAAGAACATAGGTAAGGTTCTTCTAAAACTTTTCCTAACTACGGTTATGTCCCCATCTTCCTCATCTTCCTTCCTTTTTCCTACAGATCGATTGTTGGGTGAAGTTCCTGAAGACAGAAGATCAATATCTTCATCATCCTCAGCAATCACAATCACCTTCTCTTCCTGTTACTACTGCCGTCACAAGACTTCAGCGGGATTCTTCGTCCCTTCGATTAAACCAAATCAACCATTAAAGGTAGGATTTTTTCAAGTATGTAGCCCAAAGTATATAAGAATCGTAGTGAAATCATGTGAGCATACACCTGCATATAGTTTTCCTAAGTTTTAAACGTTTCTGTTGAATTTTTGAAAGGAACGTCCTTACCAAGGGCGTGATTTTGAAATACGCGACCCAAACAAGGGCGCTACTTGTAAAGAAACGACCTTGATCAGGTCGTCAATTTTAGATTTGACGCCCTATACACAGGCGTTAATTTCATTTAATCATTAATCACCCATGTTAAGAATTGATTATCTATGAAATCATGATTCTACAATAATGCATGATCATATGTCTTCAAACCTGTTAATTTTATTGTCATGACCATACATTCGTTCTCCATGAATTCTATTATCCTGAAATTATTACTGCCCATGAAAATTCATGGTATTTCTTGAATTCACGACCGTGGCTAGGTCGTCTTTCACTGGACTAACGCCCGATACTAGGGCGTGAATTGAAAAGTAACGCCCCTTCATAGGGCGCGTTTCTGTTAAAATCCCGAACAATATATTCTGTAAAAATAAGAATTTAATGATTAACGCCCCTGCCAAGGGCGCGTTTTTGATAATTTCTGAAAATAAATATGTTCTGTAAAATATTGTAAATAAAAAGACGCCTGCTACTGTAGTCGTCTCATTGCAAAGAAACGCCCCTGTCCAGGGCGCGTTTTAGATAAATTAATGAAATATTGAAATTCTGAAAAATGGAAACATGTGTAAACGCCCTTCTATTAGGCGTTAATTACTTGATAAACGACTCTGCTTAAGTCGTTACTTTACTGTAAAACTGATTTTCCATTGTTCCGTTAACCGATGGTTTCATATGTTATATAATATATATATCGGCACTATTCTCCACTCCGTGAGTATAGTCCCACGTTTCATGATTGTTTTATCGATCACACTCAATTCTCATTGACATACAAGCTCTCCATTGGACATTCCGTTCCTTTGGACTAGCGAGTTTGTAGCAACCCTAATAAATGAATAATTGAAATGAATTAAAACATATATATTACAGAAGTAATATATAAAAGGAATAGGGTTAATTGGATGAAATAAAACAAAATTAAAAATAACGCCTCTTATTAAGGCGTTAATTTATAAAGAAACGCCTCTATCCATGGCGTGACTAAAGAAAGGACGCCCACACATGCGGTCGTCAGTTCTCATGCGACCAAATGGCTAAGTAAAAGAAACGCCCCTATCTTGGGCGTGTTTTAAAACACGAAACGCCCTTTTTCAAGGCGCTTTTTAAGAAACGCCCTAAAGTAAGGCGTCAATTAAATAATACACGCCCTGACCAAAGTCGTTAATTCCATTCGGAACCGTTCGAACCCAGAACTTATCCAGGGTAAGTGATAACTATGAGAAAGAGTTCGAATGTGGTAATAACTCAATCTTGGAAATATTACTTTCAATCAAACACTACTTTTGTTAGGACTCCTAAATCCTATAAATAGTCTTGATCGAACGAACCCTAAACCTATTTGATCGATCATCTGCTATGGTGAGTAAAGAACTGAACGTTCTTTTCTTTCTATCACATGAAGAGTTACTGACTCTTCATCTCTTTCTCTTCTATACAGGTTAGGGAAAGCCGCATACGTGAAGAACAAAGTACTGTTCTTCCTCTTTCTTCTCCTCTGATTATGTGTGATGAAGAAACTTATGACTGCAGTTCTTCTTCCATAGGATCTACAGTGAGTTGACAAAGTGAAGAACGAAGGTCCTTCATCAAATAACTTATTCGTCTGCATCCTCTTCTGTGCGTCCTGCTGCGGTTGATTGAGGTCGGAAGCCTTCATCAGCATCAACTTTTCTTCTTCCGAGAAGACTCTGTTACAAACAGAGTATTGTTCCCTATCAAGTTCTTCACGTGTCCTTCATCCAGACCATACTAAGGTAGGATTTTCTCAAGTCACTGTAGCCCAAACTAAACTGATACAGTACAATAATTATCATGCATATACATGGTTTGGTTTACTATAGTCTCTGAACGACTTTCTGTTAATTTCTGGAAAGAAACGTCCTTATCAAGGGCGTGACTATGAAATACACGCCCCAGACTAGGGCGCTACTTTACAAGTCACGACCCTGCCAAGGTCGTCAATTTTGGATTTGACGCCCTGCACACAGGCGTTAATTTCATTTAATCATTAATCACCCATGTTAAGAATTGAGTATCTATGAAATAATGATCCTACAATGATGCATGATCACATGTCTTCAAACTTGCTAATTTTATTGTCATGACCATACATTCGTTCTCCATGAATTCTATTATCCTGAAATTATTACTGCCCATGAAAATTCATGGTATCTCTTGAATTCACGACCTAGACTAGGTCGTTTTCCATATGTAAACGCCCCATCATAGGGCGTGAATTAAAAATAAACGCCCCTTACTAGGGCGCGTATCTGTTAAAATCCTGGAATATATATTCTGTGAAAATAAGAATTTAATGATTAACGCCCCTGACAAGGGCGCGTTTTTGATAATTTCTGAAAATAAATATGTTCTGAAAAATATTGTAAATAAAAAGACGCCTGCTACTGTAGTCGTCAACTCTTGAAGAAACGCCCCTGCCGAAGGCGCTTTTTAAATAAATTATTGAATTATTGAAAATTCTGCAAAACGGACCATGTGTAAACGCCCTTCTGTTAGGCGTTAATTACTTGAGAAACGACTTGACCTAAGTCGTTATTTTACTGTAAACTGATTTTTCCTCTGATTTGCTAACCGATGGTTTATATATTATACATATATATATATATATCGGCACTATTCTCCACTCCGTGAGTATAGTCCGACTTTTCACGGTGTTTTATCGATCACACTCAATTCTCATTGACATACAAGCTCTCCTTTGGACATTCCGTTCCTTGGGACTAGCGAGTTAGTCATAGAGACCTCCGTAAGACTCCTCGTAGCCTTGGATTCCCTCAAGGCCGACTGAGCTGGTTGTACCCTAAAAACCCATTACACGATCCTTGCCATGTCAATCTAAAGAAACATGGTATACCGGCCTTATGATTATACAAAGAGTATATCAAAAGAAATTCTTGATGGGATGATGATATCATGCCATATCGTGTCATTCTTGTAAACCCCAATTCTATGGTAAGAATGGGGGTATCTTGCTTGATCTAATGTTCATGTGGACCTCAATTCTATATAAAGAATGTCCATATTGATTTGTCATGGTACCTAAGTTAAGGGAACCATATTCTACCTAGTTTTATCGACATCGTGATTATACCGTTATTATCGCCATTCTATGTCCTTTGTCATATTTTGGACTCTATTCTATCAAAGTTGTCATACGTATCTACAAGCTTGATTATTGAAATTCTATATTGGCTATATAAACAAGAGTGGATGTCAAAACACATGATAAATGCCTGCGCATATAGGGCCCGATCTGGTCCTGGGAGGAGCACCCGAAAGTACTTGTGCCCATGGGAGTTAAAATGATAAGGTATCTGGCATTATACCGAGTACTTGACTTGCTTGATTGGACATTCCACACACATCTTGTACTTGAATCGTACTTGACTTTACATGAAATGCGTGGCCCGAAAGAGGGTAATTTACTTGCTTGATACATGATAGCCAAAGTTCTTGACATGACTTGTTAAACGTGCTTGCTTGAATACCTTGAATATACTTGTCATCTTGTTGGAAGTTCATGATTAAGTTCATCTTGTTTCTTTGATATTACATTCTCTCTATCTTGTCGTTTCATGCGAGCATGCATAGCTTTATTGCATTCATGAAAGATGTAATTACTTAAACCACTTGTTAGTACTTGAGATATAATTTCCTACTGAGCGTTCGCTCATTCCGTTTGTCCCTTTCTACTTTTCAGGTAAGTCCGACGACGATGGAAGTCAATCGGATGGGAATGGTCAAGAGTGAAAGTGATAGAGCTTCTACAAGTGTCGTCTAGTCTTTTCTATAGTTTCTTGAGTCAACTATGTATTCTTTTCCTTTTTATTAAAACAGAGTATTGGATTTGTAATAGTCTATCCATTATGAAATAAAGGATTGGGTTATCTTGCTATTTTGCGCATCTCTGTCTTTGTGTCGAATACACGACCACTCTGATTGACATGATTGATATAGACATGTCGCGCATCTCCGGGTATCTTCCGCGCTCGGGGCGTGACAGTCTTTGTGGTATCAGAGCCTAAGGTATTCAATTCCTAGGAAACCCAAGTCCAAGGATAGGTTTCAAAACCTTTAACCAAGGAGAGTGGGTAGAACCAAGGGTTAAATGATCAATGAGTCCTTTATAAGATCATAGTGATATAATACTAACATAGCTATTGTAATTGTAGGATAATGGCTGCCGAACGTGCTCAATGGCGCAACATGCAGCGTACCCTTCAAGGGATGACCCAAGTGCTACAACAGGTAGCACAAGGTGGTGCTCCACGAGCTGGAAGCTGACACCAAGCATTCAAGAATATGAATCCCCCGAAGTTCATGGGATCGACCGATCCAGACGATGCCGAGCATTGGGTTCGGGAGATTGAACGTATATTCCGTGTCATGCAATGCACGGATCAGGACAAAGTCTTATTAGCTACTTTCCAGTTAGAAAAGGATGCTAGATGCTGGTGGGAGTCGATTGAAGCTACTATTGACCCAACTCAAGTTACATGGGGTGAATTCGTTGAATATTTCAACGCCAAATATTTCTCTGATAGGGTCCAGGAAAAGAAGGCCGCCGAATTTGCCGCATTAAAGCAAAGATCTTTATCAGTGGCTGATTATGAAGCACAGTTCTCTAGACTGTCTAGATATGCTAAGCATTTAATTAGCACGGAAAAGATGAAAGCCCGTAGATTTCTTAATGGGCTTAGGCCTCACTACATTACTCAATTGGCGCCTATGGATATTCAAGTTTATACTGAAATGGTGCGCCGAGCTCAGTTGCTTGAAGATGCCACGGAATTATCTGATAGGATCCGTGGGAAAGACAAAAAGGAGCAAGTCACAAGTTCGGGTTCTTTTAAACCCAACTTTAAGAAGAGGCCCAATAATGGAGGTTCTTCCTCTCAAGATCAGAAGTACAAGAAATCCAAGCCTTTCTCTATCACCACTACCCCTTCAAACGTAGTATGCAAGCATTGTGACAAGGCTGGTCACAAAACAGAAGAATGCTGGAGGAAATTAGGAGCATGTCTCCGTTGTGGGAGTCGTGAACATCGGATTCCCGATTGTCCATTAATGAATGACCAAGACGGTGAGGGTAAACGCCCAGTGACAAGGAACGCGCGTCTTCATGCAATCCAAGAGACCGAACCAGAAGAAGAAGGCGGATTGGTGGAAGGTACATTAAAAATTTGTTCCAAATATGCACATGTCTTATTTGATACGGGTGCATCGCATTCCATTATTTCCAAGAAGTTTGCTGACCCATTACCTCTAGAACCAGAATGGATAAAAATAGTGTTGTCTACTCCTCTCGGAAACGAGACGGATATCACGCATCATTACCAAAACTGTGAGGTGTTGGTTCGAGGAAAGAATTTTCCTATTGATCTTATCTGCTTAGATCTAAAGGAATATGATGTTATACTAGGAGCAGATTGGTTATCTAAGTACCAGGCAACGGTTGATTGCCGTAATAGCAAGATTGTTTTCAAAGAATTTCCAGAACTGACTTATACTAGTCCTAAGAGTCGAAGCAAATCCCCTCTTATTTCGGCTCTTCGAGCAATTAAGCTCGTCAGGAAAGGATGTGTATCCTTCCTTGCTTTTGTCACTATTAAAGAAGCTAAGGAAACCGAGATAGAAGACATTCAGGTAGTGCGAGAATTTCCAGACGTATTTCCGGAAGAATTGTCGGGATTACCCCCGCAAAGAGATGTGGCCTTTACCATCGACTTAGTCCCTGGTGCTGGTCCTGTTTCAAAGGCACCATATAGAATGTCCCCTGCTGAACTCAAGGAGTTGAAGGAGCAGTTGATGGAACTAATCCGAAAAGGGTTCATTAGACCAAGTACTTCCCCGTGGGGAGCACCAGTCTTATTTGTAAAGAAGAAGGATGGATCCAAGAGATTGTGTATCGACTATCGACAGTTGAATCATCTTACTATCAAGAACAAGTATCCACTGCCGAGAATCGATGAATTATTTGATCAGATTTCAGGATCCAAATATTTCTCCAAGATTGATCTCAGGTCGGAATATCATCAATTAAGGATCAAGGATGATGACATTCACAAGACCGCATTCAGAAGCAGGTATGGCCATTACGAATTTGTTGTTATGCCTTTTGGACTAACAAATGCCCCTGCTGCCTTTATGCAGTTAATGAATAGCATATTCAGGCCTTACTTGGATCAATTCATAGTAGTCTTCATTGATGATATATTGATATATTCTAAGACTAAGGAAGAACATGAAGAGCATTTGAGGATTGCATTGCAAGTCTTGAGGACAAATCAATTATATGCTAAACTCAGCAAATGCGAGTTCTGGCTTGAAGAAGTGGCTTTTCTCGGACATGTCATATCCAAGGACGGTTTATCTGTGGATCCGTCAAAAGTTGAAGCTGTGAGAAACTGGGAGAGACCCACTAATGCAAGCGAGATCAGAAGTTTCTTAGGTCTTGCAGGCTATTATCGACGATTCATTAAAGATTTCTCTAAGATCGCCGTACCACTTACAAGATTAACTCGTAAGGAGATCCGATATGAATGGAGTGAGGAATGTGAAAGCAGTTTCCAAACTCTCAAGGATCATCTCACTACAGCTCCGGTCTTAGCCCTACCAATTGAAGGAGAGAAATTCGAGGTCTACACTGATGCTTCTGGCATTGGCCTCGGATGTGTTCTAATGCAACATGGGAAGGTCATAGCATACTCTTCTCGTCAACTGAAGAAGCATGAGGAGAATTACCCCGTCCATGACTTGGAACTGGCCGCGGTAGTATTTGCCCTAAAGATATGGAGACACTATCTCTATGGGGTACAGTTCACTGTATACTCCGATCACAAAAGTCTCAAATATCTATTTTCACAAAAGGAGCTGAACATGAGACAAAGACGCTGGCTAGAATATCTCAAGGACTTCGACTTCAGTATACAATACCATCCCGGAAATGGTAATTATGTGGCTGATGCCCTTAGTCGAAAACCGAGAGCAAGGATAGCCAATTGTATGATACAAGAATGGAGGTTACTTGAACAATTCTCCGAGCTCAATATAAGCTTGGACACGGAATCCAAATTTGTCACACTATCCCATGTAAGCATACAGTCAGATTTGTTATCTGAGATACAAACACTTCAGGATGATGATCCTATGTTAGTAGAAATCAAAGGCAGATTAGAAGGACAATCTGATTTTCAACTAACTTCTGATGGAAGATTATCGTTCAAAGATAGAACTTGTATACCCGATTGTCCGGAATTAAAGAAGAAGATCTTAGATGAAGCTCACAGATCAAGATACACTATTCATCCTGGATCAACTAAAATGTACCAAGATGTAAAGAGGAACTTTTGGTGGCCCAATATGAAAAGAGAAATAGCGGACTATGTATCACGCTGTCTCACATGCCAACAGGTCAAGGCGGAACACCAAAAGCCTGCGGGAAAACTACATCCTCTAGATATTCCTAAGTGGAAATGGGAGGATATTGGTATGGACTTCATCATGGGTTTGTCTAAATCTAAAGGAGGACATGATGGAATCTGGGTTATCATTGACCCATTGACTAAATCGGCACATTTCTTGCCAATCAAAAGCGGATGGTCAATTGATGTGCTAGCTGCACTATACATTAAAGAAATAGTCAGGATACATGGAATTCCTGTCTCAATCGTGTCTGATAGAGATCCCCGTTTTACTTCTCATTTTTGGAAGGGATTACAACATTCGTTGGGGACAAGGCTCAACTTTAGTACTGCTTTTCACCCACAAACGGATGGTCAGACCGAGCGAACTAATCAAGTTGTTGAAGATATGCTGAGAGCATGCATTATTGACTTTGGAGGAAGCTGGCATGACCACTTACCTTTAGTTGAATTTGCATATAATAATAGCTACCAAGCTAGTATCCAAATGGCACCTTTCGAAGCCTTATACGGAAGGAGTTGCCGATCTCCCATATGTTGGAACGAAGTTGGAGAGAAACAACTATTAGGTCCAGACATGGTAAGGGATACAACTGAGAAGATACAGGTAATCAGAGAAAGATTACAAGTTGCTCAGACCAGACAAAAGACTTATGCAGATACAAGAAGAAGAGATCTTGAATTCCAAATCGGAGATCATGTATTTCTTAAAATATCCCCTGGACGTGGCATACGAAGATTTGGTGTTAAGGGCAAGCTTACGCCAAGATTCATCGGACCATTTGAGGTACTCGAAAGAGTTGGCGAGGTTGCTTATCGCATCGCGTTGCCTCCTCAGTTGTCCGAGGTACACAATATATTTCACATATCTATGTTGAAGAAGTATGTGCACGATCCGTCACATATTATTGAGCATGGAGATCTGGTGATCCAGAAAGATCTCACATATGAACAGAGGCCCTTGAAGATATTAGATCGAGAAATACGAGCTCTAAGGAATAAGGTTATTCCCATGCTCAAGGTGCAATGGAATAAGAATCCTGAACGCGAAGCGACATGGGAGACCGAGGAATCTATGAAGAAACGATTTCCCGAGTTATTCTAAGAGGTATATGTCCTACACTCTCCGCGTGTATAATTATATATATATTGAATTTGGGGACCAAATTCTTTTAAGTGGGGGAGGGTGTAGCAACCCTAATAAATGAATAATTGAAATGAATTAAAACATATATATTACAGAAGTAATATATAAAAGGAATAGGGTTAATTGGACGAAATAAAACAAAATTAAAAATAACGCCTCTTATTAAGGCGTTAATTTATAAAGAAACGCCTCTATCCATGGCGTGACTAAAGAAAGGACGCCCACACATGCGGTCGTCAGTTCTCATGCGACCAAATGGGTAAGTAAAAGAAACGCCCCTATCTTGGGCGTGTTTTAAAACACGAAACGCCCTTTTTCAAGGCGCTTTTTAAGAAACGCCCTAAAGTAAGGTGTCAATTAAATAATACACGCCCTGACCAAAGTCGTAAATTCCATTCGAAACCGTTCGAACCCAGAACTTATCCAGGGTAAGTGATAACTATGAGAAAGAGTTCGAATGTGGTAATAACTCAATCTTGGAAATATTACTTTCAATCAAACACTACTTTTGTTAGGACTCCTAAATCCTATAAATAGTCTTGATCGAACGAACCCTAAACCTATTTGATCGATCATCTGCTATGGTGAGTAAAGAACTGAACGTTCTTTTCTTTCTATCACATGAAGAGTTACTGACTCTTCATCTCTTTCTCTTCTATACAGGTTAGGGAAAGCCGCATACGTGAAGAACAAAGTACTGTTCTTCCTCTTTCTTCTCCTCTGATTATGTGTGATGAAGAAACTTATGACTGCAGTTCTTCTTCCATAGGATCTACAGTGAGTTGACAAAGTGAAGAACGAAGGTCCTTCATCAAATAACTTATTCGTCTGCATCCTCTTCTGTGCGTCCTGCTGCGGTTGATTGAGGTCGGAAGCCTTCATCAGCATCAACTTTTCTTCTTCCGAGAAGACTCTGTTACAAACAGAGTATTGTTCCCTATCAAGTTCTTCACGTGTCCTTCATCCAGACCATACTAAGGTAGGATTTTCTCAAGTCACTGTAGCCCAAACTAAACTGATACAGTACAATAATTATCATGCATATACATGGTTTGGTTTACTATAGTCTCTGAACGACTTTCTGTTAATTTCTGGAAAGAAACGTCCTTATCAAGGGCGTGACTATGAAATACACGCCCCAGACTAGGGCGCTACTTTACAAGTCACGACCCTGCCAAGGTCGTCAATTTTGGATTTGACGCCCTGCACACAGGCGTTAATTTCATTTAATCATTAATCACCCATGTTAAGAATTGAGTATCTATGAAATAATGATCCTACAATGATGCATGATCACATGTCTTCAAACTTGCTAATTTTATTGTCATGACCATACATTCGTTCTCCATGAATTCTATTATCCTGAAATTATTACTGCCCATGAAAATTCATGGTATCTCTTGAATTCACGACCTAGACTAGGTCGTTTTCCATATGTAAACGCCCCATCATAGGGCGTGAATTAAAAATAAACGCCCCTTACTAGGGCGCGTATCTGTTAAAATCCTGGAATATATATTCTGTGAAAATAAGAATTTAATGATTAACGCCCCTGACAAGGGCGCGTTTTTGATAATTTCTGAAAATAAATATGTTCTGAAAAATATTGTAAATAAAAAGACGCCTGCTACTGTAGTCGTCAACTCTTGAAGAAACGCCCCTGCCGAAGGCGCTTTTTAAATAAATTATTGAATTATTGAAAATTCTGCAAAACGGACCATGTGTAAACGCCCTTCTGTTAGGCGTTAATTACTTGAGAAACGACTTGACCTAAGTCGTTATTTTACTGTAAACTGATTTTTCCTCTGATTTGCTAACCGATGGTTTATATATTATACATATATATATATATATCGGCACTATTCTCCACTCCGTGAGTATAGTCCGACTTTTCACGGTGTTTTATCGATCACACTCAATTCTCATTGACATACAAGCTCTCCTTTGGACATTCCGTTCCTTGGGACTAGCGAGTTAGTCATAGAGACCTCCGTAAGACTCCTCGTAGCCTTGGATTCCCTCAAGGCCGACTGAGCTGGTTGTACCCTAAAAACCCATTACACGATCCTTGCCATGTCAATCTAAAGAAACATGGTATACCGGCCTTATGATTATACAAAGAGTATATCATAAGAAATTCTTGATGGGATGATGATATCATGCCATATCGTGTCATTCTTGTAAACCCCAATTCTATGGTAAGAATGGGGGTATCTTGCTTGATCTAATGTTCATGTGGACCTCAATTCTATATAAAGAATGTCCATATTGATTTGTCATGGTACCTAAGTTAAGGGAACCATATTCTACCTAGTTTTATCGACATCGTGATTATACCGTTATTATCGCCATTCTATGTCCTTTGTCATATTTTGGACTCTATTCTATCAAAGTTGTCATACGTATCTACAAGCTTGATTATTGAAATTCTATATTGGCTATATAAACAAGAGTGGATGTCAAAACACATGATAAATGCCTGCGCATATAGGGCCCGATCTGGTCCTGGGAGGAGCACCCGAAAGTACTTGTGCCCATGGGAGTTAAAATGATAAGGTATCTGGCATTATACCGAGTACTTGACTTGCTTGATTGGACATTCCACACACATCTTGTACTTGAATCGTACTTGACTTTACATGAAATGCGTGGCCCGAAAGAGGGTAATTTACTTGCTTGATACATGATAGCCAAAGTTCTTGACATGACTTGTTAAACGTGCTTGCTTGAATACCTTGAATATACTTGTCATCTTGTTGGAAGTTCATGATTAAGTTCATCTTGTTTCTTTGATATTACATTCTCTCTATCTTGTCGTTTCATGCGAGCATGCATAGCTTTATTGCATTCATGAAAGATGTAATTACTTAAACCACTTGCTAGTACTTGAGATATAATTTCCTACTGAGCGTTCGCTCATTCCGTTTGTCCCTTTCTACTTTTCAGGTAAGTCCGACGACGATGGAAGTCAATCGGATGGGAATGGTCAAGAGTGAAAGTGATAGAGCTTCTACAAGTGTCGTCTAGTCTTTTCTATAGTTTCTTGAGTCAACTATGTATTCTTTTCCTTTTTATTAAAACAGAGTATTGGATTTGTAATAGTCTATCCATTATGAAATAAAGGATTGGGTTATCTTGCTATTTTGCGCATCTCTGTCTTTGTGTCGAATACACGACCACTCTGATTGACATGATTGATATAGACATGTCGCACATCTCCGGGTATCTTCCGCGCTCGGGGCGTGACAGAGTTAGTCATAGAGACCTCCGTAAGACTCCTCGTACCTTGGATTCCCTCAAGGTCGACTGAGCTGGTTGTACCCTAAAAACCCATTACACGATCTTTGCCATGTCAATCTAAAGAAACATGGTATACCGGCCCTTATGATTATACAAAGAGTATATCATAAGAAATTCTTAATGGGATGATGATATCATGCCATATCATGTCATTCTTGTAAATCTCAATTCTATGATAAGAATGAGGGTATCTTATCTTTGATATACTGTTCATGTGGACCTCAATTCTATATAAAGAATGTCCATATTGATTTGTCATGGTACCCAAGTTAAGGGAACCATATTCTACCTAGTTTTATCGATATCATGATTATACCGTTATTATCGCCATTCTATGTCCTTTGTCATATTTTTGGACTCCATTCTGTCAAAGTTGTCATACATGTCTACAAGCTTGATTATTGAAATTCAAAAATTGGCTATATATAAGAGTGGATGTCAAAACACATGATAAATGCCTGCGCATATAGGGCCCGATCTGGTCCTGGGAGGAGCACCCGAAAGTACTTGTGCCCATGGGAGTTAAAATGATAAGGTATCTGGCATTATACCGAGTACTTTACTTGCTTGATTTGGACATTCCACACATATCTTGTACTTGAATCGTACTTGACTTGACATGAAATGTGTGGCCCGAGAAAGGGTAATTACTTGCTTGCTTGATACATGATAGCCAAAATTCATGACATGACTTGTTAAATGTACTTGCTTGAATATCTTGAGTATCTTGTTGAAAGTTCATGATTAGTTCATCTTATTCTTTGATATTACATTCTCTCTATCTTGTCGTTTTATGCGAGCATGCATAGCTTTATTGCATTCATGAAAGATGTAATTACTTCAACCCCTTGCTAGTACTTGAGATATAATTTCCTACTGAGCGTTCGCTCATTCCGTTTGTCCCTTTTTACTTTTCAGGTAAGTCCGACGACGATGGAAGTCAATCGGATGGGAATGATCAAGAGTGAAAGTGATAGAGCTGCTCAAGTGTCATCTAGTCTTTTCTATAGTTTCTTGAGTCAAATATGTATTCTTTTCCTTTTTATTAACCAGAGTATTGGATTTGTAATAGTCTATCCATTATGAAATAAAGGATTGGGTTATCTTTACTTTTACGCATCTCTGTCTTTGTGTCGAATACACGACCACTCTGATTGACATGATTGATATAAACTCGTCGCGTATATCCGAGTATCTTCCGCGCTCGGGGCGTGACATATCATTTATTCATTAAATCTTTTAATCTTATTTTGATCAATTGGGGTTTTTATTTCCTTTTATTTTTACCAGGGTTGCTACACCCTCCCCCACTTAAAAGAATTTGGTCCCCAAATTCAATCGCATATATTTATATGTGGAGAGTGTAGAGTATATACCTTTTTAGAACAAGTCCGGGAATCGTTTCCTCATAGACTCCTCAGTCTCCCATGTTGCTTCGTGTTCTGAACATTTACTCCATTGCACCTTTAGCATGGGGATAACTTTATTCCTTAATGTTCGTACCTCGCGGTCAAGGATCTTCATGGGCTTTTGTTCATAAGTAAGGTCCTTTTGAATCACCAGGTCTCCATGATCAATGATATGTGACGGATCATGCACATATTTCTTCAACATTGATATATGGAATACATTATGAACTTCGGACAATTGAGGAGGTAAAGCGACGCGATAAGCAACCTCGCCAACCCTTTCTAGTATTTCAAAAGGTCCGATAAATCTTGTTGTAAGCTTGCCCTTAACACCAAATCTGCTTATTCCACGTCCAGGTGATATCTTGAGAAAGACGTGATCTCTGACTTGGAATTCGTGATCTCTTCTTCTTGTATCAGCATAAGCCTTTTGTCTAGACTGAGCTACTTGCAGTCTTTCTCTAATCAACTGTATCTTCTCGGTGGTATCCCTTTCCATATCTGGACCTAATAGTTGTTTCTCTCCAACTTCGTCCCAGCATAAGGGTGATCGGCAACTCCTTCCGTATAAGACTTCGAAAGGTGCCATTTGTATACTTGCCTGGTAGCTATTATTGTATGCAAAGTCAACCAACAG
Source organism: Amorphophallus konjac (assembly GCA_022559845.1). Classification (NCBI taxonomy): domain Eukaryota; kingdom Viridiplantae; phylum Streptophyta; class Magnoliopsida; order Alismatales; family Araceae; genus Amorphophallus; species Amorphophallus konjac. The sequence goes on from CM040127.1 coordinate 214,525,675, forward strand.
CAAGTGATCATGCCAGCTTCCACCAAAATCAATGATGCAAGCCCTGAGCATATCTTCAACCACCTGATTAGTTCTCTCGGTCTAACCATCCGTTTGAGGATGAAAAGCTGTACTAAAGTTAAGTCTCGTTCCTAGGGAATGTTGTAATCCTTTCCAAAAGTGAGAAGTGAAACAGGGATCTCTGTCAGACATGATTGAAACAGGAATGCCATGTAATCTGACTATCCCTTTTATGTATAATGCAACCAGAACATCAACTGACCATCGACTCTTGATTGGCAAGAAGTGTGCTGATTTGGTCAATCGATCAATGATAACCCATATTCCATCATATCCTCCTTTTGATTTAGTTAGACCCATGATGAAATCCATACCAATATCCTCCCACTTCTATTTGGGAATATCCAGAGGATGTAGCTTTCCGGCATGCTTCTGGTGTTCAGCCTTAACTTGTTGGCAGGTGAGACAGCGAGACACAAAGTCCGCGACTTCTCTCTTCATATTAGGCCACCAGAAGGTCCTTTTTAAATCTTGGTACATCTTAGTAGATCCTGGATGAATTGTGTACCTTGATCTGTGAGCTTCATTTAAGATCTTCTTCTTTAATTCTGGATAATCCGGTATACAAGTTCTATTTTGGAATAACAACCTTCCATCTGAAGCTAGTTGGAACATAGATTGTCCTTCTAGTTTGCCCTTGATTTCCACTAATACCGGGTCACTACCTTGAAGTCCTTGTATTTCGGATAGCAATTCTGGCTGTATGCTCATATGGGATAAGGTGACACACCTACTGCCCTTGTCCATGCTTATATTAAGTCTAGTGAATTGTTCTAGCAACTTCCACTCCTGAATCATACAATTGGCTAATAATGCTCTCGGCTTTCGACTAAGGGCATCAGCTACAGGATTACCCTTTCCAGGATGATATTGTATAATAAAGTCGAAGTCCTTAAGATATTCTAGCCAACGTCTTTGCCTCATATTCAATTCCTTCTGAGAGAAGAGATACTTAAGACTTTTATGGTCAGAGTATACAATAAACTGCACTCCGTATAGATAATGTCTCCATATTTTAGTGCAAATACTACCGCAGCCAATTCCAAATCATGAACTGGGTAGTTCTCCTCGTGCTTCTTCAATTGGCGAGAAGAGTAGGCTATAACCTTCCCTTGTTGCATTAAAACACATCTGAGGCCAATGCCAGATGCATCGGTGTATACCTCGAACTTTTTTCCTTCAATTGGTATCGCTAAGACTGGGGCAATAGTTAAGTGATCCTTGAGAGCTTGGAAGCTTCGTTCACAATCCTCGCTCCATTCATAGCGTATCTCCTTGCGAGTTAGCCTAGTGAGTGGTACGGCTATCTTGGAGAATTCCTTGATGAATCGCCGATAGTAGCCCGCAAGACCCAAGAAACTACGGACCTCGCTAGCATTTGTCGGTCTTTCCCAATTCCTTACAGCTTCAACCTTTGATGGATCTACGGATAAACCGTCTTTTGATATAACATGCCCCAAGAAAGCTACTTCTCCTAACCAAAATTCACATTTGCTGTGCTTTGCATATAACTGATTTGTCTTCAATATCTGTAATGCAATCCTTAAATGTTCCTCATGCTCTCTCTTGGTCTTGGAGTAAATCAATATATCATCAATGAAAACCACCACGAATTGATCTAGATAAGGTCTGAATATACTATTCATCAACTGCATAAAAGTAGCAGGGGCATTTGTTAGTCCAAAAGGCATAACAACAAACTCATAATGGCCATACCTGCTTTTGAATGCGGTCTTATGAATGTCATCATCCTTGATCCTTAGTTGGTGATAACCTGACCTGAGATCAATCTTTGAAAAATACTTGGATCCAGATATTTGATCAAATAACTCATCGATTCTTGGCAGTGGATACTTGTTCTTGATAGTGAGATGATTCAACTGTCGATAGTCGATGCATAACCTCATGGATCCATCTTTCTTCTTTACAAATAGCACAGGTGCTCCCCACGGGGAAGTGCTTGGTCTAATAAATCCCTTCTTGAGAAGTTCCATCAATTGCTCCTTCAGCTCCTTGAGTTCGGCAGGGGACATCCTATATGGTGCCTTAGAAACTGGTCGAGCACCAGGGACCAAATCGATGGTGAAGGCCACTTCTCTTTGTGGGGATAATCCAGACAAATCTTTCGGAAACACATCCGAAAATTCTTGCACAATAGGGATGTCTTCTAGTTTAGTTTCCTTAGCCTCCTTAATCGTGACAAACGTAAGGAAAGATACACATCCTTTCCTTATTAACTTGCTAGCTCGGAGAGCCGAAATAAGAGGTGACTTGCTCCGACTCTTAGGGCTAGAATAGACTAGTTCTGGAAAGTCCTTGAAAGTAACTTTGCTATTACGGCAATCCACAGTTGCCTGATACCTAGACAACCAGTCTACTCCCAATATGACATCGTAATCCTTTAGGTCTAAACATATGAGGTTGATAGGAAGATTTCTTCCTTTTACTAAGACTTCACAGTGTTGGTAATGGTGCGTAATATCGGTTTCGATTCCGAGAGGAGTAGATAAAAATATTTTCATCCATTCCGGTTCCATAGGCAGTGGGTCAGCAAACTTCTTGGAAATAAAAGAATGTGATGCACCCGTATCAAATAAGACATGTGCAGACTTGGAACAAACTTTCAGTGTACCTTCTACTAGTCCGCCTTCATCTTCTTCGGTCTCCTTAATTGCGTGGAGACGAGCATTCTTTGTTACCGGGTGCATTCCGTCGCCGGCTTGATCGTTGAGTAGGGGACAGTCGGGAATCCGATGATCACGGCTCCCACAACGGAGACACGCTCCAAGTTTCCTCCAACATTCTTCGGTCTTGTGCCCGGCCTTATCACAGTGCTTACATACCACCTTAGCAGGTGTAGTGGTGATGGAGAAAGGTTTGGTCTTCTTGAACTTTTACTCCTGGGAGGGAATGCCTCCATTACTTGGTCTCTTCTTGAAATTAGGTTTGAAGGTGCCGGAGCTAGTAACATTCTCCTTCTTGTCTTTCCCACGGATCCTATCAGATAGTTCCGTGGCATCTTCTAGTAATTGGGCTCGTCGAACCATCTCCGAATAGACTTGTATGTCCATTGGTGCCAGTTGTGTGATATATTGGGGCCTGAGCCCATTAAGGAATCTTCAAGCTTTCATCTTCTAAGTACTAGCTAAGTGTTTAGCGTACCGAGACAGCCTAGAGAACTGCGCTTCATATTCAGCCACCGACAAAGATCATTGCTTAAGTGCGGCGAATTCAGCGGCTTTCTTCTCTTGAACTCGATCTGAGAAATATTTATTGTTGAAATGTTCAAAAAACTCCTCCCAAGTAACTTGTCCTTGATCTAATGTGGCTTCTAACGGCTCCCACCAGCATCGGGCGTCTCTTTCCAATTGAAATGTGGCTAACAGGACCTTCTCTTGGTCCGAACATTGCATGACTCTAAAAACACGTTCCGTCTCTCGGATCCAGTGTTCGGCATCATCTGGATCAATGGATCCCATGAACTTAGGAGGGTTCATGTTCTTGAAGCTTTGGTGGAGATTTCCTGCTCCCCGATGTGCACCTCCTTGTGCCACTTGTTGAAGTGCCTGGGTCATGCCTTGGAGAGTGCGTTGCATGTTGCACCATTGAGCACGTCCGGCAGCCATTGTCCTACAATTTCAATAGCTATATTAGTAGGTGATTGCGTTTAAAGGCTTTAATTCTATTTTACTTTAACCCTTGGTTCTACCCAAATCTCACTGGTTAGAGGTTCAGACCTATCCTTGGACTTGGGTTTCCTAGGAATTGAATACCCTAGGCTCTGATACCAAAAAAACTGTCACGCCCCGAGCGCGAAAGATACCCGGAGACGCGTGACGAGTTTATATCAATCATGTCAATCAGAGTAGTAGTGTATTTGACACAAAGATAGAGTGCGCAATTATAAAGATAACCCAATCTTTTATTTCCTTTATAAAAATATGTCTATTACAAACCCTTGCAAATGCTAAACCTAATAAAAAGAAAGGTACAAAGTTGACTCAAGAAAATATAGAAAAGATAGGACTAGTTGACACTTAAGAAGCTCTAATCTCTTTCACTCTTGACCTTCCCCGTCCGATTGAGTCTCGTCGTCGGACTTACCTAAAAAGTAGGGAAACACTGAGTGAGCGAACGCTCAGTAGGAAATTATATCTCAAGAACTAGCAAGGGGTTTAAGTAATTACAATTTTTTACATGTAAATGCACCATGGCTATGCATATTTGCGTAAAACGACAAGATAGAGAGTATAACAAGAGATAATGAAGTGAACTATTCATGAACTTTCAAGAACTTGTATCAAATATATGTCAAGATATTTATCATGTCATGTGGGAATTGGCTATTTCACGTAAGTACTTTGCCCGTGTCGGGCCACGCTAGTAAAGTCACGCAAGTCAAGTCACGCACATAAGTAAGAGAGAGATTGTGGAATGCCAATTAGATCAAGAGAAAATAGTACTTCGGTGTAATGCTAGACACTGTGATCATTACAACTCCCATGGGCACTAGTACTTTTGGGTGCTCCTCCCAGGACCAGATCGGGCCCTTATATGCACAGCATTAAAGATAGATCTAGACATCCACTTTATTGTATAGACAATATGGAATTTTAAGGAAAAAGCTTGTGGAAATTTAAGATAGAGTAGAGCTCAAAATTGAACTCGATAGAATCACAAATATCGATAAAACTGGGTGGAATTGGTTCCCTAACTTGGGTACCATGACAAGTAAGTGCCCACAAGTAGATGGTCACTCTTTTAATATAGAATTGAGGTCCAAAAGAACATCATAAGAATGTTTGATATAGAATTGGGGTCCACAAGAACATCACAATAATGGCATGCTTTCCCCGTTCATTAAGACAATTCTCATATCATACACATAGCATAACATGAGGGCCGGTATACCATGTTTCTATAGAGTGACATGGCAAAGTAGTGTGATAGGTTTTTATGGTACAACCCGCTCAATCGGCCTTGAGGGAATCCAAGGCTCGAGGAGTCTTATGGAGGTCTCTATGACTAACTCGCTAGTCCAAAGGAACGGAATGTCCAATGGAGAGCTTGTATGTCACTGAGAATTGAGGGGTAATGCGATAAACCATCGTGAAACATGGGACTATATTCATGGAATGGAAATATAGTGCCAGATAATATAATTATATATATATCTAAACCCTCGGTGAATAGAAAACGGTTCAAAATAGTAACACATGAAAATAGCGACTTAATCTAAGTCATTACTTATCAAATTAACGCCTTCTATAGGGGCGTTTATTTATGATTTAACGACTACACTAGCAGCCATCCATTAGATTTATAATATTTTACAAAATTGCCAATTTCTGGAATTTTTCATGCAAACGCGCCTCACAGAGGGGCGTTAATTTTTAAAGTCATGCCCTGGTGCAGGGCGTCAATTATGTAAGAGACGACCTATCCCAGGTCGTTAATTCCTTAACATCCGAAATAGGATTCATGAACAGTATAAATTTCCAGATAATAAAATTTTCATGAAAAAGGATCACACGGTCAGGAAGAGAAAAATAGCAGGATTCAACAAGTATGATCATGCATTAGATTAGATACATGGTTTACTTGATATAGAATTTTAAACATGGGTAATTAATAATTAAGTGAAGTTGACGACTCCTAGGCAGGGCGTCAAAACAAGAATTAGCGCCCTAGTCTGGGTCGCTTCCTTGAAAATTAGCGCCCGATGGAGGGTCGCTACTTACACTATTTTCCAGAAAACTATCAAAAACGCAGAGAATCTATATGCATGAATTGACAGATGACTTTATCATAATTACTATGTTGATTTGTGCTACAATTCTTGAGAAAACCTACCTGACTGATCTGGGTGAAGACACGGTTAGGATTTTTGAAGAGAAAATGATACTCTGTTTGCAACAGAGTCTTCTGATCACCGGAAGAAGAAGAAGATGATGAAGAACTCCACGTCCTTCAACTATATGAGAGTTCCTTCTCGATGCAGGCAACCTACAGGAGAATAAGATGAAGAAGCATTAGTTTTCTTCATAATACTCAACTGAAGGCAGAGGAAGAAGAACACCTGTTCTTCACGCACGGCAGCAGCAGAGCTTTCCTTCGACCAAATAGCTTATTAGGGTTCGATAGGAAGGGTTATTTATAGAGTTTTTACGATCCTAATGGAGTTAGTATCGTATTGGAAGTAATATTTCCCTAAATAGAGTTCTTACCCTATTCAACCTTCCACGTAGTTATCCAGAAACTTTCTCTGGATAGTCTCCTGGTTCGAACGAAACTCGAACGGAATTAACGCCTTCACATAGGGCGTTAGTTTAAATTGATACCTTTGTTAAAGTCATTTCTTATGTAAAACACGTCCATGTGGAGGGCGTCACGTTTACTTGTCCCTTTTTATTATTTTGGCTGTTTAAGAATTGACGACATCTGCTGTGGTCGTCCTGTCTGGAATTCGCGCCTTGTATAAGGGCGTTTATTTTTGAAGTGGCGCCTTGAGTCAAGGCGTTATTTTCATTTTGGTTTATTATTTACTTCTTTAGGCTCTTATCATTTATTCATTAAATCTTTTAATCTTATTTTGATCAATTGGGGTTTTTATTTCCTTTTATTTTTACCAAGGTTGCTACATGCTAGGTGTGAGTTAGAGCTTATAGCTTACACTGATGCAGACTATGCTGGGTGTCGGATAGATAGGAAGAGCACTAGTGGATATTGCCAATTCCTAGGTGGTTGCCTAGTATCTTGGGCCTCTAAAAAGTACCACACTGTAGCACTCTCCACTGCAGAGGCAGAATATGTTGCTGCAGGGAATTGTGCTGCCCAGGTACTATGGATTAAACACTAGCTCTCAGATTATCGGATAAATCTGAGATGCATTCCACTTCTATGTGACAACACCAGTGCAATCTGTCTCTCTAAAAATCCTGTTCACCACTCTAGGACTAAGCATATTGAAATTAAACACCATTTTCTTAGAGATGTTGTGAGCAAAAATGAAATTGAATTGATATTTGTTAAAACTGAAAAACAAATTGCTGATATCTTAACAAAACCTCTTGGAAATGAAAGATTTAGATATCTAAGAAGAGAACTGGGGCTTTTTAAATTTCAGTAGGAAAATGACTAATTTTTCTTTCGAAATATCTTTTAGAGTGCTTGAAATAATTGGGTTTGCCTATTCTTGAACCTGTGAATAGGGTTGTTCGATGATAGAATAATCACTTGTGGACTGAGTACATAAGTTGTTGCACATCTTGCACATAGTATCTCTGAAGTCGATGCATAGTTGGGCATATAGTCGACGGATGGTTGTGCATGTAGTCAATCAATTGCCTTGTATAGACTTTATGTCGAAGCACACTCTACACATAGTTGATGCACGGTTTCACCGGGGTGCATAAGCTTTCAGCATGAAGTCGATGCATTTGGTGTTTTAAACAGCATGAAGGTCGGTGCATCCTATGTTCATGTTGCATGTAGGTCGGTGCATCTTGCATATCACATATGTCAGAGTCGGTGCATCTTTATACCATCTGCATACAGAGTCGGTACAACTTGAGTTGATGCATAGCGATGTCTGGGGGAGTGCTGTTAAGTCTGATCTTTGTTCAACTTCTCCTAACCTTTCCTCCTTTTTTAGATATAATTATCCATTGATATCAGTCCATATAATCTTGCAAACCTTTTTGAGCTGCTCCTATGCATCATTATTACCTTTTTTCAATTGGTATCATTATCACTTGGTATCACTTTGATAACAATCTTGCTATAGGTTCATTACAGTAAGCTGCAGTTATTGCAACCCTTCCTTTATAAGAATCATGGTTGCTTCTTGACTAAATTGTAGGTTTAACCTTAATAGACTGAAGAGTTCAGAGACTGTCCATCAGAAAATAAGGTGTTCGAAACTGTTTATTGCTCTTAACTTTGTTTTCGCATGGTTAGAATAGAAAGGTCTTCACTGTACCTGAACATAACAGACTTAGTGAAGTCAAGATGCAGAAGACTAGAGTGTATTGTCTTTAAACAGTCACTCTAAAAATCATAAGGGCAGCAGAAATAAGATTATAAAAGAAAAATAAATGAACAAAGTGGCAGAGCAATGACTGAATTATACTAAGAAACTGAGGCCTCCATCAAAGAAATGGAGAATACCTTAAGTCATGAAGTGATTCAGATTAACTCTGTATCCTTGATCAAATCTACATGGGTAGTTTCACTAAGTAACTAGGGGTATTGGCCTCTAATCAAGGTGTACCCTTAACGTCAAAGGTGTGAACTGTCTTTGTAAATTTTGACATGAAATAGATCTAGTAGTTTATACCTAGTAACTGGAGGTACCTGCCTCTGATCAAGGTGTACACCTAATGTCAACGGTATAAATGCCACTGATCTGTTCACTAAGTTCAGAATCAGAAAAATCAACGGTGAAAAAGGAACTGCTGTAACCCATAGATAACAAAAGTCAATGAGTGTCAACTATTTAACTTCAATACAAATTCAAATGACTTTCCTTGATATTCACTGTTTCTGAAATCAATAGGGTACTGTCCTGACCTAGTTTATTATGACTATGTGTTTTAGGTTCATTGTTATAAACGGAGTCTATAGCCCTATTTTTCGGAAGTCAGTTGCTTTACTCCACTTTCTATAACTGTTAAACCTAGATTTAATCAAGCATACACATTGTTGACACTTATATCCCAAGGATTGATTTATAACCTGCTCATTTCCTGAACCATTGCATGGAATGTTATTTCATTCATCCTCCCTGGTTTCTTTATCTCTTACCTTCCTCCTTTTTGCTGACGTCAAAGGGGGAGAAGTAGGGGGAGAGATTATGTCAAAAGGGGGGGTAAAAGAAGCATCTATTCAGGGGGAGTTTCCTTGTTTCCTTTTCTATGAATCATGCAAATAGTTTGGGTCTGTGTGACTCATAGTGTTGCCATCATCAAAAAGGGGGAGATTGTTGTGCCCATGTGGTTTTGATGTCAGTAAGCACTATGAGTATGAATGATGATTGATTGAGCATCTTATTTGCATGTCATTTCATCGAACAGGTTGTGTGCATATTCATCGTGCGTTGACGCTGTATGGGCATTGCGTTGTGTGCTCTAGCATTAACTCTGTAGAAACACATGCATACTCGGTGCATCTGTGCATTCATTAGTTGCTTCAACTCAAGTCTGTACAACATTTGTTGCTGCACGCGACCAACTCAGTGCATTCTGTATTGGTGCAAGTCCACAAGCCCATGCATGTTTGCTACATAGCATATCTTGAATCAGTGTAGTGTTGTTTTATTCAGTCATAAAGCATGTGCATGCCTTCATTTGTTCATATCTTGCATTAGTGCAGTCATATAGTCAGTACCTGGTTTAGTGCATATATATGCATGTTATGCATGCATATAGAGGACAGCTTAGATAGGTCAATGCATAGTTCATTGCTAAGTCTGTACACTCTTTACCATGCACTCAAAGCCTATACATTCTGTTCGTGCAATTGAATACTATGTCTGCACTCGGTTGCCTTGATGACTTAACAAGTCTGTACATTCTTCGACGGCATGTCTATACATCTGTTGTACCATGCACTCAAAGTCTGTCCATTCGTTGGTGGCAAGTCTGTACAACCTCTGTTGATTCGAGCGTTTAAGCTCATACATCAGCCCATCAGAGTCTATACATTATGAATTCATGATTAAACTCTAGGCACAGCAAGTCGATGCATCATTTTTACATCGCACACAAAGTTTGTACACTCTTTAATGGCGTGTCCGTGCATTCATCTTCAATGTGCATACTTTCCTGCATGCAAACTGCATTATACGCATCAAGTCTGTACATGCTTAGCTCAATTCTAGAATTAACTCAGTGCGTCTTTCTGTCTTTCCTTTCAGACTAATTCAAACTAATGACAAGTCTGATCTGACAGGACTGCTGGTCGAGGAACTTAAGAAGGGCACGTGATCCAAGAATGTAGGATGTGCCAAGATCGTGACACGTGTATTGTAGCAGGACGAAATGCTGTCACGTGGTCAAGGCGCTAGGGCAGGAATCGTGGAGGACACACGCCCACCTATCTGCTGCTGCTATATAAAAAGAAGACTTCTCCATCTGAAATGATGATCGTTGCATTGAGATAGAAATCAGATCAAGAAGTGTAGAAGCAGAGAGAGCCTGCACGATCCAGAGAGAAGAGAAATAGAAGAAAGAGAGAAGAAGAGAAGGAGAGAGTTGAGAAAGAGGAGTCTGAGAGATTTACTCTGAATGTTTGTTCATCAGTCTCTTGGCTCAGATACCAGAACTGAGATTGCTCATTGTGAGCTACATTCCCTCTGGGGATTTCTTATTTTTCGTTTGTTTCTATCTTGCTTTCTGAAACCTTGTTTTCAAGCTGTGTGTCAGCAGAGCAAGCTGTAATGCTCAGCAGGCAGAGGAGGATTCCTCTAGACGGGTGAAGCTGTAAGTCCCCAGCCGTTTGCAGAGGAGGATTCCTCTGGACGGCATAAGCTGTAATGCCCAGCTGTCTGTAGGGTTGTGACCCCGAAGCTGTAGATCAGCGAAGCTGTGTATCAGCGGTTGAAGTCACATTCCGGTTTGGAGTGTGGGGTGGACGTAGATCTCGGGTTTAAGATCGAACCACCTTAAAAATTTTCTGTCTACTGTGCGTTTGTCTTACGAATTGTTGTGTCTCTTGATTATCTCTTCCATCCGCAGTAGATGCATGTTTAGAATCGTTTAAGTTCAGATCTGCTTGACTTGGCTTTCTGTGATCGCTTTAGCTTATCTTTCTGCCGTCCATCAACAGTTTGTTCTATTTCCGCACTTGAAATTGCTGCAGTCGATTTTATTGGGTGATTGATCTATTCACCCCCCTCTAGATCATTCATAGACTCTCATCAGAGAAAACAAAGAAGAAGATAATTTTACTGAGTAAGCATCCTGCTCCAAGCATATGTCCTATGCACTCAAAAAACAAGCAAAGGGGGTTATATATGCTCTTAGGCTTAGCCCCTTGCCTTAAGCAAGAGAACTACCTGAACCATATCCTTGATATTGATCAAGGGGATAAGCCTTATTAGATAGGCAAAAACAAATGGAAATCGCAGGATGCAATGCAATGATGATGTAGGGAATATTTCTTTTGTTTATGTTTTTTGTTTTTTTGTTTTATTTTTTCTTCTTTTTTTGGATTTTTGTTTTATTTTGTTTTTATTTGATTTTTTCCTTCTTTTTTTCTTTTTACGCTAACCACAACATTAAGACTAGTCCTCGCGAGCCTCCTATTAATGGATTATGGATGGCGTCTCCAGAACATCGCAGAATGTCGCTTCTCTCTCTTGTTCGATGGTAGATGAGGCGGTGAAGATTCCAAGAATCGTGCCCCATCACTACCTCACGCTTCCCGTAAAAGCCGAACTAATGATCCGTGTTCCCTAGGGAGACTGAATGGTGGAAGGCTACCCAAGTTACCATAGAAGACATATCAAACATGAGAAGCAAACAAAACATCTGTGGAGCAAGGTGGAGTCTTGTCATTTACGAGAAGGCAGAATTACAACAAAGGGCTGATCCGCTCGGATGCCCACAAGAAAATGGCAAAATAAGGAAGGAAAGGAAGAAAGATGGAAAAAAGCTTCAAGCTGCAGGAGCACTCTCCCCTCACGTGCTCACCCCAGCAACATCCTAGGTAGGTGGGACGTCTTGGGCAGCGACAAGTTCCACAAGCGTTGTCTCCTGTAGTGGAGGGTCGTCAGATAGGATGATCAGTTCCTGTCCACCTCTCGGTTGATCCTCCTGGTGCTTGGCTTCCATGCCCGGTCCCTCCTCTCCCTGCCCACCCTTGGGCTCGAAGGGCAAGAAAGGGAGCTGCACATCAGGCACCGGAACCCCAGTAGCATCAACGACCGCCAAGAGAGTTGCCACCCTGACCACGGTGACTGACGATGCTAGCTTTGCCATCCTATCCACCACTACCTCCACTTCCTTCCTCACCACGATGGCCACGGCTTCCAGCTCTACCCCCCCATGCCTCCACCGCTCAGCTCGCCCCTTCATCTATCACCAGGAGTTCTCGAACGCTTGGACCTGCACCCTGAAGGGATCCTGGTCGCGCTAGGCCTTCACCAATGCGCGTCCTTAGAACTCTAGGAGATCTTAGAGGCTGGCGTGCCCGGCGTCCATTGCCCGGAGGCGGGTTTCCAATGTCACCAATCAAATATGGCTAGATGCCAATTGCGGCTTGGCTTCTGAGAAATGGACTGACCATAAGCCTAGGGCTCGGGCCATCGATGTTAGGTTCCTGGCCTACAACTTGTGCAACTCTTCGTCAATCCCTGGGGAGAGTGTCACCAAGTGCTCCCTCGGCTTTAGAGACCTATCAATAAACGTGTAGATCTCCATTTGATAAACACTCACCTCTGGGGCATCCTCGACCTGGGGAGAGCTAGTGTCAGTAGCGGGCTGTGATGCCTCCCCCCTTTCGACCCGTTCCTCAACAAGAACTGATGGTCTGGCCCCTGACGGCAATGAGCGAGTAGGCAACGATAGTGGTGGTATCTGAGTCCCCAAAGGGCCAAGTCCTGAGGCTGGAGGTGATTTGGATGGCGGGGGAGGTGGAGTCCAAGCACGTAAATGCTAAGCAATCACTTAGGTAGTGACATTTGTTGGCCCAGATAAGCGATGAGCGCGGATAAGAAGGGGGGGTTGAATTGTCCCCCAAAAATGAGATGGCAGGTTTTAAAACTACTTAGCAAGATTAAAGTAACTATCAAATTTAAACTATGATGAAATGAAATTTAAATTCTAAGAGATAGTTCTCTCAGCCTTTTCGATCTCACATGATCATGTAAATGTTGCATTCTGTGTTTTGTTGATGTGAAACCAATATGAGTTATTCTGTAAATTTCAACCATAAAGAAAAAGTTGAGTATCTTATACTGCGATTGAATAAAATTGAACATAATTACATTGAATAGTTTAAACTGATTTACATATTGTTTAAATGCAAGGACGTCAAGTTTTCTGCCTCGATGCAGCAAGCAGCTGTGTCGATGCAGTACTGTTAAGAGATAGCTGGCGAAGCACATAAGGTCGATGTAGTCAGCCACTACATCGATGCGGTACGATAAAGAGCCAGCTTGCGTAGAGCGGCAAGTCGGAGCAGTTAGCCATTGCATCGACGCACTCAAGAGTGATGCATCGAGGTACTAAGCAAGATGCCTCGACGCAGAATGAAGCCAGCGCAAAAAATGCCAGTGGCTTCAAAGGATAAAAGGTTGATGCATCGAGACACCAAGTGAGATGCATCGATGCAATACTAAATCAGTGAAGGGAAATGCATGCTGCACCGACCTATCTGGACTAAGGAAGCTGATGTCTTAAAAGTTGCCTCGACCTGGATGGTTGGTGACTCGAGTCAATGACACTCCTTCCAAGGCACGTGATCACTTATTCAGTCACGAAAATTCAAGTTTAAGTTCTGTTTAACTCTGGACCAATCCCATCGAGAGATTCCTTTTGTTTCAAAAAGAGATGTCCACGTGGCAGAAGACTAGAGAGCTCAATGATTGAGGAATATTCTATTTACACGTGGATTAAAATGATTCAATGTCTTCCTCTCATTAACGATACTCTGCTCTATAAATTGAGGGCACCCCGGCTCGAAAGAAAAGGGCTGCGACTGCCAAAAGCTATGAGAGCTCCTGCTGTGTGAAGATCCCATCTGAAAAAGAGAGCAGCGCCAGAAAGAAGAGAGAGAGCATGAAAGTTAGTGCGAAGAAAAAGAATGAGGAAAGGAAGTTTGAAAGTAGCCAGCCATTCTGATTAAAGTTGCTTCTACGAAGCTACATTTCGTTTCTATCTTTAGTTTTCTATTTTGTTTTTTATTTCATTCTTGCTTTGGTTTATAGTTTTGTTCCCTCCGAGTGTTCTGGGAGGAAGGGAGACATTGTCTCTAGTTGCGAGCGACTTGGTGTCACTTGTGGGTTCCATCTGTTTCTGAGGAAGGGAGGAAGGTCCTTCGGTTCTGGACTTGTGGGTAGCAAGCCCAGGTGCCAAGTTTTGTGGGTAGCAGAACTTGCGTTGAGGGATTTGTCTCCCTCTAGTTTCAAGCTGTGAGCCAGCAACTTGTCGCAGACTAAGTCTGCTTGACGGTATTGCTTTGGGCAAGGAATCCTCACTCAGTGTGAACGAGGGGTGGACGTAGATTACATTATGCAATCGAACCACCTAAAAATCGCTTTGTCGGATTGTGTGGTTTGCATTGTTAAATATTTGCTTGAGCGATTTCCCTATAGCAAGTGGTATATCGAAAGGTCCAGTTGGAAGGATAGGCCATGCCTGTCTAGAAAGCTGCCCTTACGTGAGGAGACCTCCTAGCCCAACCTCCGCCTTGTATCACATTGGCTGCTTCGTGAATTTCTCTGTGGGTTTCACATTCATCTTGCTTGCTGACGTTGTTGAACGAGGATATTCGTCTTACATTTTTTATTGCTCGCTTGTTTGATCACATATCTGATTCATTTGTCAGAGTTGTATACGCAACTATCTTATCTATGTAATTGCCTCATTGAGTATTGGAGTAATTTACATATTCAATTTAGCCAATCTGAATTCTCTGTTTGAATTACTCTTGGTTTACCGTGATTTGTGAGTGATCTATTCATCCCCCCCTTCTAGATCACACTCTCGGTGTCTATCAATTGGTATCAGAGCAGGTTTCCCAACATGTGGTCCAATGACCATGGAAGACCTAGATCTAGCACCCCTCGTAGCTTCATCGCTGAGGGACATTCTATTAATCGTCCACCATTCTTTGACGGTACTAACTATCTTTATTGGAAAAATAGGATGGAGGTGTTTCTAAGGGCCCAAAGCCATGAACTGTGGAGGGTCATCACCACCAGAGCATTCGAGCTTCTTGAAGATGAAGGTACTTGGTCTAGGGAGAAGATCCATGTATCAACTATAAATTGGATGGTGATGAGCATCATGCAGTGCGCTATACATCCTGAGGAGTATTCCAGAATTTCTGCATGCAAAATAGCCAAGAAAATGTGGGATGAACTTCAGTTGATCTATGAGGGAACATCACAGGTATGAGCCACCAAGGTAAATATGCTGACCTGTGATTATCAATTATTTAGAATGAAGCCCGATGAGACCATATCAGAAATGTATGCTAGGCTCTCACAATTCACCAACAGTCTGAAAGCTCTGGGGAAAACCATCCAGGAAAGTGAATTGTTTAGGAAAATACTAAGGTCCCTAACCCCGGTGTGGCACACAAATACCACTATCTTAGAAGAGTCTAAGGACCTATCCACTATGACTGTCATAGAGCAGATAGGATCCCTGATGGCTTACGAGATCAACCTTAAGAGGAATACAGAAGAAAACAAGAAAAGAAAAACCATAGCTCTTAAGGTATCTATAAGCAGTGGTGAGAGTAGTGAGGAATATGAGAATCTCTCAAGTCTCGATGATGAGCAGTAGGCTATGCTAACCCGGCAATTCCAGACATTTCTGCGGACCAGAGGTAAGAGCTTCAGGAGAAGAAGGCCACAACAGGATGGTAAGAACTCCAATTTTAAATTTGACAAGAATAGAGGTTCTGACATGTTTACATGTTTTCACTGTAAAAAACCAGGACACATGAAAAGTGAATGCCCGGAGCTCATGAAGAAGAACCCAAAAGTGCAGAAAAAGAGGCCTCAAGCTATGGTCTGCACATGGAGTGACAAGGAAGAGGATATTGAAGAGGATTCTTCAGAAGAGGAGGAGCAAGGACTGTGTCTCATGGCCGACACAGACAATGAGGTAAGCATTCCTTTTGAAAAATACACAACAGATGATTGGGAAGATGCTTACGCTGACTTGTTAGAAAAGCTTAACTGTCAAACCAAAGACTATAAAATGCTGAAAAGAAAACTAAGCAATGTTGTTGAGGCACAAACAAATATGAAAAAGGAAAATGATGATCTGAAGAAATAACTTGAAGAATTAGGCTCACTAAGAATTGAAAATAAAAATCTTCAAGTTGAAAACGAAGAAGCTAATAAGAATCTGGATGAGTTTAAGGTGAAATTTCAGGATATCTAGAAAGAAAATGTACTTGTTTCTGAAAAATATGAAGCAGTAAAAATTGCGAACGTTGAGATTCAGAAACATAGTGAGAAGCTTCAAAAAGATATTGAAGATAAACAAAATATTGGAAAAAATTGTGGAAGGAAAAGCAAGTTTGAACACCACGCTGGGTGTGAAAGTAAATTTTAATAGAGAAGGTTTGGACTTTGATCCATCTAATAAGAGACCCTTTGAATTCAAGACTACCACATTCTATCAAGAAAAGGGTAAAGCAAAGCTGGACACCCCATCCAGCTCAACTAGCGATAACAATCCCCAATCAACCATGAAAACCAATCACATTAAATTCAAAAGTCAAGGTAAAACTGTCCACAACCGTGCACTGCATCAGAGCCGCCAAACTGCTACTTCGAGGCATGTAGATATCAATAGAGCAAATCTTGAATTTCAATATGGGGTGCGTCGAGGCAACAACTCTTATGCATCGACGCAGTGGACTCAGAACAGATGGCCCAACTATAACAAAAATAGGAATCAATACACACCACATTAGGCTCATTTCAATTCTTCTCAGATTCATCTCAATCCACAAATCTTTAGGAATCAGAAAATGTTTAGGTGGCATCCATAGAATAATTACCAAAATAATTGGAACAGAACATTCAACAATATGAAGCAAACAAAACATTTTTCAATGCCTGTTGCCCCTAAATTTGTTCATGCTAAAAATAAAAGTTTTGTTCACAAAAATGGTACCAGACAGATTTGGATCCCCAAGATTGTGTTGGAAGGATTGAGTGATATGTTTGGACCCAACTTCTCTCGGGTCCCAAAGCATTCTACTTAATTTGATTTAAGGTGCACCTAGCAGCCGAGCACAACAGGTGGTACCTAGACAGCGGCTGCTCTAGGCACATGACGGGTGATCGGACCAAATTCAGTGAATTGGAAATGAAGGTAGGAGGTCTGGTCAAATTTGGAGGAAAAAATAAAGGTAAGATCATCGGTGCAGGTACAATTGGTAAGTTTCCCTCAAATACCATTGAAAGAGTTTTGCTTGTAGAAGGTCTTCAACACAATTTACTTAGCATCAGTCAGTTATGTGACAAGGGTCACAGAGTGGTTTTTGACAATAATGCATGCAAAATCTTTGAAATAAAATTTGACAAGGTTAAATTTGTAGGACACAGAGTCAATAATGTCTACATTGTAGACTTAAATGAAAATTTATAATCAAATCTTTGTTTGTCTGCTGATTTGGGTAACAATGCATTTAATTGGCATAGACGATTAGGCCATGCTAGCTATACTACACTGAATAAGTTAGTCAAACATGACTTAGTTAGAGGCATGCCTAAGATCAAGTTTAATTCAATCTCCAAAATTTGTGATGCCTGTGCTCTGGGTAAATAAACCCAGAAGTCCTTCAAGCTCAGATCTGAGCCATTGTCCTCTAGGCCAATGGAGTTTTTGCATATGGATATATTCGGTCCAACCAGAACTCAGAGTCTGAACGGTAAAAGGTTTGGGTTTGTGATTGTAGATGATCATACTTTGTTTTCTTGGATATTTTTCTTAGCAAAAAAAATGATGCATTTCAGAAGTTTAAACAATTTTTTAATAAAATCAAACAAGGAAATCATAGAATTTGCACCATCCAATCTGGCCATGGAGGAGAGTTTGAGAACTCCATGTTTTTTGAATTTTGTGACAATGAAGGATTAACTCACAAATTCTCTTCTCCCAGGACTCTAGAGCAGAATGTCACAGTGGAAAGAAGAAATCGAACTTAAGAGGGGCGATCTCGCGCTGCTCCTGAGCGGGGAGGAAGATGACCACGTACCCTTGAAGTATAAACTGTAAGAAGGGAAACCAGTCAGACGTGCCCAGGGATAGATCCCCGGGGAAGACCCTCCGATGCTTAAGTCAGCACAGGTAGTAGAGCACAGATGCGAAGAGGAGAATTGGGAGCGCGAGACTCCTCTCCACCAATAGGTGAAGTGGTTCCTACCCAGGCTTACTTAGGCGTGCTTAAGCTTACTTAAGCTCCCTCGTCGCAGTTGGGCATGTCCTATTTAAATAGTGGCCAGTTGTGCAAATTGATCCCTATAAGCGGAGGGGTTCCAGAGGGGGTTACATCCTTCATGCGGGCTCTTTACGGCGCGCGGACTCTTGGTTTCCCTTGTCTCCTTGAGCTTCCTGCCATTAAAGGATTCGCAACGGCTGAATCATTAAGCTTCCATCAGTGAGCCTGAGTGAATGGCACTTGTTCAGGAGTGGTCTCCCGAGGGATAAGTGCTAGGTCGGGACAAGGAATAGGGGGCTGCAAGGGAGCTTTCCCAATCGACTGATGCTCGAACTTCCCAACCAGAAGGTCGCCTAGGAAGTGCTTGTACCGAGTGAATTTTTGGGCTTCATAATAAGTGGGCACGGGGGCTGCCACTTCGAGGAGTTGAGCCTTGTTCGGTTCGAACCTCGTTTGGCCTCTCTGTTCGGGCGGTGAGATTTCCCCTCTCCAGTTGTCCCCCTCCTACTCCTGAGCCAAGATTAGGCTCGGACAGGTAGCAATTGGGCTGGACTATTGTGGCACTTGTTGGGTAAAGATATCTCTCTGGTAGGGGCCACGTGACGCAGCTCACCTTGAAAATACGCCCGTTATGATGAGTAAGAGAAGGCCCCTCCTCGGGAGATCAGACGCCGCGCTGCCTCCCGTCAGGGTTTTTAGGCATTGCGCATTTTGCATCCCTTTATCTCTGGGGTTTTAGGGTTTTGCCTCTCTTTGTTGTTATATCTGAGGGAGGCTTCCGCGCTGTGAGAGTAGTTTCGGAAGAGCGGAGAATCGTTGTAGCCGTCGGAGCCTGAAAAGCTTCATGAGGTTGTGATTCGTAAGCTCCCTTTCTTCTCCGAAGTTCTATGGCTTAGAGCGTTCCCCTTCTTCTTCTCTCTGTCTCATGGCGGACCATTATTCTGAGGCTGAGGGGCGGCAGAGAGAACGGACTCCCAGAGTTTTCTTTATGTCGTCGGAGCCGTTCTGCAGCGAGCTGGGGGAGTCGGAGGTGAAGTGGCTGGAGAGTCTCTACGGGCTGCCTTGGTGGTTCCAGTTCCTGGCGCCTGAGCCTCATGAGTCTAGCCTGTCCGCTCGTTCTGGCCTCTTTTGCTCCTTTCTTCTGGCCTAGAAGTGTGGCTTTCGTTTGCCCCTTCATCCCTTTGTTGCCGGGTTGCTTCGATTCTACCGGCTGGCACCTGTCCAACTGGTCTCCAACTCTTATACCTTCATCTTCTCCTTCATTTTCCTTTGCGGCCGGTGTGGGGTGCGCGCCTCGCAGGATCTTTTCCATTAATTCTTTGAGTTGAAGCAGCATGCTTTTGCGAGGAGAGGCTTCTTCTATATTCAGGCGAGGCGAGGAAGGAGTTGTGTGTCCCTCTCTGGGAAGGATTCTTCTCACAAAGGGTGGAAGACCCAATATTTCTGGGTGGGCCCGTTGGCAGTTGGCGTAGCCTGGGATTTCCCTATGGCGCCCGATTTTCACCCGAACATTCCACCAAAGCAGACCGTGTTTTCTCCGGAGGTGGAAGAGGAGGCTGCTATCCTTCAGTAGAATCGCCAGGAGACTGCTGATTTGGTGGCTTCTTCCAACATTGAGGGCTACCTCACTCGAGTGCTATTGCCGACAGGTAAGGGGTTCAGGAACTTGGTCTTCTTTCTTGCGGAGTTGGGATCTTCCTGCTCTTAGTCTGCTTTCTGTGGTTCAGACACGAGGCGAGCGGTTGAGGAGGAGGCACCGTCGGTCGAGTTGGAGATCATCGATTTGGACGAGGCGCCGGCTCCCGATGATCTTCAAGCTTCAGAGGGCTCGTCCCGCGCTCGGGACAAGGGCAAGCGAGTGGCTCGGGATGACGTTTTCGAGCGTCGGGGGGTCAAGCGCAAGGATCCCATGGCCAAGTTGATGCAGTCTTCAATGCAGGCTCAGTCTGCTGAGAAGAAAAGGGCGAGGAAGGAGGAGGTCGTCCATGCGTCTGGAGGAGATTCCCTATCGGCTCTCCCCTCTACTAAGCAAGAGGGGGCCGACGAAGGAGGGGTCACTACCGATGCTGAGGCGCCGAGCGCAGCGGAGGGGCCGCCAGATGAGGGGGTCCACCCCCAGTAGGTTGAGGCTGGAGGGTCAGGGGAGGTACACGGTGGGGGTGCTCATGTCTAGCCGACCGGTGGGGCCCCCGAGACGGGGGTGCCCGGGGCAGATGCCCCGATACTGGCCGCTCTGGTGAGAGCTTCCCCTCCTTCTACCAGCACCTTCAGTGTCCGGGCTCCTCTGTACCGGGCGTGCCATTCCTTAGCTTCTTGAGACTTGCGGGAAAAAGTCCGGAAGGGTCCCCCCTCTTCGCTGTTTGAGTAGATTATGGAGGGAGGGCTGATTTTGGCTCAGTTGGGGGCTGAAGCTGTGGATGCGTATGCTCAGGTGGAGTCCGAGCGGGAGACTCTCGTGGACCCGCGGTGCGCTTGATCGGAAGGTCGAGCGTCTGACCCTCAACCTTGGGGACCTTCACCGGGAGATGGCCCCGCTTCAAGCACTGGCACAGTCGAGCCAAGCAGAGGTTCGGTCTTTGGCGGAGCAGATGGCCCAGACTCGTCGCATGGTCGATCGGAAGAGTGAGCTCCTGGAGTCGGAGCGTAGAAACCAGGTCGAGCGAGACGACCGATGGAGGGCCGAGCGAGAGGGGCTCGAGGACCAAGTTCGGGTGGCCGAGGATTCATGGACTGAGGCCGAGCGAAGGCTGTCTGAGACCGAGAGAAGGCTATCTGAGTCCGAGTAGTGGATAGCTGAGCTCAAGAGGAAGGCGGAGCAGGCTGGGAAGGAAGCGCTCGAGCAACATAAGTGCTCGGAGGCTTACCAGGCAGCTTTGCAGTAGGTGGCCTTTCCTTACTACGAGTCAGGCTATCGACGGGGGCTCCGGAAGGGCTTCTCCCAAGGCTACAATCGAGCCGTCCTAGAGGCAGAGGCCCAGTCGTCTATGCTTGTTTTTCCTTTCGGTCAGCGCTATGACTCGGAGTGGGGATCCACTGACTCTTCCCACTACACGTCGAGTGAAGAGGTGGGTTCGGCCTCGTCCGAGCGACCGCCAACTCCAGCATCCTCGGGAGGGCACACGGCTGAGACAGTTCCCACACAGGTGGGGTCCGTGTCTAGGCCAGCCGTCACCGAGAACATTGGGAGCAGATCGTCTGGTGCCGAAGAAGCTTTGTCTGTTGAGCTCGGAGATGGGCCCGAGGCCTGATATAATGGCTCTTTTCTTTTTTCTTTCTTTTCCATATGTAGCCAGGTGCGGCTTTTTTGGAAACTCTAATAGTGTTAGTATTAAATATTGAATTGACTGTTTCTTACCACTTTTGGTGCGATTTGACTACCGTATCCGTAGTTGTTGAAGAAGGCGCCGATTTCCTGCAGATTTTGCGTGTGCCGATCTGTCAAATAACTGACATGGCGTTGTCACCTTTCCATTTTTCCATACCGCCCTTAATGACTTGCCACTTTGCGCGTCCCACTGGGGGAATATCGGGAAATGAGGTAACCAACCCAGCGAAAGCCTTGGTAGCATGTTTTGGGGAGAGTCATTTAAAGCGATCAGCTTCCCCTTTGGCCTATAAAAGGTCCGAGGGGTGTCTCCTTTTCCTTTCATCACTTAAGGCTGTTCCTTGCGATTTTTCCCTTCCGTGAAGCATTGTGCTGTAAGTCTTCGCGGGGGCATGGGAGGTGTTTCAGAAGATGATGATGCAGATGGCGGTAGGAGGGAAGCTACTGTTGTTTCACTCTGGAAGTGGGTTCATCGATCAGAGGTCACTCGGGAAGAGGGTTCGTCGTACCGCCCTCCTCTTCCTCACCTGCCAACGTCATTCTGAGGGGAGGGGGGAGCCAATTAAGCTCCCTCCTTTCCGGGCCTTCCCCAACCTCCTCGTCCATCTCTGCTATTTTCTTTTTCTCCCTCCCCTTTCACTCTTCGGAGGGTGCCTGCACTCTCTGCCTTCCAAAGAGTTGGCAGAGAGGAGGCCTTCACTTGTATTCCTTCCTCTCTTCTTCTTTTTCCATCGAGCTTTCTCAAACCAACGAAGCCGGCGATCCCTTATTCGAGCCAGTTTCTACACGAGGCAGAGTCAGTGGCTTGGGAGCACCTACTGGGTCGGCCGAGCGTTCTGCTCGCGTTATAGTACCAGGGGATGTAATTTTTTGTACATGTATACTATATCGGCTATGGCCTTCTTGATGTACATCAAAGTTTAATAAGAAGAGAAGAATGGTGATTATTCTATTTCGCTTACATGTGTATGCTTGCCAAATGTTCAAAAGTAGAACTTGTGAACATTTGTTGCGTTCCACGTCCGAGGGACGGGTGTTCCTTCCATGGTGGACAACCGGTATGCTCTTTTCTCGAGCTTCTCGACCACTCGGTAGGGACCTTCCCAGGTAGGGGCCAGCTTCCCCGCCGCCTCTAGTGGTCGAGATGCTTCGGCCTTCCTCAGGATGAAGTCTCCTGGCTGGAAGGGTCTATCTCAGACTCTGCTGTTGTAGTATCGAGTGATGTGCCGTTGGTATTCCGTTGCTCGGATCCTTGCATTCTCTAGGATCTCGTCTGCTAAGTCGAGATTCTCTCACAATTTCTGCTCGTTTACCTCAGGCTCGAAGTGGACGACTCGGAGAGAGAGGGATTGTTGACCTCCAATGGAATTACGGCTTCCATGACATACACCAGCTGAAAGGGTGTTTCACCAGTAGTCATTCTCGGAGTAGTTCGGTGCGACCATAGTACGCTGGGCAATTCCTCGAGCTAGCTTCTGTTGGCTTTGTCGAGCCTGGTTTTGATGCCTTTTAAGATAGTCTTATTGGCATTCTCAACCAGTTCGTTAGCCTGAGGGTGGGCTACCGAAGTGAGGTGGTTGCGAATGTTTAGGTCGGCACATCTGTCTCTGAAATAATGAGAATCAAACTACCGACCATTATCGCTCACGATCACTTGGGGGACACCAGAGCGACAGATGATCGATTTCCAAACAAAACTCCATACGACTGATTCGGTGATCCTGGTGGTGGCTTCAGCCTTGATCCATTTGGTGAAATAGTCGATGGCGACGATGATGAACTTCTTCTAAGCTTGTGCCGTAGGGAACGGCCCCAGAATGTTGATCCCCCACCGACCGAAAGGGTATGACTCGGTAAGGGTGATGAGCTTCACAGCGGGCTGATGAATCAGGTGGTCAAAATGCTGGCATCGACTGCACTTCTACACGTAGGCCGAGAAGTCACGTTGGAGAGTGGGCCACCAGTAACCCTACCGTAGTAGGATCCTGGCGAGTGATCTTCCTCCCTGGTGCACTCTGCCGATGCCTTCGTGTACTTCCTGAATCGCTCAGCTGGCTTCGTCGGTGCTGGTGCACTTAAGGAGGGGACCGGAGATAGATCTTCGGTACAAGGCACCATCTAGCATGACGAAACGCCGAGCTTGGTACTTGAGCTTCCGAGCCTCCCGAGGATCGGTGGGCTCTTGAGAATCCTGGAGCCAGGACATGTAGGTGGTCCGCTAGTCGCTTGAGGGTGCTGGGTCAATAGTCATAAGCTCAGATTCGATGCTCGATTGCCCAAGCTCTTCGAGGAGGACCGATCGTGTACTTGTGGGGTCGGGCGAGGAGGCCAGTCGAGAGAGGGCGTCCGCTCGGGAGATTTCCTCTCGAGTTATTCGGGCTACCTCAAAGCTCTCAAAGAGTTGGGCCATCCTCTTGTGATGTGACACACTAAGGCAAATGATGAAGAATGCAGTAGGTGAATGTGGGCCCTTGGACCTTATTCGCAAACACAATCGTAAGACTCGAGGTTGATGGGAAATCGCCGACCCACTGTGCACACCCGTTACCCGTGGTGACTCGGTGATGCCGAGTCGAGGTGGTGGAACAAGACCCTTGCCGGTAGAGGGCCAGCAAGGCTATGGTTTTCCATCCTGAGGGTACAGTGCCCAAAATCAAGGGCGGACCAGGTGCCTTGAGGGCATTGGGTCACTCTCTCACTTTAGCCCACGGTGACCGCACATAAACTGGAAGCTCCGGGAACGAGCGCTCTCTCACCGACCAGCGGACTAGTTTCATAGATATTAAGTGAAAAAATACAGAGGAGAGCAAGGGCAGAAGCTCACCTGGTTGGTTTGAAGAAACCAACCCCGTTCGGAGACGATGGGCGAGCGGGAAAGTGTGGGTTCCCCGCACACTGCGCCGATGAAGCTTCGGCCGAAGACCTGCTAGTACAAAACTACTCGTCGCACAGGAGGGTGATCGTCAGGTGGGGAAAATAGAGGTTACATTCAAACACTACCTCCATGTAGGGAGGGGCGCTAAGCCAGCCAGACGGGGTGGGGAGATTTTCTTGAATTGCGCCGATGGAGCACCCTGCCGAATCTGCCCAGGTCTGGAACAGCAGGATAGGGAGTCGGTGTAGTCGCCGCTGTGCACTCCCCCAAGCTCAGAAGTGGCCGAAACTAGTGCCGAATTGTTGCTAACTGACCCTGGTATGCTGGTGAATTTTGGTGGATGGCTCCTTCGTCACCACCGGTCAGAGTGGACCCTGGAACAGGTGCCCTGCGCTCTGACTTGTTCTTGTTCCAGGATGCAGTAGCAGAAAGATCCGGGTGCCACGACCGCTCCCGAAGCCCGAACGAGGTGAGACCAAAACGAGAACGACCGCAGACGAGTCCTCTTCGAATGGACACTAGGGAGGGCACCAGACGGTGTCGGGGCAGAGAGGGAGAGCCCGTTGAGTGGGGAGGTGTCTGGTCAGGTCCTGAGTGGCCTGATCTGCGCACCCGGGGGAGAAAAATTGGAAAATGTTCCTCCGGATGCCAAACGGGATGTCGTCTTCTGCTGATGGAAGTAGATTGGATGTAGAAGAACCCGACTGGACGAGTTCTTCTAGAGGGGGGCTGGACATGCAAGACTCTATTTTGATGTGACACGTTGAGTCTTGCATGTCCAGCCCCCCGCTAGCCCCATGAAAGGATGAAGGACTGTCCCCTGGTCGCAGATGCGGGTTGAGTTTGGAGGTTGAGGGTCGCCCTGAGCTGCTTTGGAGGACCGCTCCCCCGGTGGGCCCATACTCGACGGAGTCGAGTTCTCCGCACCCCGGGGGTATGATGAGGACATCACCAGCTTTCCCCTTTGTTCGAGGATCCAGATGCTCGCTAGCTATGCTACATCTTATCCGCCATTATATTTCGAGTCATATGATGTAATTTTCATTTTCTTATCATGTACTTTTCCTTTTATTTGAGTCCAATACCTAGGTTAGGTAGCTATTTACCTAAGTCTAGAGTCATTATGTTGGTTAATGGGCCCAATTATATGGGCTAGGCACAGGGGCGCCCCCTTCCCCTTGGTTAAGTGTTAGTAGTCCAAAAGTCAGGGACTTATGTGGAAATGTGGGTTTCCTATAAATAGGACCCCAATCCCTCATTTGGAAGTTAATGAAGTATTGATAAAATTGCCACAAGAATTTATGCCTCTCTCTCTAGCTCTCTCTCTCTCTCTCTCTATTTCTCTCTCTCTCTCTAAAGGGGGCGAACCCCATTCTCTCTCCTCCCCACCCCCAAATTTGAAATTCACTCTCTCTCCTCCCTATTCACCTCTAATTAAGACCCCTCCCCCTTCCCCATACCTCCCATTTAAGTCCCCTCCAACCCCTAGGTGGAATCCCCTTCTCCTAGGCACCTCTCCATCCTCCCAAGCAACCTTTCCCCTTCCCCATACAACCTTTCATTTTCCCAAGGGAGAATCCCTTCTCCCAAGCACCCCTTCCCCTCCCCAAGGCAACCCTTCCCATTCCCTAGGCCCCCATTAACCCCTCCATTAACCCACCATTCAAAACAGAGGAGAGATCTCTCCTCCCTCTCTCCTTCCGAACCCAAATTCGCATCCCCCCTCCCTCCACTTGCCAGACCACCTCCCAGCCCCCTTTCTGCCCCTCCCACACCTTGAATCACCCCCTAACAGACCCCCACATAGTCAGGTGTCACCCCCACACCCATCCACCCCATTTCGCACCCCATCTACTCCGTCTCCCATCACCTTTCATCACCCTATCCATCTCAGTTCGCAGGCAGTAGTTGGAGCCCGACTTGCAGAGACTGCCTTGGTGCTGTCCGATGTCATCTGGAGGTGCACCATACATCACCGGAAAGGCCTTCCAGTCTTCTTCGCAGGCGAGGTGGAATCGTCTCGTTCCAACTTTACTACAGATCGTGGTGCCCATTCTCGTCCGACTGCGCAACCGGACCAGAACCTGGACCAGAGCTACAGTGCAGAAGCTACCACGGCCACACCCCTCAACTTCTGAAGGTTCCACTTGGCCGAGAGCTGCTACCACAAGGCATCTACCATCACCAACAAGCGGCGTCCCTTTCGGCATCAGGAAGAGGCTTTTCCAATTTTTCTCTCCCGGGCGCGCAGAACAGATCGTTCAGGTCCTGCCCTGACCCCCCCTCACTCAACGGACTCCTCCTCGCCACCCCGACATAGTCTGGTGCTCTGCTTGGTTGCTGCTCAAAGAAGACTCGTCCACGGTCGTCCTCGACTTGGTCTCGCATCAATCGGACTTCGGGAGCGGTCATGGTGACTACATCCATCTGCTGCTGCACCCTGGGAACAGTACCAATCTGAGTGCAGGGGCCCTGTTCCAGAGCCTGCCCCAGCTGGTGAAGACTTCAGGAATTCCCACAAAAATTCACAGACGTGCCTGGATCCGTCAGCGTTGTTTCAACGCTGGTCTCGTCGAATTCTGAGTTCGGAGGAGTGCACAGCGACGACTACACCGACCCCCTGTCCTGCTGTCCCAGACCTGGGCAGATTCGGCGGGGTGCTTCATCGGCGCTAATCAAGCATAACTCCCTTCCCCGCCTGGCCGGCTTAGCGCCCCTCCCTGCGTGGAGGTAGTGTTTAGTTTGTAACCTCATTTCCCCACCCCTAGTCCACCCCCTCTGTGAGGGCGTAGTGATTGTACTAGAAGGTAAGCGGCCGAAGCGTCATCGGCGCGGCGTGCGGGTAGCCCACGCTTCCCCGCTCGCCCTCGTCTCCGGCCGGGATCGGCGTCCTCACGCCGATCAGGTGAGCTTCTGGCCACTTCCTCTGCTGGTTTTACTTTTGCTTGTCTTAGTATTGTTTCTAGTTGACCGTCGGGGGTGAGGTGAGCGCCCGATCTCAAACGCCATTGAATTGTGTGACCACCGCGGAGTGAGTTGAGAGTGTGATACTACAACCCACGCCCTCAGCGTGCCGGCCACCCTTGAAATTGGGTATCCCTGGCCCATTGGGGACCATCCCTAGCTGGCCATACCCTTGGAACCTTGAGGTCGAACCTCGGACCCTCACCGCCATCGCCGGTCCTCCTACGGACCCGAGTGTGCCTACGCGAGTGAGTCCGCTTGTATGACGTTGCCAAATTGTTGTGTTGCTTGCAATTCTAGGTCCGAGGGGTTCGTGTCAGCTCATCTTGACTGCCTGGAGGTACTTGACCATTTGTCCTTCCCGAGCTTCGTATTCACCGTTGACTTGGCTAGCGACCAGTTGGGAGTCAGTGTGGATCCTGACTCGTTCGGCCCCCAGTCTTCGAGCCATCCCGGCTCCATAGATAACGGCTTCATACTCGGAGGCATTGTTGGACGGCTGGAAGTTGAACTTCAGGGCGTACCGTAGCTCCACTCTTTCGGGGGACTTGAGAAGAATGCCGACGCTGCTTCCTGTCGAATTGGAGGATCCGTCGATGAACAGATGCCAGGTAGGCCCGGTCGCTTGTGCAAGTGCTTTCTCAATTGGGACCGTGCTCTCAGCGATGAAGTCTGCGAGTGACTGTCCTTTAATGGTCGAGCGGGGTCGATACAAGATATCGTAGTACCCTAGCATGATGGCCCACTTGACGAGACATCCCGAGGCTTCAGGGTGAAAGAGAATCTTCTTCAGGGGTTCACCAGTCAATATGACGATGGAGTGCCCTTGGAAGTCAGGTCGGAGGCGCTTGGCCGAGGTAACCAACTCTAGCACGAGTTTTTGGGTTGTGGGGTACCTTCTTTCGGCCTCATTAAGCACCTTGCTGGCGTAGTAAATGGGTCTCTCGACTCCTACGTCGTTCCTAACCAGGACCGAGCTTACAGTAGAAGGGGTTGCCGAGAGGTAGAGGTGTAGAGCTTCGCCTTGGACTGGCTTGGACAGCACTGGGGACAAGGCCAAGAATTCCTTGAGTTCGGTGAACGCCTTCTGACATTCCTCTTCCCAGGCGAACGTAGCAGATGCCATTTTGGGTCCCCTCAACAATTTGAAGAAGGGTAGGCAACGTTTGGCCTTCCGAGATAGGAAACGGTTGAGCGCATCAATGCACCCCGTAAGGCGCTGGACGTCCTTGATGCAGGTGGGTGGCCGCATGTTCAGGATGGCCTGAACCTTGTGGGGGTTGGCCTCAATTCCATGCTGAGTCACCAGGAAGCCAAGGAACTTCCCGGATCTGACTTCGAAGGCACACTTGGCGGGATTGAGCTTCATGTTGTGCTTCAGAAGGGTGTCGAAGGTCTCGGCTAAGTCGGCAAGGTGGTCTTCGGCCTTGGGTGTTTTGACGAGCATGTCATCAATATAGGCCTCGACGTTTCGACTGAGCTGCCCTTTGAAAATGCGGTTGATCAGTCTCTGATATGTTGCTCCGGCGTTCTTTAACCCGAACGACATCCGGGTGTAGTAGTGTATGCTGAAGTCGGTGATGAAGGCGGTCTTCTCGATGTCCTTCGGGTCCATCTTGCTCTGATGGTAGCTGGAGTAGGCATCCAGGAAGCTGAGCAGCTCGTTGCCAGAGGTTGAATCGACCATTTGATCGATGCTCGACAATGGATAGCAATCCTTCGGGGTTGCCTAGTTGAGATCGATGAAATCCACGCACATCTGCCATTTCCCAGAAGCTTTTGGTACCAAGACGACGTTGGCGAGCCATGTAGGGTACAGAATCGAGCGAAAGTGGCCAGCCTTCTGCCCCTTGATGACTTTCTCTTTGATGGCCGCTTGCTTCTCTGGGGCATGCTTTCTCCTACACTGTTGTATTGGCTTTGCTGTTGGGTCGAGGTTGAGCTTGTGCATCACTACGTCTTCTGGGATCCCGGGAAGGTGCTCATCAGACCATGCAAAGACTCGGATGTACTGCGCAAGGAAATCTTTATATTTGTCTTTTTCCTCAAGTTGTAGCTTGGCTCCAATCTTTACTCCTAGGGTCGGGTCACCGTTAAGGAAGACCGTTAGCAACTCGCCGCCAGGCTCAGATGTTGCAGGTCCCTCCTCGGCTCCCTTTATCCCTTTATTCTTCCCTTCCGGCCTAGTGGCATCAACCGAGACTATATAGCACCATCTAGCCAATGCCTGGTTACCTCGAACTTCCCCTACGCCATATTTGGTCGGAACTTCATCTTTTGGTGAAAGGTCGAGGGCACCGCTTTCATTCAGCTGAGAATGCCTCGGCCGAAGATGGCGTTGTATGCCGTGATCCCCTTAATCACAATGAAGTCTACCATAACCGTAACGGTTTTGGGTGGGGTGCCGATAGTAACAGGCAGACTCAGTGCTCCCTCGGGATAAGTAGCCTGACCGTTGAACCCATAGAGGGGGGTTCGGATCGGGCCGAGTTTAGATGGATTCTCTCTCATTTTGAGGAAACATTTATAGGACAATATATCAGGGGCACTACCATTGTCGACTAAGATTCTTTCCACGTTACAATGGTTTATCGTAGCCGATATGATGAGAGCATCATCGTGCGGGGTGGTTAGCCCTTCCAGGTCCTGGTCAGAAAATACCAGGGCATGTGGTTCGCTAGCCTACGGGGCCGCAGGTTCCTCAGCAGAGGCTCGGCTCACCCGCTCGGCGTGATGCATTCTTCCTCGGCTAGTATCTCTGCCTAATGTCATCCCGCCCGTGATGACGTTGATGTGGACTCCGCGGGGGGCATTATCAATCTCTTCAGCAGCGCCTTGGTCTTCCTTTTGCCCAGACACATACCGAGATAGGTGTCCCTGACGGATAAGGCGCTCGATCTCATCTTGAAGTTGATGGCAATCACTGGTGTGATGCCCGTGGCCACTATGGAATAGGCAGTGCTTGCGGTGACTGCGGTGCTTGGTTTTCATAGGCTCAGGTTGGTTGATGATGTGACATGCCCTTGGACTTTAACAAGCAAGCACAATTCACAATGATAACGGACCGAAATCAGCCGCCACTCACCTGACACTCACCCAAACTCGGGGTAACTTGGCGATGCCAAGTGGAGGATGTGAGGGTTGGGCCCTTGCTGGGAGAGAGCCAGCAAGGCCAAGGTTTGTTCCCAAGGGTATGGAGGCCCAATTCAATAGAGCCGACATTGCGCTGAGGGCACCGGTTACACTCTTCCCCACGGTGGTCACTCGAAGCAACGAAGCTTGAGGGACCGAGCACTCACTCTCACGGCCAGCGGAGCTATGAGCTAATATTGAAAGGACAAGCACTAAGGGAAGCAAGGTTAGAACACTTACTCGACCGGCTTGAAGAAATCGGTCCCGCTCAGAGACGTGGCGAGCGGGGAAGCGTGGTTCCCCACACGCTGCGCCGGAGTAGCTTGACCTTGTTTTAAAAAGTTACAACACTACTCCCCATGCAAAGGGGTGGAAAAAGGGGAGGGGGGGTCACTCATACATTCAAACACTACCTCCCGCAGGGAGGGGCTTTAAGCCGGCCAGGCGGGGGAGGGGAAACATTGAAATAGAAGCCGAACGGAAGGACAACGCCGGTTCTACCCGCTCTCTGGAATAGGGGATAGACAGTTGAAGTTGATAGGGGATAGACAGTTGAAGTTGATGCTGTTGCGGCCACTCCCGAATTTTGTTTTTGATGAGACCAGCGAGAAAATCTTCGGGGCTGGATCAGGTTGACGTCCAAATTTTATAGAATTTCTTGGTTGACGATGTGGGTCAGTGAAAGGCCGCGAACAGGAACCCTAAGTTCTGGTCTGGACTGCTACGGTACCACAGCAGCTGGAAGAAGAGACCGCCACGAGCACTTCCGATCTCTGAATCGAGCATGGCTGGAGTTTTTGGAATCATTGACAAGTCCTCTTTGAGACGAGACCCACGGTAACGCCAGTGAACATCGGAGCAGAAAGGGAGAGCCTGAACAGTGAATAGGGGCCGGTTCAGTCCCAGAGGGAACAGAACTGCACACCTGGAGGAGAAAATTGAGAAAACACAGCTCCGGATGCCGAACGTGGTTCCGATTCTTGATACTGGAAGTAGACTTGGTGTAGAAGCTTTCAGCCAAGGCATGCCTTTAGAGCTTCAGGATGTTGGGCATGGGAGCCTCTGCAACTTACTTCAGGTTGGCCGTCAGGAAGCAGATGCGCAGTCTGGGGAGATGGGCTCCCTCAGACAGCCACGAGCTCAGATTGGGTCGAGACTACCACCGCTGCGAAGAAGACAGGGAGACGCTTCCGAAGGTACCACTTGGGCATCCAGGGACGCCAGGATGAAGCCGGGGTCACCTCTGCAACCTACTGGTACACTGCTGCCTGTGAACTGGCCTGTGCAGAGTGGTGATAGGTGATGGGAAATGGGGGTAGATGGGAAAGGAAATGAGGTGGATGTGTGTGGGGGCAACCCCTGGCTATGAGGGGGTCTGGGAGGGGGTGTTCCAAGGTGTGGGAGTGGCAGAATGAGGGCTGGAAGGAGGTCTAGGAGGTGGAGGGAGGGAGAGCTGCGAATTTGGTTGGAACGGAGAGAGGGAAAGAGTATTTGAAAATGGGTTTAAGGGTGGGATTAATTTCTGATCTTGGGGATGGGAAGAGGTGTATGGGGAAGGTAAAGGGGGGGCTTGGGGAGTGGGGAATTCTCCCTTGGGAGATGAGAGGGTGCTTGGGGAAGGGGAGTAGGTGGTTGGTGGTTGGAGGGTGGAGTGGGGAGTGATGGAATGTCCCTTGGGGCTGGGGTGGAGTTAAGGTGGGGTGGTGGGGAGTTGGAGATGAGTTATTGGAGGGGGGGAAGAGAGAGAAAGGTGGTTGGGAGGGGAGGAGAGAGAAAGGGGCCCATGTTTTAGAGAGAGAAAGTGGAGGAGATAGAAAATGGATTTCTAGAGAGAGAGGTAGAGAGAGATGGGGGGATAGGGGCTTCTCACCCACTCAATTGGCTTCTCACCAAAAGAAGAAGATTTAAGTTGGACACTAGAAAATTTAAATATTCATTCCATTAACTTCAAATGGGGGGGAATGGGGTCCTATATATAGGCAACCCACATTTTACAAAAAGTCCCTGACTCTTGCTACAATGATAAATCCCAAGGGGTAGGGGGCACCCTTGGGCCTAGCCCAATGAATTGGGCCCATTAACTAAACTAATCAACCCTATGACACTTAACTTAGTTAGATGACTCATTAACTTAGATACATGACTCAAATAAAAGGAAAATTACAATGGTATGACTCCAATAAAAATGAGGAAATACAACATATGACTCAAGATAAATGACTAGACCATGTTGGACACTTCCGGGGCGAGGAGACGAGCCGTGAGTTTGGGCACGGGAGGTGATGTCCCCATCATACTCCCGGGGTGCGGAGAACTTGACTCCGTCGAGTAAGAGTCCTTCCCTCCTCGGAGGGTGTAGAAGTGGTACCGCCCACAAGTCTTCCGAACGAGACCGATCCATCCACCTGACGAGATTGCGCTCATACACCTTGCTCCTGATGGCAGTGACCTATTCATCCAATATTCGCTCAATTCGCTCACGCTGGGCTCTCCTGACTAGTGGACTCTTCTCACGGGTGGGTGCTGTCTCAATGAGGGGAGTGGGATCAATATCCTCACTAGATACCACCGTGGGACCCTTATCCACTAGGTCGGCCACGTTGAATGTGGGGCTCACTCCATACTCCTCGGGAAGATCTAACTCACAGGCATTAGTGCCAATGCGCCTTAGAACCTGAAAGGGACCAGCCCCACGAGGCCTCAAATTGGAGATGGCTCCCGGGGAGAGCCTCTCCATCCTCACCATCACAAAGTCACCCACGTGGAATTTTTGGTGACGCCGTTGGGAGTCAGCCTTCCTTTTATAAATCTCATTTTCTTTGCTAATGTGCTTGCTAAGGTTTTCATGTAATTTTATGAATGCTGACATTCTAGGGGTGATGGGTGGACCTGGGCAACCAAAAGTAGACCAATCATGCTTTGGCACTAAGAAGACTTTGATGTAATGGGGAGGACGGGGGCATCCATAGGTGATCTGGTCATGTATGGGGGTGAAAAATGCCGGGGGACCCAGACATCCATGAATACTCCTATTATGCCTACGACCCATGATGAATGAAGGAGGACCATTACACCCGAATATGGACCACTCTTATTTCCTACTTGACATGTGGGTGATGTGAATGAATGGACCCAACATAGTGTTCATGCCGAGTGGTGTGGTAAGCCTGGACACATGCATGCTTATCCCAAAGGTGACTTCTATGTGCATAGATGTGGGACGACCTTTGAACTCCCATGTGAAAGGGTCGAAGGGATCTAGGAAGGTGGATATGGGGTGGGGCATTTCCTCGATCTCTAGGTGGGTGTTGCCTAAGGTCATAGCTCCTTTGGTGTTACATGGGTTATGGATGAGGTGAGCTTGGCCCAACATTGTGGGTAAAGGTAGGAAAGGGGCAGTGGGTAAGGTGGTTGGGTCACATGGGTTCCACGGTTCCCATTGGAAGGGATCAAAGGGATCATGAAAAGGGTTACCAAGGGGGAGGGGCCTTATGTCCTCAAGATCCTCAAATGGTGGTGGGTCATCCTCCTCTAATGAAACAATTGGGTCGAAGTTCTTGGTGGGTGGGTCGGCCATGAGGGGAGGGTTTGGCTTTCTACCCGATATAAGAAGCTCCAAATTGAGGAGAAGGTTGGGCTCATCGGGTGTGGGGAGGAATAGAAGGAGGTCACTAGTGTAGCAACCAATGGTGTATACCGAGGTGATGGACCCGACACATAGGTGTAAGAGGTCAAGATTTCTTGGTTGGTTGTCCATTGTGGTCAACATGCCGGTCAACTCCATTTGCCAAGCTAAGCCTTTAAGAAGATCCCCTAAGGTTTCCACTTGGTAAGATGATTGGATGGTGGTGTGATAGGAGAAGAAGGGCACTATGGGAAGGTTTTGCTCCATGGGAGGGAAATCATGGGCCGTGATCTCGCTTATTGGGCTCTCCTTTTGCCAACTAATAAGGGGTTCTCCTAAGATAAGCTCGGCCCCAACTAGAGAGGGTGGTGTAAGGTGAAGGCCACCATGTGAGGTTTCTTCTTCCACTTGGATATGGGTGGTCTCTGTGGTGGGGATAGAGTCCGGAGTGTTCATCATTATAGGGTCGGGTATGGGTTCCTCCTCCAAGGAGGTGACAGGGTTTTATGGGGGTGGGGTGGTGATGGTTGGTGTATGGTGCACCCGGGGTGGAGGGTAAAGGGAAACTTGGTTTGGGATAAGGAGGGGAAGTAGTGTAGGCCTAGGACATGGGAGTTTTGGGGGAAGGAGTGGGAGATGGGTTGTTTGGGGTGGCTTGGGTTGGTCGGTCTTGGGGGGAGTGTCCCTTTTAGGGGAAGATGGAGGGGTAGTGGTGGGGACCAAGAGGGCTTGGATAGTGAGGGTTGTGGAAGGGGGCTTTGGTTGGGGTGTGGGGACCCTCATGGGGTTAGGTGGGGAGGTGGATGCTTGGATCATTTGGGCCTTAAGGGAGAGGATTTGGTGGCGAAGTGTAGTGATGATGGTTGAGAGGGAATTTGTTGGGAGTGGTGGGGGGGGAGGCCTAAGGGTGGTCTCAAGTTGGCCGGGTGGGGATGGAGGAGTGGTAGTGCTCCTCGGGCTAGGGGTGTTTGAGTAGGAGGGGTGGGAATATTTGGGGATGTAGATCTTCCTAAGTTCTACCTTCATCTCTTCCCATGAGTGAATAGGTTCTTGTCTTTCAACCCTCCTTAAGCCCTCTATTCTCCGCCACTTTTCCTTGGCTTGACCCGAAGTCGTCCCTTGGCCTTGAGAACTCTCGCGGGTCCATATACCCCAAGTCTCTTCAAAGTACCTTTCTATGGTGTTTGAAATTTCTCAATCATTTTCTGGTCATGAAAGTCTACGTACCGTGGGAAGACTATCTTGCCAGCTTCCAATGTTATTTCTGCATGTCTTGAAGCTTCAGCTGTGATATCTTTTTTTTTTCCAAAAAGCCCTGCCTAGTGACTGATGGGATGTACCACCATGCCACTGGGAGGTAAATTTTATTGCTAAAGATAGAGAATAGATATTACATCAGTCTGATGCTGGGAAAACCCAGCTTATCCATTCGAGCCTCTCCCTTTATAATAGAGGGTAGCTCATTGTAATTGAAAAAAACATTACATTTGGATGAGCAAGCTAAGGAGGCCAAAGAATCCGCTACTCTATTTCCTTCTCTGTAAATATGAACATTCTTGTCATACTGCGTAATAGATCTCCATATCTCTCTGACATATGAAAGTATAGACCATGTGCATTGATATTCCTGTTTAATTACTCGAACAAGAACTTGAGAGTCACATTCAATATGTGCTGGGCAGTTTGAGATTGTATGGAGGTATTTGATGCATTCAATTAAAGCCCTTGCTTCTGCAACAAGACTATTTGTCTGACCATAAAAGTGGGAGTAGGCAAGGATAACATTGCCACTGTGATCTCTGATAACACCTCCACCTCCAGATGTTCCATTGGGTTTGCAGGCACCATCAGAATTTAACTTAAGAAATGGCCAGGGGGGGCATACCCATTTGACAGTTTTCAGCTGAGCACCATTTGAGAGGTAAGTAGGAATACCTAAAGTTTCCAGAATCTTCCGTTTGCTAATATCTGATTCCTTTAAGTTGGCACTAGCACAAACCTGTTTTACTTGATGGATGATTTGGTGGAGAACACTGCTTTTGGAAAAAGTTCTGCCTTCATATCTCACAGCATTCCGAGCTCTCCAAATATCCCAGCAACCATAGCCTATGACTGCTAGAATGAGGAGGCCATGAGCAGATTTCATTTGAATATTGCAAGCAGCATTTGAAATAAATGATATAATAGAATTTCCTTCCAGTTGCAGCCCCGTTGATTTGAAATATGACCATATGTGAGAGGCTAGCTCACTGTGTAAGAAAAGATGATTCATGTTTTCCCCATGGTGGACCTGACAGTAGGAACAGATAGAGCTCAATTGCACACCCAGACGCTGAACATTGGAGTCAACAGGGAGGCTGTTTTGGAGAATTTTCCACAGGTGAACAGATATTTTCGTTGGGAGCCATTGTGACCAAATCTTAGCCCAATGTATAGTTGACTGGTTGGAGACATTTTCGGATAGAACCTGATAGGTAGATGCCACCGAACATCTTCCTGAAGAGGACAGACTCCATGCTTGAAAATCATCATCAAGGGTGAGAGTGGTGTTAATAATAGCTGCTTTGATTGGTGCTGGCATAAAACTGTCCATTAATACCATTTGCTCTCTTGAATCATGCAACATGAAATCATTTACAGTGATGTTGGGGTTAGGAATGCTCTTAGCAGGAACATAATCAGCCAAACATTGATTTCCAATCCAGTTATCATACCAGAAATTGGTGAGCTTGCCATTCCCGATGATGACCTTGTTAAATTGGAGGACAAGGTTTTTAGCCTTGATCCAGCTTCTTCTAGCAAGTCCATTCATACTTTTGAAATGCACATCTCTCAAATGTCTTTGACCAATATATTTAGCTCTGAAGTAGGTGGCCCACAAGGAATTGGAATGCAAAGCCTGCCATAACATCTTAACTCTTAAGGCTATGTCCATTTGCTTAAGTGACATAATGCCAAGGCCTCCCTGTGAAATAGGTCTGCAAATCAGGTCCCATGATCTCCAGTGCCTTTTGTTCCTATTCGGGGAAGAACCCCAAAAGAAATTGGCAAATGAATTCTC
Source organism: Amorphophallus konjac (assembly GCA_022559845.1). NCBI lineage: Eukaryota > Viridiplantae > Streptophyta > Magnoliopsida > Alismatales > Araceae > Amorphophallus > Amorphophallus konjac. Next base: position 214,562,849 of record CM040127.1, read on the forward strand.
AAGCAAAAGGTGTGTTCCTGAGTAGAGGGGTGAAGTGGAAAGGGCATAGATTGGAATAGAAGTGAGCACATGCTTAATTAAGATCAACTTAGCACCTAGAGAAAGTAAGCTAGATTTCCAACCAGAAATTCTCTTTTGAATGGAGTGTATAATACCAGCAAAATGCACTTTTTTACTTCGGCCTAGAACCAGAGGGAAGCCAAGATATTTATGAGGAAAGCTATGTCTGGTGAAACCTGTAAGAGTGGAGATCCGAGTAGTAATGGAATCATTTATCTTTGGATGCAAAAAGAAACCACTCTTACTAATATTAATGAGCTGACCTGACCCCATTTCATAAGTCTTGAGAATTTTCAATAAGTTCTTGACAGAGACAAGGCTGGCCTTACTAAAAATCAAGGTGTCATCTGCAAATAAAAGATGGGATATAGGGGGGACATCTCTGAGGCCCTTGGAAACACTCAATTTGTCTATTTAAATGAGCTTCCTTTAAGGATCTGCTCAAGCTTTCCTCAGCAATGATAAATAAAGTTGGGGCAATTGGGTCACCTTGCCGAACTCCCCTTGAAGACTTAAAAAAACCAGCTGCATCTCCATTCAATAAAACTGAAAACCAACAGTTCGTGACCATCTTTTCAATCAGTTGAATGAAAGTCAGACTAAAGCCAAACCTGTGAAGAATAGCAAACAAGAAGTCCCACTCCAATCGATCGTAAGCCATGGCCATGTCTAATTTAAAAATAACATTATTTCCTCTGGTTTTTCTGCCCAATTCCTGAGTCAATTCTTGTGCAAGAGCAATATTTTCTGTTATGTGCCTCCCCTTGACAAAAGCAGTCTGTTCCTTGGATATTATGCTTGGAAGAATAGAGGCCAGCCTTTTATTAACAATGGAAGAAATAATCTTGTAAAAGAAATTGCATAAACTGATAGGTCTGTAGTCTGAGATATCCACATCATTTGACTTTTTATGAATAAGGGCAATTAAAGTGGATGTAACAGTTCTTGGGAGAGGCTATGGAATAGAAAAGGCCTCTAGTACAGCACTTACAACTACACCAGCAATGATTGTCCAAGCCTTTTGGAAAAAAGCTCCTGTGAATCCATCGGGTCCTGGTGCACTATCAGCAGAAAGAGCAAAGACAGTGTCTTTTATTTCCTTTTCAGTAGGAATAGCACACAGCATTTCATTATCTTGATGGGTCACTAAATTAGGTATACAGTTCAAAGAGGATTCCTCAATAAAATGGTGCTGAGAGGAGAAAGCTCTGTGAAAATTATTAGCTGCAATGTCCTTCATTTCTACATGATCTGAAGTCAATATACCAGCAGAATTCCGAAGCTGAGTAATGCACTGCTTATTTCTTTTGGCTTGGGTCGAAGTGTGAAAAAATCTTGTGTTTCTGTCCCCCTCCTTTAGCCATCTAATCCCAGACTTCTGTTTCCAAAAACATTCCTCCTGTAATAGCCTTTCAGATTGAAGGGATTTGGCTTCCTCTAACTTTTTGTGATCTTCCATAGTGGGGTGTAAATCATAAGAAAGTTCTGCTTTGAGAACTGAATCCTCTGCTGCCATCAAATTTAAATGCACATGACCAAAAATCTGCTTGTTCCAGTTGCGAAGCATGCTTCTCAAATACTTAAGCTTCAAGTAGAGGGTTGTCATAGGAGAGGAGGCTAGTGGACTAGTATTCCAACAAGTATTAACATCCATAAGAAATTTGTCATGCATAGTCCACATTTGTTGGAAATAGAATCTACTCTTGAATTTCTCCATGTGTAACATTCTCACCAATAGGGGAGCATGGTCAGATGCTTCCCTTGACAAATGCTCAACTGAAATGGGGAACAATTTTAACCAATCTGAATTAAAAAGGACCCTGTCCAGCCTTGCCCAAATACCATTGCACCCAGTTTGATTGTTATGCCATGTATACTTAGAACCCATGTATCCTGCATCTATTAGAGCACAGTCTGAAACACACATTAAAATCTGAGATAGCACCCAAATTAGGTGGATTACCACCTAGTTTTTCATCTACATTCAGAATACAATTAAAATCTCCAGCAACTAACCAAGTTCCTGATATTTGTGAGTGAACCAAATAAAGAGATGTCCATAAAGCCTGTCTCTCCAAAGTAGATCATTTTGCATAAACAAAAGATAAGTGAAATATTGGCCATACAGAACCAGATTGAATAAGAGTGATTTGTTGCTCATCTGTACTGACAATTGTGAAATCCAGGGTTGCCCTCCATAAGATCCAAATATGGGCTATATCATCACAATTTGCAATACAATTATCCATTCCCAACTTTCTGCAGATAGCTTTCATTTTGCTAACATGAATTTTGGGTTCCAGCACAACAATACAATCAATGTTATGAGCTTTGATGAAAAGTTTAACCCTCCCTACTGAACATCATTTCCTATACCTCTTATATTCCAGATAATAAAATTCATGATGATTTAGATATAGGGAGATTGCCTGAGGATCCAGACCTGGTCATGGATCTAGTAGTGACACCAGTATGATCATTAAGCAGAACCCTGGCATTATCAATAGCAGCTGCATTAGCAATGTCCTGTCTTCTTGATACCAAATCTACAGTCTGCTGCTGATTGTGAGAGAAATAAGATGATGCTGGCTGATGGCCTGAGGAGGATGACATAATCTATTGTGTGCCCACAATTCGAGGATCAACAATAGTTAGCTCTGGAACAGGGACAATGATGCCCTTTCCGTCAAACCTTTGTCCTGAAGGGAGCTCCATATGAGAAGGAGCAGTGAACTTTTCCGGAGGGAGCACTTCAATTGGACAATTTGGTTCCACAGGAAGTAGTAAAGAAGAAGTTCCAGCCATATCAACTTCAGGATGCGAATAAGAGCCAGCTTTAGTCTTCACGACAATGACATCCATATGGGCAGGCTTTATTTTATCATGATCAACAGTCAAGGTATCATTTTTGGCAGAAGCATTATCCCACGCAACCTTTGATGGAGGCACCAACTCATCTTCATTAAGTGATCTATTATTAGGAGAAGCCCCCACAACAATCACAGCCGAATTATCATGAAATTCAGATTTTTTATTGGGAGGAGGCACATCTGCTTTATCATTTTTATGAACACCAGCATTCAATGTAGCCACCGGTTTCCAGACATTTTTAACCTTTGGATTTGGACGGGAAATACCCTGTGAAAATTCAGGATTGACCGAAGGCTGAGCCGATTTACCTTTGCAATCAACCGAACAATGGCCTAGCCTGGAACAAACCGAACAAAATGGCGGAAGCTCTGGATATAAAATATATTGCCAAGCCCCTCCCCCAGGAAAACCAATCCACAGTCTATGTGGGTGAGACTTCAAAATATCCAATTCAACACAAACACGGGCTACCGCAGTATTGGAAAGGTTCAGGGTTGAAGGATCTATTTTTAATACCTTCCCAATGTTCCCAGCAATAGAGCGCAACATAGGTTCCACAAATAAATTCACAGGCAACCCAGGGAAAGAAATCCATACCGGCAGAATAGAAGAGTCCTCATTTGGAGAGAAATGCATCGTCCATTTGAAAAATCTGAATAGCCTGCCATGGACATAAAGATGTTCTCTCAGAAGCGACTGCAAATAATCCTCCTGGTTACGAAAACGCAGCAGAAGGTGTTTGGAATCCAAAGCACTGATAACAAAATCTTCCTTGAATCTGCAACGATTGGACAGATGAGCTCTGATCTCAGGGAAGGCAGGCCTGCCTTGAGGCGTTCGAGCCACAAGAGCGAAATCAAAAGGCTTTAGAGACGTCGCTATTTCCTCAGCATTGAAGAAGACAGCCGGTTCACCGCCATCTGTAAGAGCAGGCTCATGGACCTTGCCAGGAACGATCGGCGGCGACATTGAAGAAGCAAGAACTTCAGCAAAAGAGTGACTACAACCCGGGAGATTGAAAGCAGAGGGGACATTGTGGGAAGTCAAAACCAAAGCGGGAAAAGCCGACGGAGCATCCACAATGGCAGCGGGGGCCACGGCGGGCCCCCCCGAGGCAGCCATGGAAGAACGCAGTCAAAGCGCCGCCATGGGACCTTAAAAAAAGAAATGAATGAAAAAATCACTGTGATATCTTCTTCCTCGAGTACCTTTCTCTTATCTCGACCTTGCGCTATCTTCAACTTCTTTACCTTCGGTAATGCCGCAACAACCTTCACTGACTCCCGATCTTCTACCGATTGTACCTCTGTTTCCTTTCTCTTCCTCTTGCCCGACTTCTTCTGAACCGATTCTGATGTTACACCTACTGCATGTGACTCCTTTGATCTTCGCTTATAGGCTATGGTCACATTGGTCTCCAAGACTTGAGGAGATGAGGGTTGCCATCCTTCTGTGACCTTCTTCTTCCCCTTACTTGTGGCGGACGGAGAAGACATGGTGGAAGATTAACAAGTGGAAGATAAGAGATAGAGGAATGCTGCAAGAATGGTGAGAGAAGTGACTTGGGAAGCATAGGGTATACTATCCTAGACTCGTAGCAGAGTTCTACCAGAACCTGAAGTATGATTTGGATCAGGCAATACTAGTTTCTAAAGTCAAGGGGTCAAGGATTGAAGTATCTAAACATCTTCTACATACTGTATTTAGAATACCATAAGAAGGTGTAACTGAATGAAAGTTTGCATGTGATCTTCATGAGGTATACTCTGTCATCATAGATGAGCCTAAGAATCCCCGAGACAAAAATCAGTTAAAATTGGGTCAATTTAATGCAAACAATTTCTCTCCTCTCAAGAGATTGCTGCATCACATTCTCACTGCTATGATCACTCCACAAGTTGGAGGGAGAGAAGACTAACCAACACTCAGAGATTTGTGTTATATTGTCTACAGAAGAGAATCAGAGTTTGTTTGCCTGAAACAATGATTCGGATAATGAGGACTTGCAAAGAGTCTAGAAGATTCTTGCCCTATGCAGCTCACCTAACTGCTAGTTTTAAAAAGGCAAACATAGCCTTAGAAGATGAGCCTTCGAAAGAAATTCCAAAATTTAATGTGTACAACATGGAATTCATTGATACTTACATGAGACTGAAAAAGACTAACTCAGAGAGTCCTTATGGAGAATTTCAAAGAAGAGAGAAATCAGTAAAGCATGCTCCATTGAAGAAGAAAAGGAAAGTTCAAGTGGAAACTGTGTCAGAACAGCCTCCTCAGGCTCGTCAAGAAGAAATTCTTCCTATGATAGCTGAGAAGAATCTCAAGGATCTTCAATTGGAACAAGAAATTCATGAATTGGATTTAACTGATGCCCAAATTGTACAACAACATCAGTGAGCTTTTTGATAAGTTTGGAGTACAATCTGAGCAGGAAAAGCAACTTGTTCAGCAAGAACAAGAGGAAGATCAACCTACTGAAGCAGAAATACAAGAGGCTGATACACAAGGTGTAGAAGAGGAAAGTGAAGAAGAAATTGAAGCAGATGAAGGATTAGTGTCTTAGATGGTTACACATATTTTGACAGAAGAAACTGACAAAACTTATGAAGAAATTGTTGAGTCAGTTATAAATGGTCAGGAGGGTGAACAACCAAGACAAGCAGAAGCTCCACAAGAAGCTCCAGGGGCAGCTGAAGAAGAATCACAAGAATATGTCATTGGACCTGCCCCTCACCATAGAATGTATCCAAAGATGTCTTTCTCTCAAGCTTCTGAATTTGGTCCACATTTTGGAGAATTGATTAGTCTTGAGATACCGCCTCCTCCACTTCTTGAACAGCAACATGAGTATTATACTGAGTTACCAGATTCTAGTGCCTCCACTTCTAGTTCACATGGAACAAATGCTGAACCTAACATTGCACAGATGCTGGCAAATCTGACTGAGGTAGTGTTGAATCATAATGAACTGATGAATAAATAATTTCTATTCAACACCTTTCAAATGGACAAAGTAGATTCCCGATTGCAACATTTCGAAAAAGTTGTCAAGAGACAAGGGATAGAGTTTTTATCTGCTAAACGAAAAATTGATGAAGCAGTACGAGAGATTTTAGAATCTCTTATGGGTATCAGCACTCGAGTGGGTCACATGGTTAACAAAATTCAAGATACCCAAATCTCCATCTTCAGCAATATGGCTAAAATTCTTAGCCATACCTTTGATCTAAAAATTGAGTTTGAACAGATAAAGGGCTCATTAAACAAGATAGCGGCCAGTCAGCCAGAAATCATCAAAAAGTTTCAAGTTGTCCAGTCTAATTTGCAGACACTCTCAGAGACCGTTCAACAACCTATCACTCAACAAGAGTCAACCACCTCCCTAGTGGAAAAACTTGGGAATACTGTGCATCAGAAACTCGATAAATTGGCAGATTCCATTAGAGATCTTCACACCTCGTTGATGAACAGATTTCCCATCTCTGGCTCCAATTCAGCATATCCTCCAAGAGACAGGGGGAGTTACCGAGGTCACTAATTTCTCCCAATTCCCATTTTTGATAATGACAAAGGGGGAGAAGAAGAGAAGAAGACCTCATGTATGCTGCAACAAGAAGACCTCATATATGCTGCTGGGTATGTTTATGCTGAGCAAAATGACAAAGGAAAAAAGATCTCATGTTTCAAATATCGAAAAAGATCTGCTGTTTCAAACATTTTTTTGTGAAAAGAGATGCTCACTCAAACACTAATGTTGCTTTCTTAATACACGCAGAAGTATCATTTTTTTGTTCTTACATGTTACATGTTTGTTTGTTCGTTCGCACACATGTTGTGATCAATGCATTTTCTATCTTGTCTATGCATTTTCTATTTTATATGCATGTGAATGAGTTTTGAACATGCCCCAATAGACTGTAAACACACTGGTTTGAATGCTGAGTATTGAATTTTCTTTAAATGGTTTAATCATACATGACTCATAGTTGTCATAATCAAAAAGGGGGAGATTGTTGGAACCCTAGTTTTGAAAATGACTTTCTATGAATCATGTTTAGATTAAGGTGTTTAAATCCTTCAATTCTATCTGTTTGTATGGTCCATTTAGTGCATGTTATCTCTTAGAATAAATCATAGTCAGTGCATGTGTTGTATCGCTAAAAACCTAGCTCGGTGCAAGTCTAGCTTTGTTCTGCATTTCACGCATAAGTGCTTGCCTCGGTACAGTTTCTGTTCACGCACACACACTGTCTTCCCGTTACTCTCTCGGTGTAATATCTGGGTCGGTGCAATTCTTGTCTAGAATGCACTTGTTGAGTTTGCTCATTTCTTATCTCAGTGTAAATCCAACTAGGTGCAAGCTTTGGCTCACATCATTCTTTGTTCTGCGTCTTTCTCCTAGCCATCTCAATGCAAGTTCTTACTTGGACGGGATTTCTTGGCTCGGTGCAAGTTCTGTCATGCATCTTCCTTGTCCGTGCATCTCTCGTTTTTGCTCACTTCAACTTGGTGCAACCTCTTGCTCACCCAGTAGTAAGTCAGTGCAATGGCTGACTTGGTAACTCCTACTCAGTACAGTTTATGCTCACTTACTCGCTACGTCGGAAAGACTTGTGCTAAGTAAGTGATAAAATGTTTATTCCTTTCTCTGACAGTTTGTCTGTGCATTCACCAGGTAAATGGCACGTGATCCGAGGAAGATAGAGGCCCAGAATATTGCTTCACGTGCCCCAACATTTTAGGCAAGAAACGGGGTATCCACAATCCTAGGGCTCTGGAGCAGACACATATATATATGCTAGAGAAAAGGGTTCGAAAGAAAAAAAATGGGATAGTAAAAAAAAGAAGAGAAGTGAGAGCAGTGTGTGGATCAAGAGAGAAAACCAGAGACAAACCCCTCCATCAATGAGCAGATAGGAAGCTGAAGCGGAGAGAGATAGTGTCCCCACGATCTAGAGAAAAGAAGTACGAGAGAAGAAAAAGAGAGGCTTTGAGAGCAGAAGGCAGAAAGAGTGTGAAGTGAAGCAGCGTCAGTATTTACTGCAGATCAGTTGTTTTTTAAGTGTCTTCCGGATCAAGTCCAAGACACTGCGCTCCTGTGTGAGCAATTCTGTTTGATCTTATTGTCGACTTTTCGTTGCTGAATTTTATTTTTGCTTTCATCGTACATTTCCTTCAAGCTGTGTGTCAGCGACTGTAGAGGTGGATTCCTCTGGACGGCCAAGCTGTATTGCCCAGCAGACGGTGAAGCTGTAAGGCCCAGCAGTTGAAGCTGTGAATCAGTGGTTTGTAGGCAAGCTGTGAGGCCCAGCGATTTCAAGCAGTTTGGCAGTAGTAAGCCACACTCTGGTTTGAGTGTGGGGTGGACATAGGTCGGAGGACCGAACCACCTAAAAAGTTTCCTTGTCTACCTTGGTTTGGTTGTCCTGCTCCGTTAGATGAATGTATAGGCCGACTTGTCTCTCCATGTCCTGTGAGCATGCTAGCTGCACGTTTTCTACTTGATTAAGCTCCTCGCTGCCCTTCAGACTCAGTAGAATCTAGTTAGTCCCTGCTCAGCTTCTCTAATTGACTCAATTGATTTTAATCTATCAATATTTCCAAAGGATTCATTCAACCCCCCTTCTGAATCTGAGTTTAGCACCTCAACATATGGTATCCTCCCACCTAAGGTAATCACTCGAACATGATCCGTCAAAGATAATATCCCTATCTAGAATGAAGTCCATGGGTGGCGAGTAGGCTAAGTAGAAATGGCCATGATGAATGGGGGGATAAATGCAATGGCCCTAGGACAAGACTTAGTAGAGACAAGTCTAAAACTTGCTCTGATACCAATTTGATGTGACATGCCCGTGAACTTTAACCAGCAAGCATAATTCACAATGATAACAGACCGAAATCTGCGGTCGCTCACCCGACACTCACCCAAACCCGGGGTAACTTGGCGATGCCAAGTGGAGGATGTGAGGGCTGGGCCCTTGCTGGTAGAGGGCTAGCAAGGCCAAGATTTGTTCCCAAGGGTATGGAGGCCCAATTCAATGGAGCCGACGTTGTGCCGAGGGCACCGGTTACACTCTTCCCCACGGTGGTCACTCGAAGCAACAGAGCTTGAGGGACCGAGCACTCACTCTCACGGCTAGTGGAGCTATGAGCTAATATTGAAAGGACAAGCACTAAGGGAAGCAAGGTTATAACACTTACTCGACCGGCTTGAAGAAACCGGTCCCGCTCGGAGACGTGGGCGAGCGGGGAAGCGTGGTTCCCCACATGTTGCGCCGGAGTAGATTGACCTTGTTTTAAAAATTTACAAAACTACTCCCCATGCAAGGGGGTGGAACAAGGGGAGGGGGAGTCAATCATACAATCAAACACTACCTCCCGCATGGAGGGGCTTGAAGCCGGCCAGGCGGGGGAGGGGAAAAACTGAAATAGAAGCCGAACGGAAGGACACTGCCGGTTCTGCCCGCTCTCTAGAACAGGGGACAGATAGTTGAAGTTGACGCTGCTGCGGCCACTCCCGAATTTTGTTTTTGATGAGACTAGTGGGAAAATCTTCGGGGCTAGATCAGGTTGACGTCCAAATTTTATAGAATTTCCTGGTTGACGATGCTGGTCGGTGAAGGGCCGCGAACAGGGACCCTGAGTTCTGGTCTGGACTGCTAAGTACCACAGCAGGTGGAAGAAGAGGCCGTCACGAGCACTTCCGATCTCTGAATCGAGCGTGGCCAGAGTTGTGGTAATCGTTGGTGAGTCCTCTTCGAGTCGAGATCTGCGGTAATGCAAGTGGACATCGGAGCAGAAAGGGAGAGCCCGAACAGTGAACAGGGGTCAGTTCAGTCCCAGAGGGAACAGAACTGCGCACCTGGAGTAGAAAAATGAGAAAACACAGCTCCGGATGCCGAACGTGGTTCCGCTTCTTGATACTGGAAGTAGACTTGGTGTAGAAGCTTTCAGCCAAGGCCAGCCTTCAGAGCTTTAGGAAGTTGCCCGTGGGAGCCTCTGCAACTTGCTTCAGGATGGCCGTCAGGAAGCAGATGCACAGTCTGGGGAGATCGGCTCCCCCAGGCAGCCACGAGCTCAGATTGGGTCGAGACTACCGCCGCTGCGAAGAAGACAGGGAGACGCTTCCGACGGTACCACTTGGGCCTCCAGGGACTCCAGGATGAAGCTGGGGTCACCTCTGCAAGCTGCTGGTACACTGCTGCCTGCGAATTGACCTGTGCAGAGTGGTGATAGGTGATGGGAAATGAGGGTAGATGGGAAAGGAAATGAGGTGGATGTGTGTGGGGGAAACCCCTGGCTATGAGGGGGTCTGGGAGGGGGTGTTCCAAGGTGTGGGAGTGGCAGAATGGGGGCTGGAAGGAGGTCCAGGAGGTGGAGGGAGGGAGAGCTACGAATTTGGTTGGAACGGAGAGAGGGAAAGAGTATTTGAAAATGGGTTTAAGGGTGGGATTAATTTCTGATCTTGGGGATGGGAAGAGGTGTGTGGGGAAGGTAAAGGGGGGGCTTGGGGAGTGGGGAATTCTCCCTTGGGAGATGAGAGGGTGCTTGGGGAAGGGGAGTAGGTGGTTGGTGGTTGGAGGGTGGAGTGGGGAGTGATGGAATGTCCCTTGGGGCTGGGGTGGAGTTAAGGTGGGGTGGTGGGGAGTTGGAGATGAGTTATTGGAGGGGGGGAAGAGAGAGAAAGGTGGTTGGGAGGGGAGGAGAGAGAAAGGGGCCCATGTTTTAGAGAGATAAAGTGGAGGAGAGAGAAAATGGATTTCTAGAGAGAGAGGTAGAGAGAGATGGGGGGATAGGGGCTTCTCACCCACTCAATTGACTTCTCACCAAAAGAAGAAGATTTAAGTTGGACACTAGAAAATTCAAATATTCATTCCATTAACTTCAAATGGGGGGGAATGGGGTCCTATATATAGGCAACCCACATTTTACAAAAAGTCCCTAACTCTTGCTACAATGACAAATAACCCAGGGGGTAGGGGGCGCCCCTGGGCCTAGCCCAATGAATTGGGCCCATTAACTAAACTAATCAACCCTATGACACTTAACTTAGGTAGATGACTCATTAACCTTGGTACGTGACTCAAATAAAAGGAAAATTACAATGGTATGACTCAAATAAAAATGAGGAAATACAACATATGACTCAAGATAAATGACTAGACCATGTTGGACGCTTCCGGGGCGAGGAGACGAGCCGTGAGTGTGGGCACGGGAGGTGATGTCCCCATCAGTTGAGGAGACCCGAGCCATTGATGTCTTCATAGATCTCATAGATGGGAGCGGTAAGTGGGGTATACCGCTGTTGACACCTGAAATATAACTGAGAATAAAGATGAGACCAAAGAGAAGATTGAACCATACATGAAGCTCTCAGAGATTCCTACAAAGCCAGAATTACAGAATAGTCGGCACTAAGGTTGCCACCCGGCTGAAGCCCTTCCAGGGTCAAGCTGATGTCCGGTATTATCGTCGTCCAGATAACAGTACTGATGAAGAACTGCGGTCTACTGACTGATGAAAATATCCAGAAATATTCAGATAAGACTACGTCAACTCACTAATCAACCTTCACCCGTTCTGACAGGCTCGAAGGACTCACAAATGAAAAGACGGGTTATATGTCTTTGATAGTCCAGACTTGATAACGAGAGAGTTCAAGATATTAAAGCCCAAATGGGCTCACTAAAGTAGAACCGGGAAATCCTCACAAGGTCCAAAGCCCATAAGGGCGCCGGGAAGCCGCCCCGGTTGACAAGGGCGCGCCGAGAAGTCGTCTTCGGCGCGTCGGGAAGGGTCATGCCGAGAAGGGGGCTGCTGTGCCTATAAAACCCCCTTTTGTTCATCCCGAAAAAGAAGACGAGAGGAAGAGAACAGACAGACACAGAGAGGGCAAGAAAGAAAGAAAGCAAAAAAAAAAGAGCGAAGAGAGGCATCTCCAGATAGCCAGAAGAATAGAGAGAGAGAGCCTCCTCCACTGAGAAAAGAGAGAAGAGATCAATCCCAAGAGAAAGAGAAGGAGAAGAAGTTCCAGGTGGGCAGCTGGGGAGGGAGAGGAGTCAATGCTCCGCCCTCCCCCATGTTTTCTTTTCTTCTTCATGTAATCTTATGAGTTTTTTCTCGATTCATCGTATGTAACAGGGATATCCCGGCCTCTGTTTTATCTACCTTTCCCCACTCTCTCCTTGTGATTGGTGTGAGTCTTGGAATGATGTGATAAAATGAAATGCTACCATGGCCCGTTTGGGTGCTGGGTAATTGAGATATCGGCCGTCTATCTTTCCATCCGCTGCTATGTCTTTCCTTCATATGTTTTCGTTCTTAGCTCAATTGAAGCGCACCTAACTCTCTGATGGGTCTTCGGGCTCAGTTGTCTTCAGTGGAATAAATGTGGCTCTAGATATACCGATGTCCCTCGCCGTTCCTCGTTGTTTGCATAAAGCCTCCCAGGCTTGCCCCAGGGCCAGAGACGGACCATCTCTTGGCTTCTGGGGCAGTCTGCTACTGATATTGGCAATAACTCTAACGGCCTGCTCGAGATCCCCTTCCCACAGGAATAAGTAAGCTACTTCGATGGATTGATACCGAGGGTTTCTAATCCGATTCCAGTATAAATAGTTCCATCAGGGTCATCCCTCGGGCCAGAGACGGCCATCTCTTGGCTCCCAGGGCGACCAAAGATGCCAGCAAATGATCTCCTAAGGGTCAATAACATATGACGACTCAAAACCCCCCCTCCAGTACTTGGCTTCTCCGATTCCCGTCGAGCCCAGCTCATCTTTGGCAAATTAAACCCATGTCCAAGTAACCCAACCTGAATCCCAGCCTAAAACCCCCAAAATTCCCTCTAATCAGGACTGAAATCCAAGAGAACCCCAAAACAGAGCACCGTAGAACCCTACAAACCTCCACAAACCTTTCCGGCGCCATGAATAGCTCCCGGTGCGGCCCGCGCCGGGAACCTCACGCCGAGAGCCCCCTCCTCCTTCTTTAAAACCATGCCGAGAGCGCTGGGGTGCGCCGAGAAGCCCCTCGCGCCGGGAACCCCCTTTGCCTCCCAGCTGCGCCGATAACCAAGTTTCTACCCTTTATTTTCCCCTTGATCGCTTCGTCCACGTACCCTGAGACATTCTTGAGTCGTCATATACACCCTCGGAGATAAATTAACAGGGGATTGACCTCCCCTACATTCCTATGTCCTGAATTGGATTCACATGCAACCCCGCGGGTCCGATGGACCTTGTCTTTACAAGGGCTTCGTCGGTCTCCGAGAAGGGGAATAGTGACTGATGCTAGAGACATGTATAGTCTCCTTGAGCCTTAGTGCTCCCTCACTTTTCGGCTTTCATCCCGGCACTCCGTGGATGTCAGCCTATATCAATCCCTGGCAAATGCTCGGTCCGGGGGAGGTGCTGCCAAAATTCTCCCAGGAGCTGGCTATAAAAGACGCATGACAGCATCGAAACAAATAATAATAATAATAATAATAATAAATGTTTGCATTGGCCCTGTATGCCTTCGTGCATGTCTGGCCCTTCGTGAGCCCCTTGCACGTTTCTTCGTTTCGAGGTTTGTGCATGGCATTATATACTTTGTGCATCTTTCTCTCCGCGAAGCTCGTGCATGATTCCCAAATCCGAGCCCGTGTAGCTGCCCTATGCTCGTGCTGGGGCCGTGCACGTTTCAATGGTGAAGAGTCCGTGCATGTTTATGCATGATCACCTTCGTGCATGTTGCCTTCTGTTAGCTCATGCATGTTGTGCCCTGGTGCACATGTCAGCTCCTTCAGGACCGTGCACCTTTCTGACCGGAGCTCATAGCTTGTGTAGGCTTTTTCTTGTTTACAAGGCGCTATGCGTATCTATCTGTGGAGGGGGGGGGGGTTCCTGGTGCGCAAACTAGCGTGCCGAGATCCTTCCTTCACACCATACTGTGTGGGGCGCCGAGAAGGCCACCACCCTTGTTCCCATCTTCCTGCATTCGTGAATGACTCATGAAACCTAGCACACATTTGGTGCACTGATGCATTCATATACCCCGTGTATACTTCACGCACTGATGCATCCGTGAACCCCGTGTATATTTTATGCATTGACATTTCCATGAGTCCCGTGCATATTTCTTGCATTGATGCTTCCGCATCCATACACATCTTTGCATGTACGTGATTCACCAGTGCATATTTTTCTCACATATAGACGTGTTTCATACGTGATTCTTCTTGCATTCACATATATACCATGCATACATAATAAAATGAAAAGAATAATAAAGCATAATAAAACACAATAAGCCATGCACCTGGGGGAGTTCACGGACTTCCTATCTCTCTCGTACCCTACAAAGGGGATATATCTATAAAGTCCCTGTGGCTGTGTCTGGACTCCAGGGGATCATCCCTATCATGGCCACGGCTCAGTCTGCCTGTGACTAAAATTTTTCCTTCCCCCTTAAGCCCGGTCTTTGAACCGCTGACTTAACGATATCATCTGTTTCGATAGTTAATGTTATTATCTTGCCCACCTTCCTGGCTCTGGTATGAAATTCAAACTGCGCACATGAATATTTGACTGCCTTCTGAGGCCTCCTATTTTGGCGTTTAATCAAGGGTTGTCCTTCTTAGAAAGGGCGTAATTAACGTCATAGCCTTTATGGTATGGCGGACTTTTGGTCCCGACTCGGACTTCACAATCGACTGATCAAGTCAAGTCGAGCGCACAATGAAATCGTCACACATGTGACTGGCACGCCTAATAAACCAAATTAATAAATAGATAAAAACAAAATTGAATCAGAGAGATAAAAAAAAAATCCCGCGTCCACAAGTCTGGCACGCCCGGTGGGACCAAATCTCCCTTCATCTCTACGCCGAAATAGGACGCCCAGTGGGCCCCCCTCAAATTTCTGATTCCGTGCTTTCTCTATTTTCAGGAAGCTACGATGATGGCTGGAATCATGTCTGTACGCTTTGATCAACAAGCGATCGATGTGCATGTTCGAGAAGGCTATCTGGCGGTACCTCTTTCGTTCGGATCGATGTCGCGTGCTGTCGGGATGCCCAACTACCTGGGCCTCATCTTCACTGACTTGCTCGAGATTGACAACCAGGAGCAAAAGACTATTGTCGAGACATTGTCGCAAGCTACCAGCCCTAAAATGAGCCAGGTGATGCAAGATACTCCTGAGGTCGTGGCCTGCTTCGTCCATCACGAGGCGAGAAGGGGCACGTCCTCTGCTGCTCGAAAAAGGAGGAGATCCGACAGGAGAGCCCGATCCACTGCTGCGGGTCGTCGGATATCCAACTCAGGAAAGACAATGCTGATTGGAGATGTCCGGGTAAACCTCAGTGGTTGCCCAAGGGCGGTCGAGCCAGACGTGATCGTCCCGACGGTGCCTACTACCAACAGGTTCCGGGTACTAGCCGCCAGGAGGGCCGACATGAAAGAGGAGGATAGAAAGCCACTGGCGCCAAAGCCGCCCAAGTTCAGGCAGATCTAGCGGCCGAAGAAGATCCAAAGCTGGGTCCCAGCTCGAGAGGAAGAAAACATTGTTGATACCACTGTTGCCCGCTTCAGGGTAGGAAGCAGAAGAGAAGAAGGAAGAGACATAAGAAATGCTGTTGCTGTTCACCCCAGGGCTCGGGGTAGGAGAGATGAGGAAAAGAATGAAGGAAGAAATCTGACTACTATTCACCCCAGGATGAGGGGCAGAAGATATGAGCAGAAGGAAGACCTAACGGTCACCAACCCCATGGCTGGGGGAAAAAGATGGGAGAGAAAGAATTATGCTGCTACTGCCAACTGCTGCCAAGATGGGAGTAGAAGGTTCAGGGTGGAAGAGGAAATGAGAATAAGCGAACCAGTCGCTGCTGCCACTCTAAGAAGACCAAGAGCCTGTGCCAGACAGGCCGATATATTCAAATACTGCAGAGCCGAGCACTTGATTGCTCAGGTGGAGAGACTGGCTTATCAGCAGAAGAGCCAGGAAAGATCGATGCTCCGACCAAAGCCACGAAGGCACAATCAAGAGGAGATGAAACAAGTGGCTCAAGACTACTTTCACTACCTAGGGAACTTCACCCTCGGGCAGCAAAGATTATCCCGTTCTTTGGGCACCATGGATGAATAAGAAGAAGAAACCCTTCAAGAAGTGATGCTCGGAGTCTCCTCCTCCGATTCCAATGATTATGAAGAAGGCCGCAGAGCCGGGTATGGGAAAGAAGACCTGCACAGGGAAGGAGCTAGAGAAAGAATATCAGTCTTTGACCGGCTTGAATACCCTGATCAGGTGAGAAGGAAAGTCTACAGGCAGAGGGAAAAGATGCAGATCTTTGCCTGCAATATGGCCGGGCTTGTCGAAGGGCAGGATATGTTACCAACACAGCCATATGAACTGCTCAGACTAGCGACCAGACCAGGCCCCGTCACAAGAAGAGGCCAGGCGGCAAAAGATAAGGTGAAGACTAATGATGAAGTCCGCAAGATCACCACTATGACAGTTAATGTGGTGATAGCCGAAGATAAAGATAATCCCTTCGTCGATGATGCTGAAGGGACTTCAGAAGATCTACAGATCCCGTCAACCCTGGATCCCATGATCCAGATGATGTTTAGAAGATATCAACAAGAGATCAATGCTCTCAGAAGACAGCTAAATGAGAGGCATGAAGTTACACCGGTCTCCAAGCAAGCCGAGCCTGTGGGGCAGACTGCCAGCTCAACAGAAATGGCTATCCCAGCTAATCCTCTCCCGGCTGATAAGGGCAAAGCACCAAGCCAACCCGTTCTGCAGCAGACGGTAGCTCAGCCCTCTGTATCTCAGACGCAGCCTGCCGCGCCAGCCTTGCGCGTAACTGTGATGACAACTCCTTACGGTCAGCAACAAGCTCACTTCTTCCCGGAAAACATAGATCCAGCCATAGCCCAGAAGCTGATGATTGAAAAGATTGTGGAGATGAAGCTATCTGAAAAGACTGGTGATGATGCTAGTACCTACGATGTGTACGAGGTACCATATCCTCCCCAGTATGCTGCTAAGAGACTACCTCCAGGCGTCAGTAAGCCGCCGAAGTTTGAAACGTTTAATGGCCAGGGCTCTCCCGGGGAGCACATAGCTTACTACACCACAATCATGGGTGACTTGGCAGCTGATGAAGCTTATATGCTTAAGTTCTTCGGCTCATCCCTCACCGGGATAGCCTTTGAATGATATTCAAGCCTGCCGGCTGGGTCAGTGACCGATTAGCCTGATATGCAAAGAAAGTTCCACGACAGATTTCACGTCACGGAAAGAGAGATTACAATAGCAGAACTATATGCAACCAGGCAAAAGCAAGATGAAACAGCACTAGATTACATCAAAAGGTGGAGGAACTTAGCTATGAGATGCAGAAGACCTCCTCATCAAGAAGATGCAGTGCAAATATGTAAGCAAAGCCTCAGGAGAGAGGTACTGGAAAAGATGATTGGTGCAGATGTCAGAACATTTGACCGGCTGAACAATAAAGTGGCGGAGGTCGAGACGTTCCTGTCTAAGCGTCCGACGGCCAATGCTCCAACTGTGCCGAAAGGGAAATCTAATGATCGACGACCATCGCACTCTGAGGCCAGCACCGTTGATTTTAGAACCTTCGAGCAACAGAAAGGGAAGAAGGGGGCAGATGAAACTCCCCCGCCGGCAGACGCAGCAGAAAGAAAAGATAAGGTCTCTCTGAGAAATAAAATGAGAAAGCCGTACTCTTTCCCGAAAGATAAGACAACCGCACTATTCAACTGGGCATACAAGTTCAACAAGGTAACATTGCCTGAACCAAAGAGACCCGATGACGCGGCAAAGAAAGGTGATCTGCTGTTCTGTCCATATCACCGTGCACTGGGGCACGCAATTGAAGATTGCTACGTCTTCAAAGATATTATGGAAGGCATGGTAAAAAAGGGCGAGCTACAGCTGGGAGATTACCAGGTAGAGCCACCTCGTCCACATGAGCCTCCGGCATTAAAAATGGCCGCCAATATGATTTCAATCTACCAGCAACTACCTAAGGAGGCCGTTGAAGAATGTACTAGGCATACTTATGAAGCTTGCTTCCTCACCCCGCTGAAGGATCAGGAAGGATGGCAGATGAAACCCATAAAGAACAGAAAGAAGACTCCCGCAGCCAATACCAATGGAGCAGTCATCCGCGGTGTCACACCAAGACCTGAACCGCCTCCAGTAAAGCCAGTATGGCGCACAGCTGAGACAGGGCCAGTCATCCGGATCCCCACTCATAACCGGAGAAGACAAGTCCCCCTACCTACACATAAGGAAGTAAGTCCTGCAGCCAGGCGTTTACAGCAATATATTAATGGGCTCGATGAATATGAACAAAAAAAGCCCGGGCACCTGCTGGTGAAAGACTGTATACTCTGAGAACAGCTCGAAGAATTGAAAATTAAAGAGCAGTCAGAGGCAGAACAAGAAAAGGCTGAGACTGAACCCTTCTGGGGCAGGGGCCAATAAAGCCAAATTCCCAAAAAAAGAAGAGACGGCCCAAGTCCAGGAAGGGAAAGAGGGTCGTGACAGTACAATGTAACACCCTGTCGGCACTCTTTACCTCGCCCGGGGAGAATGATGAGGATGAAACATTGAATGCCCCGCTAGAAGCCAACCATGCCGAGGCCTCAACCTCAGCACATGCAGCACGCTCCGGTAGAAGGTGGGGGCGCCCACCACCAGCTAATCATAACATTATGTTCAGAGGGGAACAGCCCTACCAGATTCCTGAACCAGAGGTGCGGGGTGTCCAGATTTCGCCCCCTGCCAGCTTATACCAGGAAGAAAAGAAGGGAGGTCAAATTCCAACATTTCTGGAATTTCTATCCAGTCTAGAAAATGGGCAGTCGATACAGGCTGGGCCAGATAAAGGGAAGAGACCTCAGCAGTCGGCATCTGTAGCCCACAAGCAGAATGAGAAAGAGGAGGATAACTCTCCGACAGCACCAGGGGCCGTTGCTATAGAAGAAGCCCCCCAAGAAATCAGTCCAGAGGTTGAAGCCAGCACTGGTCAGCAGAGGCCATGGGCACCACATGAACCTCCAAAACCCCGATGGGCGGAAGAAATGAGACTGTCTAATGTCAGGGTGGGCAGCCGGATCATGAAAATACTAAAGAAGCTCCCTACCAGATTCTCCATCTGGGAGATTCTCTCTCTGAGTGAAGAGGCTCGCCAAGCAATTGTTGATGCCTTGCAGTCGCCAGCTCAATATGAAGCACTCTTGACAGAAGTAAATTCTGGGCCGTCAGTTACATTCACAGAGGATGACATGCTGATTCCGAATTCCGACCATAACAGACCGCTGTATATGAGGGGCTGCCTGAACTGTCAGCTGCTGAACAGGATACTGATAGATCCCGGGGCTGCCGTGAACATTCTCCCATACCGCATCTACCAAAAATATTACTTTGATCTTCAGCTTACCAAGGTCAGAGACATGAAAATTGCGGGATTCAACCAGAAATGTGAGACGCCCCTTGGGGTGGCTGATTTTAACCTCACATTGGGGGATCTCACTACCGTGGTACGATTCTATGTAATCGACTCCAACACCACATATAAGGCCCTACTGGGGAGACCGTGGCTGCATGAATATCAGATAGTGCCGTCCACGCTGCATCAGTGCATTAAATACTGCCATGAAGGAAAAGAAGAGAGGGTGTTTGCAGATATGCATCCCTTAGAAGTATTCGAGTGCCATATGCTCGATGCATCCTACTACACGGAGGTGTCGCAAAAGGGTGAAGAGAAAGAGGCTGTGGTCAGCCAGAAAAGGCCGGCGACGAAGGCAAGAAACTGGTCTCCCCCGCCACCAAAGGGCTATATTAAAAAGCGTGAGGTATCTCACATCTCTTATGCTGGTGACGTTGCTCGGATCACCTCTCCTAGCATTCACCCGGATGATATCGATGAAGAAATGAAAGAAAAGTACACACAGGTAGAGGTTCCGCAGGGTTTAGTCAAGCCCATCGCCAGCCTAGAATACCAAACGGTGCTACCACTGAAGACTATGGAAATCCCTCGCTTCTGCGAGACTCCTACCATATTCTACACCGGGGAGCCAGTCGAAGACGATGATCAAGACTACATGGTCCCTGAAGAATCTGCAAACTGGATGGTGCCGATCACAGGCTTGGACTATACTACCCAGCGGGTTTCGTAGATGTTCTCTAAAATGCAGATGCCATCACTACAACCTGTTGCCCAAAAGAAGGGGTTCCAGGAGCTATGGGATCCGCCTCGGGATAATAAAGAACTGAGGAAGATCTGATGGAGGCATCACCCACGACTCCCTTTGGCTCGGGTCCACTTCTTCACATTCGGGAGCTAGTTGAGTTTGGGCCTCACTCTATTAAGGCCCCTTATCCATTTTGTAGTTTTCCTTTGAGTCATTTTGATGTATTTCCATTTTATTTGAGTCATTTCCCTAAGTCTAGCATTTATTTTCCTATGTTTGGTATCATCATGATATCTAATGTAAGCTATTGGGCTCCATTCGTTGGACTAGGCCCATTAGCACTCCCAACCCCCTTGGTTATTTGTAGTTGTTTATTTTGTCAGGGACTTATTGTAAAGAGTGGGTTGCCTATATATAGGACCCCACTCCCCTCATTTGAAGTTAATGAATGATTACATCCTTTTGAGTTAAACTTGCCATTTGAGTTCAAATTGGAGTGATTCCTCTAGTTTTTGGGTGAGAGACCCTAGGGGAGAGATTCCCCACCCATTCCCCTCTTAATCTCTCTATTTCACCCCTCTTTCTCTCTCCTCCAACCCCAAATCCGAATTTCCTTCTCTCTCCTCCCTCCTCCCATCCACTTCCAACCTCCAACCACCTCCTTTAATGCCCTCCACTTCCCCATGGCCTCCATTACTCCACTCCCTAGTTCCTAGGTAGAAGTCTCCCCATTCCAACACCTTCCTCCACCTTCCAACCAAATCTACCCCATTCCAATGCAAGCACTCCACTTCCCAAGATAATCACCCACCTTCAAGACCTTTTGAATTTGAAATCCACCCTTCCCTCCACTCACTTGTGCCCCCCTCACCTTCTCCTCTCACCCACCTTCCCCAAATTCGTAGCTCTTCCTCCTCCACCTGCTAGCACTTGCTTCCAGCCATTCTCCACCCCATTCCCCATCACCATTAGCTCCCTTCTCCACCCCACAAGAGCCCCCACTCTCCCTTAGGTCATTCCTACCATTTCCCTCCACCAAAGAAGCCACATCTCCCTCTCATTTCTTCTAGTAGGTTGGAGCTGTGCACATCTACAGAACAGCCCTTGTTGCAGCGTCAACCACGGATTCATCCTAGTTCTTCAGAAGGCGTGGCCTACCTTTCTGGAAAGGCGTTCCAGTCTACTTCGCAGGCGAGGTGGAATCAACACGATCAGAGCTCGGAGCTGCCAGATAGAGCCATTCTCCCAACAGTGCGCAGAGAGGTCTTCATCCTGGACCAGAGCGTGGAAGATCCTTCTGCCACGACAAACCCCAGCGGATTCAGGCTGAAGCCCCTGCATCAAAGTTCTTCCTCTACCGGTCATCTTTCAAGATCAAGAAACAGAACCCCGTTCGGCCACCGGAGGAAGAAGTTACGAATTTTCTCCCCCGATCTATCTAGTTCTGTTTTCTGCTGTCTACTCCGACCAGTACCCACTCTTCTGGGTGCCCCAGCCATCCTCGACCTCTGAATGCATCTCTGTCACCTCCTGCTGAAAGCTACCTCGACCAAGAAGATGATGCCGCTGGTTTCGTGCTGATCGGAGCTCGGGAGGGCACTCAGTCACCTCTGCAACTTGCTGTTATAGTCCAGATAGTACCTGCGGCCAGACAGAGGAGGCTACTTCCTGTTGCTGGTGCAGCCACCTCCGACCGTCTGAGCTTCCCCAAAAATTCTGGAGTCCACCTCATCAGTCAGGAAGCTTCAGGAGCTGGTTTCGATCAATTTAGAGTCCGGACAAGCCCGGCATAGCCATCACAGCGACCCCCTGTCCAGAATTCCAGATTGAAGCTGCAACTTCCCTAGTTCTCATTTCTCTTCGTTTCGGTCCACCAACCCCTCCCCGCTTGGCCGGCTGAAGGCCCCACCCTGCGTGGTGATAGTGTTTGAATGTATCATATTAACCCCTACCCCAAGGTCCCCCCTCCTACGAGAGGAGTAGTTTTGTAAGTGGTTTGGCAGGTCAAGCGACACCGCCGCGGCGTGTGGGGAACCACCGCCTCCCCGCTCGCCCTCGTCTCCGACCGGGACCGGTTTCTTCAAACCGGTCGAGTAAGTGTCTCTTCCTTGCTCACCTAGTGTAGCTCTCTCAATATTTGATTCATGCATCGCTGAATTCGTGAGGAGCGCCCGATCCTCAAGTCCATGACTTAGAGTGATCGCCGTGGGTTAGTGTGACCCGGTGCCCGAGTGCACTTTGTCGGCCCCAATCGAATTGGGCAACCAACCTTGGGGAATCAATTCTTGGCCTTGCTAGCCCTCTACCAGCAAGGGTCCATTCCCATAAGTCACCCTTGGTATCACATAGTCACCCCGGGAATAGAGTGCAACGAAGAGAGCGGTGGCCCATTAACGCCCATTTGGATGCTTAGATGTGCTTGTTTGACTAAGTCCGAGGTTGTGTCACATCAAGTGGTATCAGAGCAAGTTCACAACTTGTCTCTCCACAAGTTGGTCCTAGGGCATGTTTATGCATTTAGAGTCCTCGGTTGCATCTCCCATGTCCACTAGAATGGCCACTTCATACCCGTCACATCCATCCCCATCAACTTTCCCAAGAAGCCCAAATCCTCATGGAAGTTCCATTACCAACAAAGTGGGTAGCAACACCTCTATCATAGAAGCCCTACCTAATGTCCTTAGTCGGCTTGAACATATCATGTCTCGACTCGACCGACTTGAAGGAAATAGCCGTGCACCAAGAGTAAATGAGAGTGACCTTTGGGGAAATCTAGAAACCATATTTTTAGAACACTTGAAAATTAAAACCCCCCCCCTTTGATGGATCCAATAGCCCAAGTCTTTACCTAGATTGGGAGATTTCTCTCGACCAATTCTTTAAAAGTTTCCCTTTGAACGAAGAAAGGAGAATGAGGCTAGCCAAGGCACACCTCTCCAAACAAGCTAAAACTCATTGGTTAGTTGTGGAAGGTTTGAGAAAGATCCGTAGGGAGGCTCCAATTAGCACTTGAGATGAGATGAAGACCGAGCTTAGAAAACCCTACACTCTCCAACCCTCTCCCTCCTACTCAAATCACCAAAGTCCAAGGAGCACTTCAACTCCATCATCCCCACGCGGTCAATCCAAGACCCTAATCGACCCAATCCCCTCCATGATGACCACCACTCAACCAACCCTCACCATTCAAAACCAAGTGGACACCGTGTCCACCCCTCCACCTAGGCCCATGATTGTCACCACCCTCCAATCCAGAAGCTCCCACCAAACCCCTACCCCACAAAACCCCTTGGTCCCCACCACCACCCCTCCCTTGTCCCCGAAAAAGGACATTCCCCCCAAAACCAATCAACCCAAGCCACCCCAACCAACCCATCTCCCACTCCCTACCCCAAAAGTCCAAAGTCCTAGGCTTCCACTACTTCCCCTCCCTATCCAAGCCAAAGTTTCCCATCACCCACCACCCCGGGTACACCATGCACCAACCATCATCACCCCACCCCCAATAGACCTTCCCATTCCCTTGAGAAAGGAGACCACAACCATCCACATGGGAGTAGATGAACCCATCCCCATCATTGAGGAAACCCAAGTTCATATCCGTGGTAAGGAAGAATCACAAATGTCCCCTAGCTTGGACCCCCAAGAGCCACAAGCCTTCACAAATAGCACCATAATCATAGAGGGGCCCCTAGCTAGATGGCTAAAGGAGAGACCACTTCACCCCATCGCGTCCTATGTTTACCCACCCATGGAGAAAAACATTCCCATTGCACCCATTAACTCCTATCACACCATAATCCAAACATCCTACCAAGTGGAAACCTTAGAGAATCTTCTTAAGGGCGTAGCATGGCAAATTGAGTTCACTAGCATGTTGACCCCTATGGCCAAACCACCTAAGAGCCTTGGCCTCCTACACCTATGCATAGGGTCTATCACCTCGATTTGCACCATTGGTTGCTACACTAGTGACCTCCTTCTATTCCTCCCTACACCCGATGAGCCCAACCTTCTCCTCGATTTAGAGCTTCTTATCTCGGGTAGAAAGCCTAGTCTTCCATTCATGGCCGACCATCCCACCAAAAACTTTGGCCCGATCACTTTACTAGAGGAGGAGAATCCACCATCAAGGGGTTGTGAGGACCAAAAGGACCTAGGGTTCCTCTCCTTAGGTGACCCTTACCATGACCCCTTCGATCCCTTCCTATACCCACCCATTAAGATCCCAAACACTTTGTTCGGCCAACCCACTAGAAAACTTGGCCCACTTACCTTGGAGGAGGATGACTCACAATTTGGGAACCTTGAAGACATAGAGTGCCTCCCTCTAGGAAGACCTTTCTACGACCCCTTTGATCCCTTCCTATGGGAGTCTAGTTCCCCATGTAACCCAACCATCTTACCCACCACCCACCCTTTCCTACCCTCACCCATCATATTGGGCCAAACCAATCTCATCCATGACCCGGGTTACACCTTGGGAGCCAAGACCTTGGGCCACATATCCCTAGGTAATAAAGTTGTGCCCCACCCCATGATGACCACCTTCTTAGATCCATTCGATCCGTTCCAATGGGAATTCAAAGGTTGTCCCACCCCTATACACATGGAAGTCACTTTTGGGAAAAGTATGCATGTGTCTAGGCTTTCCACACCCCTTGGCATGAACACTATGTTGGGTCCATTCATTCATATCACCCACATGTCAAGTAGAAAGCATGAGTGGTCCAAATTTGGATGTAGTGGTCCACCTTCATTCATCATGGGTCTTAAGCATATCAAAGGCATCTACGGATGTCCGGGTCCCCCGACATGCATCACCACTTTGCATGATAGATTCACATATGGTTGCCCCGGTCCACCTAAGCCCACCAAAGTCTACATGACAACATTGCATGATAAGTCCACATATGGTTGCCCCGGCCCACCAAGGCTCATCAAGGTCCATATGGCATCATGGCATAAATGGTCTATATATGGTTGTCCAGGTCCACCCATAACCACTAGAAGGTCAGCACTCACAAAATTGCATGAGGAAATCCGCAAGCACATTAGCATAAAAAATGAGGCTTATAAAAGGTTGGCTGACTCTCACCGGCGTCACTTAGAGTTCCAAGAGGGTGACTTTGTGATGGTAAGGACGGAGAGGCTCTCCCCAGGAGCCAACTCCAAGTTGAGACCACGTGGGACTGGGCCCTTCCAGGTCTTGAGGCGTATTGGTGCGAATGCTTATGAATTAGATCTCCCCGAGGATTATGGGGTAAGTCCTACATTCAATGTCGCCGACTTAGTGTCTTACAAGGGCCCCACGGTGAGACCTAGTGAGGAGATCGAGCCCACTCCCTCCTTTGAGAGAGCACCCACCCGAGAGGAGAGTCCACTAGCCAAAAGAGCTCAGCGTGATCGCATTGAACAAATATTGGATGAGCAGGTCACTACCACCCGGAGCAAGGTCTATGAGCGCTATCTCGTCAGGTGGAAGGATCGGCCTCCGTTGGAAGACTCATGGGTAAGTCGGGAGGACCTACAGCGATTGGATCCAGATCTCCTCGAGCGGTACCTTAGCCGGATGGACCCTTACTCGACGGAGTCGAGCTCTTTGCGGCCCAGGGGATTTGATGGAGGCATCACCCACGACTCCCTTTGGCTCGGGTCCACTTCTTCACATTCGGGAGCTAGTTGAGTTTGGGCCTCACTCTATTAAGGCCCCTTATCCATTTTGTAGTTTTCCTTTGAGTCATTTTGATGTATTTCCATTTTATTTGAGTCATTTCCCTAAGTCTAGCACTTATTTTCCTATGTTTGGTATCATCATGATGTCTAATGTAAGCTATTGGGCCCATTCGTTGGACTAGGCCCATTAGCACTCCCAACCCCCTTGGTTATTTGTAGTTGTTTATTTTGTCAGGGACTTATTGTAAAGAGTGGGTTGCCTATATATAGGACCCCACTCCCCTCATTTGAAGTTAATGAATGATTACATCCTTTTGAGTTAAACTTGCCATTTGAGTTCAAATTGGAGTGATTCCTCTAGTTTTTGGGTGAGAGACCCTAGGGGAGAGATTCCCCACCCATTCCCCTCTTAATCTCTCTATTTCACCCCTCTTTCTCTCTCCTCCAACCCCAAATCCGAATTTCCTTCTCTCTCCTCCCTCCTCCCATCCACTTCCAACCTCCAACCACCTCCTTTAATGCCCTCCACTTCCCCATGGCCTCCATTACTCCACTCCCTAGTTCCTAGGTAGAAGTCTCCCCATTCCAACACCTTCCTCCACCTTCCAACCAAATCTACCCCATTCCAATGCAAGCACTCCACTTCCCAACATAATCACCCACCTTCCAAGACCTTTTGAATTTGAAATCCACCCTTCCCTCCACTCACTTGTGCCCCCCTCACCTTCTCCTCTCACCCACCTTCCCCAAATTCGTAGCTCTTCCTCCTCCACCTGCTAGCACTTGCTTCCAGCCATTCTCCACCCCATTCCCCATCACCATTAGCTCCCTTCTCCACCCCACAAGAGCCCCCACTCTCCCTTAGGTCATTCCTACCATTTCCCTCCACCAAAGAAGCCACATCTCCCTCTCATTTCTTCTAGTAGGTTGGAGCTGTGCAGATCTGCAGAACAGCCCTTGTTGCAGCGTCAACCACGGATTCATCCTAGTTCTTCAGAAGGCGTGGCCTACCTTTCTGGAAAGGCCTTCCAGTCTACTTCGCAGGCGAGGTGGAATCAACACGATCGGAGCTCGGAGCTGCCAGATAGAGCCATTCTCCCAACAGTGCGCAGAGAGGTCTTCATCCTGGACCAGAGCGTGGAAGATCCTTCTACCACGACAAACCCCAGCGGATTCAGGCTGAAGCCCCTTCATCAAAGTTCTTCCTCTACCGGTCATCTTTCAAGATCAAGAAACAGAACCCCGTTCGGCCACCGGAGGAAGAAGTTACGAATTTTCTCCCCCGATCTATCTAGTTCTATTTTCTGCTGTCTACTCCGACCAGTACCCACTCTTCTGGGTGCCCCGGCCATCCTCGACCTCTGAATGCATCTCCGTCACCTCCTGCTGAAAGCTACCTCGACCACGAAGATGATGCCGCTGGTTTCGTGTTGATCGGAGCTCGGGAGGGCGCTCAGTCACCTCTGCAACTTGCTGTTACAGTCCAGACAGTACCTGCGGCCAGACAGAGGAGGCTACTTCCTCTTGCTGGTGCAGCCACCTCCGACCGTCTGAGCTTCCCCAAAAATTCTGGAGTCCACCTCATCCAGTCAGGAAGCTTCAGGAGCTGGTTTCGATCAATTTGGAGTCCGGACAAGCCCGGCATAGCCATTACAGCGACCCCCTGTCCAGAATTCCAGATTGAAGCTGCAACTTCCCTAGTTCTCATTTCTCTTCGTTTCGGTCCACCAACCCCTCCCCGCTTGGCCGGCTGAAGGCCCCACCCTGCGTGGTGGTAGTGTTTGAATGTATCATATTAACCCCTACCCCAAGGTCCCCCCTCCTGCGAGAGGAGTAGTTTTGTAAGTGGTTTGGCAGGTCAAGCGACACCGCCGCGGCGTGTGGGGAACCACCGCCTCCCCGCTCGCCCTCGTCTCCGACCGGGACCGGTTTCTTCAAACCGGTCGAGTAAGTGTCTCTTCCTTGCTCACCTAGTGTAGCTCTCTCAATATTTGATTCATGCATCGCTGAATTCGTGAGGAGCGCCCGATCCTCAAGTCCATGACTTAGAGTGATCGCCGTGGGTTAGTGTGACCCGGTGCCCGAGTGCACTTTGTCGGCCCCAATCGAATTGGGCAACCAACCTTGGGGAATCAATTCTTGGCCTTGCTGGCCCTCTACCAGCAAGGGTCCATTCCCATAAGTCACCCTTGGTATCACATAGTCACCCCAGGAATAGAGTGCAACGAAGAGAGCGGTGGCCCATTAAGGCCCATTTGGATGCTTAGATGTGCTTGTTTGACTAAGTCCGAGGTTGTGTCACATCAAGATCACTCAGCACCCGGGATTGGGTTATACCCTTCAAGAATACTATGAAGCTGAAGTGGACGTCATCTCTGTCTCCTACCAGCATGAAGACCCTCCCGAGGTGGGATATGACAAGTACCCCTCGGAAGATGAAGAAATCATTTATCAATCCATAATGAACAATGAAGCCCCAGACAGTCAGCCGGAGACGGGGACATCTGATGAAACAAAGAAAGATTGGTGCTGGGAAGACCTACCTTGCAAAGAGGATCTGTTCCATGCTGAAGCAAAGTTTGACACGGGAATCCCGGATGAAGACCAAGTAGCCAAAGACCTGAGGGAATGCCTGGAGTTTGAGCGCATCCTGGAAGAAGTCCGGGCTCTACAGAATGATGATCTCTCAAGGGAGTCTGCATCAGAAGAGCCTCTAAGGGCGGAAGACTCCATCTTTGAGTTTCCTGCTGATCCAGTTACGTCCTCGGGGCAGACTGAACAGAATACAACAATATTGGTCGTATATGATGAGCCAACACCCGCTGATGATCAGTATGATGAAACAGAAAATCATGAAACTGAAGAAGATTATATCCCGGGAGGCTTCATTGACTTGCAAGAAGCCCCGCCCGAGGTCGAAGATGGAGGTCAGGCCACCGTCGATGAGCTTGTGGAAATAAATCTGGGAACCGCAGATGAGCCAAGGCCGACATTCCTCAGTGCACTGCTGGAGCCAGCTACCAGGGAACGGTATCTACAGTTCTTGAAAGAATTCCGAGACTGCTTTGCATGGACATATGATGAAATGCCGGGACTGAGTTCTGATGTGGCACAACACCGTTTGGCGATAAACCCAGAGGCTAGCCCTGTAAAGCAGCCTTCCAGGAGAATGCGCCCTGAATTAATAAATCAGATTAACAAAGAGCTTGACAAGCTAATCGATGTGGGCTTTGTCGAAGAAAATCAGTATACTACATGGTTTGCCAACATAGTGCCCGTAAAAAAGAAGAATGGGCAGATTAGAATATGTGTTGATTTCCGGGACCTTAATAAGGCCTGCCCGAAAGATGATTTCCCAGTACCAATCACTGAAGTGATGATCGATGCGACTACTGGTCATGAAGCCCTGTCATTTATGGATGGGTCGTCCGGATATAACCAGATCTGGATTGCTGAAGAAGATAGAGTGCACACTGCGTTCCACACTCCGAAGGGGATATTCCACTACAAAAGGATGCCGTTTGGCCTCAAAAATGCCGGCGCTACCTACCAAAGAGCTATGACCAAGATCTTTGATGATTTTCTCTTCAAAAAAGTAGAGTGCTACATTGATGATTTGGTAGTAAAAACTAAAAGAAGAAAAGACCATTTCCAAGACCTGAGGGTAGTATTCCAGAGGCTGTGCAAATATGAACTCAAGATGAATCCCATGAAATGCGCCTTCGGCGTGTCCAGTGGAAAATTCCTCAGGTTTATTGTCCATCATAGGGGCATTGAAATTGACCCATCCAAGATTAAGGCTATCCAGGAGCTCCCTCCACCAAGGAATCTGTCCGAGCTGAGATCTCTGCAAGGGCGTCTGGCCTATATCCGACGATTTATATCAAATCTGTCGGGAAGATGCCACCCCTTTCACAAGCTCATGATGAAAGATGTGTCGTTCCTCTAGGACGATGGCTGTCAGGAAGCCTTTGAGAAGCTGAAAGAATATCTCAAGACCCCTCCTGTGCTGGGGGCACCAATTAAGGGCAGGCCCTTAATACTATACATCGCAGCCACATACTGTTCCCTGGGGGCAATGCTGGCACAGATAAATGAAGAAGGCAAAGAACAAGCCTTGTACTACCTAAGTAGGAGGCTGATTAGAACTGAAGAAAGCTACAGCTACATAGAAAAGACCTGCTTGGCACTGGTCTTTGCTGTCAAGAAGCTTCGACACTATATGTTGTCACATGAAGTCAGATTGATATCTGCAGCAGATCCGCTCAAATACATATTGACTCAGCCAGTACTGAAGGGCCGGTTGGGCAAATGGGCAGTGATCCTGATGGAATTCGATATTACCTATACACCCCAGAGGGTGATAAAAGGACAGGCCGTGGCTGATTTCTTCGCAGAGCATCCTGTGCCGGAAAATGATATGCTAGGGACCGAGTTACCCGATGATGAGACACTCGAGGCCTGCCAGGCTCAGCCAGTTATGTGGCAACTATTCTTTGATGGAGCATCCAGAACAGAGACAGACTCCGATGGAAAGACCAGAATACGGGCTGGAGCCGGTATTGTGCTAAAATCACCAGAGGGGGAGGTCGTGCATACTTCCTGTTCTATAAACAAGCCCTGCACCAATAATGAGGCCGAGTATGAAGCTCTGATAATCGGGCTATATATAAGCCTCAACATGGGTATCCAAATGCTTCAAGTATTCAGGGATTCGATGTTGATAATAAAACAGATCCAAGGGGAGTTCGAAGTGTGCAAGCCAGAACTGAATCCCTACCACCAAAAAGCTGTGCGTCTCATGGTGAAATTCTACCATATTGAGCTCAAGCATGTGGGCCATGGACACAATGCCCAGGCTGATGCACTGGCGAAGCTGGCCAGCTCACTAGCAGTCCCACCAAATAAGACACTGAACATTATCGTTATGAACCGGCGGCAAGTCCCCAGTATGCTAGAAGGGTGCCCCGAAGAAGACGAGGTTGCCACCATCAACACAGAACAAGCGACTGATTGGAGACAACACTTGCTGCAGTGGTTTCTACACCAACAACTGCTGCAGATAAGAGAAGAAAAGATGAAACTCCTAAGAATCAAAGATTCTTATGAACTCAGGAATGGAATTTTGTTCCGAATAATGGCAGATGCACGCAAGAAGATTCTACTCCGCTGTCTGTCCACTGAGGAAGCCTGACAAGCGATGAAAGAAACACATGCTAGGACAGTAGGTGCCCACCAGGCTGGTCCCAAGATGAAGATAGAAATCAAGAAGCTGGGCTACTATTGGCCCACCATGTTTGAAGACTGCTGTAAATTTGCAAAATCATGCCAGAAATGCCAGGAGCATGCCACTGTGCCTAGAAGGCCTCCTACAACTCTGCACCCTACAGTTCCCAGCTGGCCATTTGCACAATGGGGAACTGATGTAGTCGGGCCACTGTCGACTTCCTCGACCGGACATAAGTACATACTGGCCATAACAGATTACTTCTCCCGATGGGCGGAGGCTATAGCATTAAGAGAAGTGACTGGTGAATTGGTCGCCAGATTCATCAAATAGAACATTATCTTCCGGTTCGGGATCCCCAGCCGAATTCTATCCGACAATGGAAGTCATTTCAGAAATCAGAAGGTCTATCGACTTGCTGAGAAATATAAGATCAAATGGAGGACCTCCACTCCTTACAATCCACAGGCAAACGGATTGGCAGAAGCTTTTAATAAGACTCTCTGCACCTTGCTGGCCAAGGTCGTCAGTTCTAATAAGAAGGACTGGGAAGAGAAAATGTATGAAGCTCTGTGGGCATACCGCACTATCTTCAAGACACCTACAGGGTGCTCGCCATACTCGCTGGTATACGGCTTAGAGGCAGTGGTTCCGGTAGAGCTGGAAGTCCCGTCACTCAGAGTGGCAGTCCAATATGGCCTGGCCCGTGGCGAACAGACCAATGCAGAAAGAAGACTAGAAGAACTGGCTGAATTGGAAGGGAAGCGCCTCCGAGCTCAGAAGAGTATCCAAATGTATCAGGCCCACATGGACACTACATTCAACAAACTCGTAAAAGGACGAGAATTCAAGAAAGGTGACCTCGTCATGGTCAAAAAAAAAGAAGTCATAGCGTCCAACCCAAAAGGAAAGTTGAATGCTAATTGGGAAGGTCCTTATGTGATACAGAGGGTCTACGAAGGAGGGGCCTACGTGGTTGTTAACCATCGAGGGGAAATCCAATTCTTACCACTCAACGGAAGACATATGAAGCTGTATCATACAGCACAACCAACATTCCCCGAGTAATCGGGCAAAATCTACCCTTCCTTGGTCTAGCGGCACTCTGCCCTAGCCAAGCTACCCTTTCTTCGTCTAGTGGCACTCCGCCCTAGCCAAACTACCCATTTCCTTGGTCTAGTGGCACTCCGCCCTAGCCAAGCTACCCTTTCTTCATCTAGTGGCACTCCGCCCTAGCCGAGCTACCCCTTCCTTGGTCTAGTGGCACTCCGCCCTAGCCAAGCTACACCCATTTCTTCATCTAGCGGCACTCCGCCCTAGCCGAGCTACCCTTCCTTGGTTCAGCCGCACTCCGCCGTAACCAAGCTACCCCTTTCCTTGGTCTAGCGGCACTGCGCCCTAGCCAAGCTACCCTTTCTTCATCTAGTGGCACTCCGCCCTAGCCGAGCTACCATTCCTTGGTCTAGCGGCACTCCGCCCTAACCAAGCTACCCCTTTCCTTGGTCTAGCGGCACTCCGCCCTAGCCAAGCTACCATTTCTTCATCTAGTGGCACTCCGCCCTAACCAAGCTACCCCTTTCCTTGGTCTAGCGGCACTCCGCCCTAGCCAAGCTACCCTTTCTTCGTCTAGTGGCACTCCGCCCTAGCCGAGCTACCCTTCCTTGGTCTAGCGGCACTCCGCCCTAACCAAGCTACCCTTTCTTGGTCTAACGGCACTCCACCCTAGCCGAGCTACTCTTCCTTGTTCTAGCGGCACTCCGCCCTAGCCAAGCTACACCCATTTCCCGGTCTAGTGGCACTCCGCCCTAACCAAGCTACCCTTCCTTGGTCTAGCGGCACTCCGTCCTAACCAAGCTACCCCTTTCCCTGGTCTAGTGGCACTCCGCCCTAACCAAGCTACCCATTTCTCAGTCTAGTGGCACTCCGCCCTAGCCGAACTACCCTTTCCTTCGTCTAGCAGCACTCCGCCCTAGCCGAGCTACCCCTTTCCTTGGTCTAGCGGCACTCCGCCCTAACCAAGTTACCCTTTCTTGGTCTAGCGGCACTCCGCCGTAGCCGAGCTACCCTTCCTTGGTCTAGTGGCACTCCGCCCTAACCAAGCTACCCTTCCTTGGTCTAGCGGCACTCCGCCCTAACCAAGCTACCCCTTTCCCTGGTCTAGTGGCATTCCGCCCTAACCAAGCTACCAATTTCCCGGTCTAGTGGCACTCCACCCTAGCCGAACTACCCTTTCCTTCGTCTAGCAGCACTCCGCCCTAGCCGAGCTACCCCTTTCCTTGGTCTAGCGGCACTCTGCCCTAACCAAGCTACCCTTTCTTGGTCTAGCGGCACTCTGCCCTAGCCGAGCTACCCTTCCTTGGTCTAGTGGCACTCCGCCCTAACCAAGCTACCCTTTCTTGGTCTAGTGGCACTCCGCCCTAATCAAGCTACCCTTCCTTGGTCTAGCGGCACTCCGCCCTAACCAAGCTACCGCTTTTCTTGGTCTAGCGGCACTCCGCCCTAGCCGAGCTACCCCTTTCCTTGGTCTAGCGTGTTAGGGTGCTAGGCCCGGATACAGAGGGGGGTGAATGTATCCTTCTATGTATAATGGCCAAATAAAAACTTGGAAGCTAGAGATAGACACAGAATAGAACCAATTTGATTCAACTCAAATACAAACACTTGGAGCGTGCCTATCCAAGCATCTAGCGGAAGCAAATCAAGCAATCTGATGAACCAGTTGAAAAACCTTTTAAACAAAAGAGCAAATATGTAACTGGCCCCCAAAAACCAACTAGCGGAAGCAGCACAAATGAGAATAAGAAATCTCAAGACAATCTGTGAAGGGTGGTAGGAGATATGGAAGAACACACTACAAGCAAACCACTGCTCAAAGATTTTAAGGTGGTTCGGTCCTCCAGACCTACATCCACCCCTCACTCCCAACAGGAGTGAGGCTTCACTAGCAAACGCTAGAACCAAGCAGACTCAGTCTGCAAACAATTGCTGCCACACAGCTTGACCAGGGGAACAGCCTCCCCTCTTCCTCCCAACCGGAGGGACACCCAAGTGACTCCCAGCCACTTGGAAACTAGAGGTCGAAGACCTCTCTTCCTCCAGACCAGGAGGGACCACTGGACTTGCAACCACAAGCCCAGAACCGGAGGACTAGCCTCCTTTCCTCTAACCAGAGGGCAACCCACAAGTGACAACCTGTCACTTGCAACCTGGAGATCAGATCTCCCTTCTCCTGAACCAACAGGAGGAACCCGATCCCCAACAGGGCAATCGGAAGAACAAAGATGATCAGAAAACAAAGAAAAACAATAAAGGAAAATAACACAGTAATCAGAAAGCTGTAAAACGAAATGCACAATGTGGCTCTCAACGGAGCTGACTGGCCTGGATCTGATCCACGGTCCAGTGAAGATAGATCTTCAAGCAACTTCTTCCTTCTTCTCCACGAGCTCTCTCGCTCACTCTCTTTCTCTCTTTCTTTCTCTTCTGCTCTCCAAATCTCTCACTCTCTATCTCTCTTTCTTTCTCTTCTACTCTCCAAGTCTCTCACTCTCTGTCTCTCTTTCTTTCTCTTCTACTCTCCTAATCTCTCACTCACTGCTCTCTCTTCACGGCTTCTCTCTTCTATCTCTTCTTCCTCTCTTTTCCTTCTTTTTCTGGATCGAAGGGCTTTCTGCTCTTCAGGATTCCTCTTCGATCAACCTTCATCTGAAGACGAAGGCTCCATTATATACCAGCAGCAGCAGGTGGGTAAGGTGCAGAACGCGTGTGCCTCCCACGCTTCATCCAGAACCTTCTTGCCACGTGCCCTTATAGCATTGGTTCCTTTAGTATCGGATCACGTGCAGCCCAGACACCGGTGTATGTTCTTCCTCGGACCTGCAAGGAGATAAAAACCATTAACACTGAGGGCCACAAGAACTAAAACTGCATGAGGTATGTGATAGCAATACGAGATGCACTTTACTGAGTACGACACGAGATACACAAGATTAGTACAGTACGAGACAAGGAGAGAATGACACGAGGTCAGATGCAAACAGCACGAGGTAAAAAGAGAACGACACGAAGTATCACTGTAACAAAACAAACATTACGAAGAGAACGACACGAGATACATAAAAATAAAGCTAACACCACAAAGAAAACGACACGAAGTATCACTGTAACAAAACAAACACTATGAAGAGAACGACACGAGATACATAATAATAAAGCTAACACCACAAAGAAAACGACACGAAGTCAGAAGAGAACAGCATGAGGCGAGAAGGAAGTCTCACGGAGTGAAAAAGGTAGACAGACACGCGATCAGAAGGAACCAGGATGAAGATAGAAATAAACAATCACAAGGACATAAACATAAGAATAACACGAAGACACGAATACAAAAGCAACACGACATAACAAACTCGCTCGAACTTACAAACGACTCGAAGACGAGGATGACACGGGTTAAAACCAACTTGAAGATGAAAACAGAAACCAACACGAAGTGTGGTCACAAAGCAAAAAGGACACGGGGTCTAGGAGAAACAACACGAAGACAGAAAATAGAAATAACATGAGGACTCAAACACAAAGATAACACGAAGACATGAAAACAACACGAAGACACAAACGCAGAAATAACATGAGGACACAACAAGAGACGGTCAACGAGACGCTGACTCGGTACAGACTTAAGCTCAAGCAAGACAGTCGATGTATAGACTTGACAGAGATCTCTGCAGCGAATGTATAGACTTAGAATCATGGAGGTAAATGTATAGACATCTGAGGAAATGAAACGAGTCAATGTACAGACTTCAAATTCCACCGACCAGTGTATGGACTTCAACAGTGAACGGCTGTACATACTTCATGTGAAAAACCCAATGTACAGACTTCAATCAATATGCATCAGACAACTGTGTATGGACTTGAAGACCCTTAGCCAATGTATAGACTTCAGGTGGAGACCAATGTGTAGACTTTTCGTGAAACCCCAATGTGCAGACTTCACGCTGTACAGACTTTTCAAAGATAACGTAACGCTGTACAGACTTGAACTGAAGACCAATGTATGGACTTCAAAACAGATGCTAAGGCCAAGAGGAGTGTATAGACCTTCACGATGTATGGACTTGGTGATCTTCAAATCACAATGTCCAGACTTTGTCACTGTATGGACTTGAAGAAACAGTGCAACGTATGGACTTGATCTCAAGAAATGTAAGCGATGTACACACTTGCCAATGTGTGGACTTAGCCTTAGACGCTAAATGAGACGCTAAAGTCTGTACAGACTTAGCCTAAGACAATGTATGAACATATCAGCAGAGAAGCAATGCACAGAACAGAAATCAAGAACAGAAATCAATATATCACAGCATGACTCAAGCATACGCATGCATGCATTCTTCACAATTCAGACATGGCACACTTATGCAATTTCCCCCAGAAAAGGTCAGACATATTCAAGACAATGTGGTGACTCAGTCATGTTGCTATCATTAAAACATCACATCATCAACAAAGCACAAGGGGCACAACAATCTCCCCCTTTTTGATGATGGCAACATAATGAGTCACACTGACTCATCAAACTATTCTCCCCCTTTGACATAATCAAAAAGAAGGGAAATGATTTGATAGTCAAATGTAGCACAACAATGCAGAGAATGAGTCAAGGTTCTTTAGAATGAAGATCTCCCTTATGACCATGAAACAGTTCTCCCCCTATCAACATGCAAGATTGACTACTCTCCCCTTAGATGATAATAAATCATAACTCCCCTTGAAGCACTGGAATGGACTCTGGTTATCCAATAAATCAATCTGAAGTCAGCCATTACAAAGAATCTGAATTCTGGTGAAGATACCACAGAATCAGAACTTATTGCAGAACAAGATGGAAGATTCCAACAGTGTGGAGAGAAATACATTCAGGAATCAATCTGAAATCCACCATCATAAAGATTCTGAGGTTCAGTAGGCTGCAAGTGAACAAGGTAATAATGGGAGTGGCACCTCACATTTGTATGGTCAGAAAAATGCTGATGGAATCAGTCAACTGATAAGAAAGGAGTTGACTATATAGTTTTTGTTGATCATGCATAAATCTGATCATGAGGGATTTGAATGCAAGGCCACAAATGATATGAACATGATTCAGTATGACAAGGAATGCTCCCCCTGAATAGATGCCACTTGATATGCAAGTGATGCATGACATGGAAGCTCCCCTTCAATAAGTGGAATCTATGAGATAGATGAGAAGGAGACCACAGGGGCAGACAAGGAAAAGTTCAGGTCAATGATCTAAGGAAAGTGAGCAGAAAGGTTTTCAAGGAGATATCAATCTCATAAATCCAAAACATAATTTTTCAAAGTCTTCCATTATAGGGACTTATGAATGAGCCTTTTGAACAGCATGGTTTAAACATGATGTATGCAGAGTTTATCAATAAAATTCTGTATTGATATCTAAAACCATGTTTTAATAAAGATGAACCAAGCCCTCATATTTATCTTGATTAATCTCCCTTTCTCTTACACAATCAAATCTATTGACTTCTTTCAGAATTACATGCACTAGTATTGAGGTCAAGCAATTATGAAGTCATATGATTTTGTCTAGGGTTGTAGCAATTTGATTTTAGTATCAATATTCAGATATTGAGATATGTTCAACAATTTTTCATGCTACAAATTTTACGAGCAGTCTAGTTCAGTTCACACCTTGTAACTAGAGGATATACCTTGATCAGAAGCCAATATCCCTAAGCACTTAGTGTGACTAACTGTCATGCTATATATGAACAGAGATAACATTTACACATCATGACACACTCCAAATCATTTCTTGATGAGTGAGTTGTATTTCTCAGTGTGCAAGCCATTGCTCTGCCTGAATTTCAATGACTTCTTAATCAGAGTTAACTAAGGCACCTCATGACACAGTCCTTTGGACATGTGTTTCTCAGTGACCAATGTCATTGCCCTGACAGATATTACCCTTTAGACATTTCAGAAAAATTCATTTGCTTCAAATCAATAATAGTTTCATGTACTTAATGAGTTGAAGTCATGTATTTAAAAGTGCAGATTTCAGAAGTTTTCAAGACACAGCATGAAACAGATGGTTAATGTTTATTAAACATGCTTCAGATATTTTAAAGAGATTTTAAAGTCAAACCTTGAGTACATTAGACTTAAACCACCTGAGTTATTTTAAATATTATAAAAACGTATAATAGAAGATTTCTAGTTCAAAAGTTTTCAGATTTATGATCGAGATAGCCCATTGAAATCTTCATGAAGGACTGATAGAATTTTGAACCCAAATGATACCAATTGATAGGAGAAATACCAATTATTAAGAGAGATTGTGAAGCTCAAAGTTTTCAGAATATGATTAAGGTTTGTCAACAAAATTAGTAAGAAAGGATATGCAATGAGTTCTGACACATGTATGCATTTGACAACCTATATGCAATGCATTGACTCCCCCTCACAATATGCATTCAAACTCTCTTTTTGGCATTTTCAATATAAGGAAATGCAATGCACTATATGTATGCAGAGACTCAACATTGAATGCTATGCAAGGATATGTAACTTACTCCCCCTAAAAACATGCAATGTTTGCACTGAAAACTGAACATATGAAACCAATTGATATTGTGACTTGTGCACAATCAGACTATCCTATCAGATTTTTTCAACATGGGCAGCATGCATGGATCAAATTTCAGCTGATCAGATTTTTCAGAAATCAATGGACAGATTTCAAACAGCATTCAGATGCAGTTCAGATTTTTCAATGTACAATATATGCAAATCACATATATGCACTTCAGATGAGGAGAGTTCAGAGGCATCAATTCAGACAATGCAGATGAAGAATGATTATGCAAAAATAGATTTAGTATGTCATGCAGTAGAACTAAAAATATGAAGTGCAAGAAATTTACCTGAAGGATTCAGGAAGGGGTTTTCATTCTTGAGTGCCTTGGATCATTACCCCTTTTTATTCGAGTCCCAAGGCACACCTGCATAGCAATGTTATTTTACACAAACAGGTACCCAAGAAGTCTTGGGTCCTTACAAAACAGTATTACTCCTAGCAGGTTTTCTCAGCACATTTCTAGGAGCAGTTTTCAGATCTGATTTATGCACATTCTTGTTAGCATGAATTCTATGTGCATAAGTATGAGATTTCTTGTTAACAGAATAAAAATTCTGTTTGCCAAAACCAGTTTGGTTTTGATATCCTGCCAGCCAACAGGTTGCAGCCCTGTGACCTGGCTTCCCACAGTTATAACATGAAAGTTTTGCAAATTGTCTTACAGGGAATTTAGCATGTTTAAGATTCACGTTTCTACCCTGAGCATGCCAACAATTAATGGCTCTGTGGCCATGCTTTTCACATTCAAAGCATGAAATAGAATTTCTTTTAAAAGAGCCTGACCAGCATTCAGATGTCTTGTGACCAATTTTGTTGCAATTAAAACATATGATATGCTGGTTCATTGAAACAGATTTGTTTTTATTAAAAACATGTTGGTTTGCAGGGAATTTAGCATGATATGAATAAAATATTTTCTTACCACTAGCAAACCAGCAATGAGCAATTGAGTGTCCTAATTTGCCACAATTAGAACATGTGACACTCCTTTTCTGAGGTGAAGAATTTTTATCATAAGATCTCCTAGCATTCTTATCATCCTTCTCCATCAACTTACACTCATGCATCAGATGTCCAACTTTATGACAGTAATGATAGATAATCTTCTTTTTAGATGCATGTAAGTGTGTGTGAGGACTGTGATCAGCAAACACTGATGGACCCTTTTTATTCATTTTCTGTTCTCCAGTCATTTTCTGATTTTTATCCTGTTTCTCTGTTTTCTTAGCCTTGTACTGAATTGGAGATGAAGTAGAAGGCTTTTCCTGTTCAGAAGATTTGACAAAGATAGTTTTCAGGTTGGCTCCATCAACCTTCCTCATGACTGGACTATAACCCAGTCCTTCCTTTTTAAAATTAATCTTTGTTCCCAGCTTTTTCTGAGCAATGAGCTGTTTGTCTTTAGAGGTGGTGGCTACATCTGAACCACTTACAAAAGATGTCATAACTTTGTTCTGAAGTTCCTTCTTGTTTATCTTATTGTAGCCCAGTCCTTCCTTCCTAGGGTTGATTTTTATACCTAGTAGCTTGTCTAGGTTTTTCTGCCCATCAACAAACTTAGACAAGGAAACTTTCAAATCCTGAATTTCATTTTCTAAAGAGGAAATATGTAGCTCATAACTGGCAATCTCTTGTTCACTGCAATTCACACATTCAGTTAACACCTTGTTGGCAGTTTTATATTTTTCAATTTCATTTTCCAGATTGCTCAGTTTATCAGAATCTTCAATACAAACAGTTTTTCCTCTTTCCAAAGTAAGAAGTCTTTCAGACATGTCACTGTTTAACAGCTTCAATTTTTCAATTTCCTTCATATCTTTTTGCTGTTTTTCAAGATCTTTCTGTAATTCTATGTTTACAGACTTTATGACATTAAGTTTTTCAATCAGCAATTTATTCTCCTGTTTAAGTTTCTCTGATTTTTCTTCATTTTCTTTGGAGAACCCTCTAAGAGAATCATTGTCTGATTTTAGCTTGTTTAGATCAGATTTAACACATTCAACTTCTTTCAACAAATCTTTACTCTGAACAGACTCATGACAAGTTCGGCTAAGCTTCTTCTCAAGTTCAGAGTTTTCTTTTACATGATCTTGATTCTCAATTTTCAGCAATGAAATTTGTTTCTTTAGCATTTGAATATCAGACATACAAGTATCGTGAACATTTTTTAGTTCAACACAGTTTTTACATGGAGAATTGAAACTGTCTGACCTACTATTCTTCTTCAATTTTTTGTATTGTTTTCTTAACTGTTCATGAGATTCAAATAATTCAGCATATGCATTCTCCCAATCTTCTAGAAAAAAATTCTCGAAGACATTTACCTCATCATCATCATCTTCTTCATTTTGATTGCTGCCACTTTGATTGCTTCTGTTGACCATCATGCAGCTGTCCACATCTACCTCCTGAATTCGCTTCAGTGTATCCAAAATATCTTTAGCCGAACTGCAATCAAAGAAACATGAATGGAAAGCTCTATCAGTAGCTGCCTTCATCAGATTTATAGCTATCTGATTTTCTTCATGCTTAGACTTGTGACTGTCAGTCCATTTGGACTTTTTCTTTGGTAGTTCATGAGGACCGTGTGAAATTACTTTCCACAGGTCTGGATTCACAGATTTAACATAATTCTTCAGACTAGCGAACCATGCATTAAAATGCGTACCACTGAAAATCGGTGGATGAGCCATTGAAAACAAATCAGATTAATGCAACAGGAGTATTGATGCACTAAAAACAAATTAGCACCGAAAACCAGAGATCGAATCTGCAGGTCGTTGGACCTTGTATGCAAACACCTCTCTGATACCAACTGTTAGGGTGCTAGGCCCGGATACAGAGGGGGGTGAATGTATCCTTCTATGTATAATGGCCAAATAAAAACTTGGAAGCTAGAGATAGACACAGAATAGAACCAATTTGATTCAACTCAAATACAAACACTTGGAGCATGCCTATCCAAGCATCTAGCGGAAGCAAATCAAGCAATCTGATGAACCAGTTGAAAAACCTTTTAAACAAAAGAGCAAATATGTAACTGGCCCCCAAAAACCAACTAGCGGAAGCAGCACAAATGAGAATAAGAAATCTCAAGACAATCTGTGAAGGGTGGTAGGAGATATGGAAGAACACACTACAAGCAAACCACTGCTCAAAGATTTTAAGGTGGTTCGGTCCTCCAGACCAACATCCACCTCTCACTCCCAACCGGAGTGAGGCTTCACTAGCAAACGCTAGAACCAAGCAGACTCAGTCTGCAAACAGTTGCTGCCACACAGCTTGACCAGGGGAACAACCTCCCCTCTTCCTCCCAACTGGAGGGACACCCAAGTGACTCCCAGCCACTTGGAAACTAGAGGTCGAAGACCTCTCTTCTTCCAGACCAGGAGGGACCACTGGACTTGCAACCACATGCCCAGAACTGGAGGACTAGCCTCCCTTCCTCTAACCAGAGGGCAACCCACAAGTGACAACCTGTCACTTGCAACCTGGAGATCAGATCTCCCTTCTCCTGAACCAACAGGAGGAACCCGATCCCCAACAGGGCAATCGGAAGAACAAAGATGATCAGAAAACAAAGAAAAACAATAAAGAAAATAACACAGTAATCAGAAAGCTGTAAAACGAAATGCACAATGTGGCTCTCAACGGAGCTGACTGGCCTGGATCTGATCCACGGTCCAGTGAAGACAGATCTTCAAGCAGCTTCTTCCTTCTTCTCCACGAGCTCTCTCGCTCACTCTCTTTCTCTCTTTCTTCCTCTTCTGCTCTCCAAATCTCTCACTCTCTATCTCTCTTTCTTTCTCTTCTACTCTCCAAGTCTCTCACTCTCTATCTCTCTTTCTTTCTCTTCTACTCTCCTAATCTCTCACTCACTGCTCTCTCTTCACGGCTTCTCTCTTCTATCTCTTCTTCCTCTCTTTTCCTTCTTTTTCTGGATCGAAGGGCTTTCTGCTCTTCAGGCTTCCTCTTCGATCAACCTTCATCTGAAGACGAAGGCTCCATTATATACCAGCAGCAGCAGGTGGGTAAGGTGCAGAACGCGTGTGCCTCCCACGCTTCATCCAGAACCTTCTTGCCACGTGCCCTTATAGCATTGGTTCCTTTAGTATCGGATCACGTGCAGCCCAGACACCGGTGTATGTTCTTCCTCGGACCTGCAAGGAGATAAAAACCATTAACACTGAGGGCCACAAGAACTAAAACTGCATGAGGTATGTGATAGCAATACGAGATGCACTTTACTGAGAACGACACGAGATACACAAGATTAGTACAGTACGAGACAAGGAGAGAATGACACGAGGTCAGATGCAAACAGCACGAGGTAAAAAGAGAACGACACGAAGTATCACTATAACAAAACAAACATT
Source organism: Amorphophallus konjac (assembly GCA_022559845.1). Classification (NCBI taxonomy): domain Eukaryota; kingdom Viridiplantae; phylum Streptophyta; class Magnoliopsida; order Alismatales; family Araceae; genus Amorphophallus; species Amorphophallus konjac. The sequence continues at coordinate 214,605,944 of CM040127.1, forward strand.
ACGAAGAGAACGACACGAGATACATAAAAATAAAGCTAACACCACAAAGAAAACGACACGAAGTATCACTGTAACAAAACAAACACTATGAAGAGAACGACACGAGATACATAATAATAAAGCTAACACCACAAAGAAAACAACACGAAGTCAGAAGAGAACAGCACGAGGTGAGAAGGAAGTCTCACGGAGTGAAAAAGGTAGACAGACACGCGATCAGAAGGAACCAGGACGAAGATAGAAATAAACAATCACGAGGACATAAACATAAGAATAACACGAAGACACGAATACAAAAGCAACACGACATAACAAACTCACTCAAACTTACAAACGACTCGAAGACGAGGACGACACGGGTTAAAACCAACTCGAAGATGAAACAGAAACCGACACGAAGTGTGGTCACAAAGCAAGAAGGACACGGGGTCTAGGAGAAACAACACGAAGACAGAAAATAGAAATAACATGAGGACTCAAACACAAAGATAACACGAAGACATGAAAACAACACGAAGACACAAACGCAGAAATAACATGAGGACACAACAAGAGACGATCAACGAGACGCTGACTCGGTACAGACTTAAGCTCAAGCAAGACAGTCGATGTATAGACTTGACAGAGATCTCTGCAGCGAATGTATAGACTTAGAATCATGGAGGCAAATGTATAGACATCTGAGGAAATGAAACGAGTCAATGTACAGACTTCAAATTCCACCGACCAGTGTATGGACTTCAACAGTGAACGGTTGTACATACTTCATGTGAAAAACCCAGTGTACAGACTTCAATCAATATGCATCAGACAACTGTGTATGGACTTGAAGACCCTTAGCCAATGTATAGACTTCAGGTGGAGACCAATGTGTAGACTTCTCGTGAAACCCCAATGTGCAGACTTTGAATTGAAAGACCAATGTGCAGACTTCACGCTGTACAGACTCTCCAAAGATAACGTAACGCTGTACAGACTTGAACTGAAGACCAATGTATGGACTTCAAAACAGATGCTAAGGCCAAGAGGAGTGTATAGACTTTCACGATGTATGGACTTGGTGATCTTCAAAGCAAAATGTCCAGACTTTGCCACTGTATGGACTTGAAGAAACAGTGCAACGTATGGACTTGATCTCAAGAAATGTAAGCGATGTACACACTTAGCCAATGTGTGGACTTAGCCTTAGACGCTAATGTAGACACGCCAAAATTGACATTACTGTGAGTACATCTCATATTACCTTGTAATGTCCCAATTTGACCCTCAAATTTACTCTGTTTGAGTGGTTTTTCCCACTTTTCTTGGTTTTTTTCACTTTTCCTCCTCTTTTCCTATTTTTCTGGAATTTTCTGGATTTTTCTGGATTTTTTGGGCATTTTTCTCTATTTTTATGAATTTTCTGAAATTAACGACTTGGCGTGGGGCGTCTTTTAAATAACGACTTGACATGGGGCGTTTCTAAAAAAATTAACGACATATGGTCAGGGCGTCATTTCTATCAAATTTCCATTTTTCTAGAATTTTCTGAGAATTTTTCGGAATTATTTTGGAATTAACGCCTTAGATTAAGACGTTACTTTGAATTGAAAAAAGAATAAAAAAATCAAAATTTAAGAAACGACCTAGGTGCAGCTCGTTACTTTTCAAATTCATTTTTTAATATTATTTTTCAACCCCTTCCAGAGGTGATTTGGAGGCCTTCCGGGTGTCAGAAAAATACGCAAAAATAGTCGTTGGAATCAGGGCAACGAGATGCACCTCCACCTAAAAAATAGGAAAATAATATTAATATTAGAAAAATAGCCCTATTTTGAATTTTTTTAAGTAACGTCTTAATCAAAGTCGTGTTTTAAATAACGCCCTCTGTGCAGGTCGTCAATTCTTGAAATAACGCCCCCATCCAGGTCGTGTTTCACCTCCGGATTCCTACCTTATTCCACCCTTTCCTTCGCAGAGTCCTTCTTTGTTCAGCCTCCTTGTTCGATTGGGACTCTTACTTTTGATAAACATTACCTATTCTTATCTCCCATCCTTGTTTATCCTTGATTTGAACCCTATTTAAAGAGCCCCAGTCGATTCTTGCAAAGGTTCCGGAGGTCTGCTGTCTTTCCTCTTTTTCTTCTTCTTCTTCTTCTTCTGTTTTTCTTCTTCTTCTCCGTTGTCTTCTATTTTCCTTCGTATTCTTCTGCTTCTTCTTTTCTTCTCCTCTGTTTTTCTTCTTCTTCTCCTTATTCTTCTTCCTCCGTTTTTGCCTCCTTCTTCTGCTTCTTCTTTCTTCTTTCGTTCTCCTCCCGTCTTCCTCTTCTCCTTGTTTTTCTTCTTCTTTCTTCTTATTCTTCTTCTTCCTCTTTTTTTTCCTTCTTCTGTATTCTTCTGATTCCTTCTTCTTCTCTTTTCTTCACCACCGATTCTGTCCTCTTCGTCCTCTTCTATTTTTCTTCTACTAGTATTATTATTCTTCTTCTGCTTTCTTCTTCTTCTCCTTCTTCTATTTTTCTTCTGTTCTTTTCTTTTACAGGAACCGCAGGTTGCTGGCTGAAGGAAGGCTTCTTCATATCAACATCTTCATCCTTGAAGCTTCATCCCCATTGAAGATCAAAGTCAAAAGAGCAACAGAAACAAGATTTTTCCATCTCCCCCCCTTATTTTTCTTATTTCATTAATTCATACATGCATCACATATCATCCTTTATTTAATTCTTTCTCAATCATCATATTGAGATCTCCCCTTATTTCATTATTTGCATTCATCATATATCTCCCCACCCTTTGCATAGGGGTTTAAGGGCCAACACCCTTAAGGTGTGTATTTCATATGTTATCATGCTCACCTTTCTATTATGAACTTGATGCTACACACACATTATTTCTAATCCATATCTTTTGGTGTTGTTGTCTTTGTTTTGCAAGGGTAACCAAAGTTGAAAGACTCTCTTCATCGGCCGGCCGATTTTGAAGAGAAAAGGAGCACTCACATCATCCCGCGTTTTGAGGTATTTTGCGATCATCTCCCCATATTATCTCCTCTTTGAGACCCTCGCGTCTCTGGCGATCACATCCTTTCCCCATTAGCACCTCGTGCTATTCCTTGTGCTATATTCATATTCATTATTATTTTTATTCCTAAGTGTGTATTTTAATCCAAATCTACAAATTGGCGATCACGGTGGGACCCTTTCTTGTTTTTATTTTGATTACCCCTTTCCCTTTGGCACCCACGTGTGCCCTTTCCCATTGGTACCCTTTCCTTTGTGCCCCTCGGGCACCCTCCATTGTGCTTTGCACTCTCCCCTAAGTGATTTGTCAATTGAATAGATTTGTTTTAAAATTTCCACTTATTTAAAATTTTGATGAGCATGATTCTTTTAATCTGTTGATTGCCCTGCTGCTGTGAGTGCTTCTGTCATTTCTGGCCGTGAAGGAGTTTCTGAAGGAAGCTAATTCACGCCCCTGTCAGAGGCGTGTTTTCGTTTAACGCCCTCCTCCAAGGGCGTCTCTTTCATGAGTAACGCCTTCTGACAGGGCGTTTTTATTCATATCTGCTACACTGAGAATTCACGCCCTAGAGCAAGGCGTTTCTTTGTTGCGTAGCGCCCCACATCAGGGTGCGTTTTATAATTTGACGCCCTACCCCAAGGGCGTCCTTTCCTTTGTAACGCCTCACCCCAGGGCGTTTCTTTGACTTGGTTGGCATCTATTGCATTTTAACGTCCTCGCCAGAGGCGTTTCTTTTAGTTTTAGCGCCTTGATCCAGGGCGCATTTTACCTTGCCTGTGGGCCCCCCACAGTGTTTCACGCCTTGCCCCAGGGCGTCTTTTTGATTAGTAGCGCCCTGCCCCAGGGCATCTTCTTCCTGTGTTTTCGCCGTGCTTCCCCGTTTATTTCTTCATATTTTATATTCTGTTATACATCTGTTGCATTTACACATATTTGCATTTGGGTTGGGAGACCTCCTCTCTCCTCATTAGGATCCACACACCCCCTTGGAATCGGGACGAGCCTCCATTGAGCATTCCGTCTCTTTGGACCGGAAATCCCTTTTACAAGCCTCCGTAAGTCCCCGCACCCGTGGATTCCCTCACGGACGCCGGGCAGGTTGTACCCTTTTGGAGTCCCGGATTAGTTGGCCTACGGTGAGAAGGTGTTCCTAGTTGGCATTGGAGTTGAATCATATTGAAACTAGGTTCCCCCTTGTGTGAATCATATCCATTTGCATAAAATTCATTAATTCACCAAGGTTTAAACACATCAAAATCACGGTAACCATTCTAACTTGTGTGTTTATTTGCATATTGTTGTGAACTTAGTTTATATAATGACTTACCATGATAGAAATAACATGTTTAATTCAATTCATGAGGATGCACAACCTAGCACTTCTTATAATCCTCAATTCCAACATGTTCATAATTCTCACCATTCTTTTAGGGGATCCCGTCCTCATTCTTATGGTCATGCCCGACCCATGGGCAATGACCATTCTTACGATTCCCCTCCAATTCAATCACGAGCCACTATTCCAACGGGACCGTCTCCTCCCAATGATGAGAAGGTCTCCCAAATCTTGCATGCATTAGATCATCTCACCCCTCAACAGATCCAAGCCCTTAAGGCAGCCGTTGAGGGCGCATCTCCTGCATCTCCTCCTTCTTCTATTCCTATACGGGTGGCCCATCACCCACCACCTCCTTCCTCTAATCGGGTAGCCCATTACCCATCTCCTCCTATTCACACTCCTCCTCGGGTGGTCCGACACCCGCCTCTTTCTATTCCTCCTCCAACACGGCCCCGAGGCCCTTTTATTCCTCGCAATCTGGCCCATCCGGGTTCTTCTACGGGTTATCCCGTCAATTCCCCTCCACGGCCTTCTTATGCGGCCCCTCCTTCAATGCCCTGCCAACCCTCTATTGTTCATGTTACTCCCCTCCAGCAGGATATCCTTGATAAGATTGCTTCCATGGAGGAACAATTAAAGAGGGTTACAAGTTCACGGCCAGTTCCTCCTACTCCGGTTAATCCTCTCTACGCGGCTTTGGATGATATTACAAGAATGGAGAGAGAATGGAAGGATAGGATGGACGACTTTGGCATTGGCAAGCAAGAGCCAGCATTTGAAGAATCTGAGCCGGTATATGATGATGATGAAGCTGTGCAGGCACCCCTCCCGAGTTTCCTTCGTTTCCCACTTCCTCCGCTTTCATTTGATGAACCCCCTGCTCAGGATGAAGCCACCGTCCCTAATCTAACCCCTATTCTCGAGACTTCTTGGTGTTACGACGATGGGTCGATACTTCAATCACCCACGCCGGCGCATTTTGAGCCTCCCCTCACCACTAATATCGCTCACCCTATTCGGCGCTTTCAACACACCAAACCTTCGCCAATTATACCTCCACTAGTTACACCTCCACCAATTACACCTCCCCCCATTATGCCATTAGCCTCCACCTCGGCTTCCATTCCCCCAATTAGCCTACCATTACCATCGCCTCAACCCTCCATTATACCTTTAACCCCAAAACCCGTTTTACCTATTCCTCCACTATATAACCCTTCGCCTTTACCCATGGCTAATCCTGAGCAGGATCCACCACTTTGCACACTCGAGCCAACCCCGATTGCTTCCGAGCAAAGGGAGAAGCTCGACGTGTTTGAATCTCCACTCCCACCTCCCATTATACCTCCACCATCCACGGAGCCTTCCGCCTCCGCCTCACCTCCCTTTACTACTCGGAATGGGAGCGCTGCTACAGCTATTTGCGTCGAAGGCAAGCAGGAGCCGGGCAAGAAGACTTTGGCCACGACTGTGCCATTCAAGATTCAAGAATTGATTTACCGGATGCCAATCCGGGTTATTGTGCCAAGCATGGTCGAAGAAGCCAAGTCATCGCCATTGCTCAGCAGATGCCAAGAATTAATGCTGTTTAAGGGCCAGGCGGGGCACCCTTTGTTCAAACCTTCAAATCCTGAATTCATTATTCCTTACATGGGGCGAATGCCCATTTTATTCAACATTCTATATATATCAATGGGCAACACAATGCTTCCCGTTCCAATTCTACAACTCCCTCACATTATTCATATTTACCTTCCAAAGGGGTTGTCATTTATTGAAGCTTCGTTTATTAGGCTCATTGGCCGTCCTTGTTCACTGCCGTGGAGGGGCCGTTCCCTTGGTGTTATGGGGGCGTCCCCTATTTTCTCCGCCTGCTACTCATCCATCTCTATCACCTTTTCTTCATGGGCCACTCCAAGGGAAAAGAGGAGGATCTCGCCCTCTCACCCTTCACATTCTTCATCTTCTTTAGATTTCCTGTATCTATCATTCATTCATTCATTCCATTTGTTACATTCATCACGTCCATCATTTTGCATACATTTGCATCTCCTGATTCTCGGGTTTCCAAAACCGCATCTTCCCCGTCTTCCGGCACCGCTGAACATTCTGTCATTCTCACCTTGTTCATCTTCATCCATATCAATTGGGCATGATGCCCTTTTCCATCATCTTCCTCCGGAACCTCCGGATTTTCCTCCAAATTCTCCTTCATTTCTCTCACTTTTTCTCGGGCATCGCGCCCCTCTCCACTCTATTCTTCCGGAACCTCCGGACTCTCCCCTCGGGCACGCCGCCCCTTTCCACTCTCTTTCTCCGGAATCTCCGGACTTCTTCCCCGGGCACGATGCCCCTTTCCACCTTGTTCTTCCAGATTCTTCATATATTTCCCTTGGGCATCGCGCCCCTTTTCTTCTGATTCCTCCGGAACCTCCGGACTTCTCTCCCGGGCACGACGCCCTTTTCTACCTTTTCTCCCTTGATTGTATTCCTCCGGAACCTCCGGGCTCTCATTCGCTTCCCGATTGTATTCCTCCGGAACCTCCGGATTGTCCACCTGATTGTCTCCATCTTTTTCCCGGGCATCGTGCCCCTTTCCATTTGCCTCCTCCGGAACCTCCAGATTCTCCATCTTATTCTCTCTATCATCTTCCTGATTTCATTCCCCCGGAACCTCTGGACCATCCATCTTTCTTCCAATTCATCTTTTTGATCCTCCGGGACATCACATCCTTCATTTTCTTCTTCCTTTTCCATCATCTTTTTCCTTATTTCTCCCCAGGGCATCGCGTCCCTTCTTTCGATATCCCTCCGGAGCCTCCGGATGATTCCTACCATAATCCTCCACTGCCTCCGGAGCCTCCGGATTCCTCTTATCACGATTCTCCTCCACTGCCTCCGGACCCTCCGGATCCGCCTCTTTCCATTTATCAATTTCTTCTTCTGATTCCGTCTGATCTTGGGTCCGACCCAACGTCTTCCGCATCCACTTCTTTGGGCATTTGCCCTTTCTCCCATTGTTTTAGAGGCTTTAGTCCTCACTCCTCCTGATTTTCCTCTTCTTCTGTAGACGGTTCCTTGTGATCAGGGCCTCCGCGCCTTAATAAGGGAGTTCTAGCCCTTGTCTCTCTTCCTTTTTTTCCTTATTCGTCTGAGTCTGGTCTGGGCACCATTCCTTCTTGTTAAGCCACTTGCAATTCTTTGCTTCCAATCCTTTTTTTTTTCTGCTAAAGAGGACAAATCCCACGATGACCACCTCCAGCAGCTGCTTCAATAAAGGTTGCAAGGTAATATACTGGCGTAAGTTTGCATTTGCATGATATCATTGCCTCCTTACTTCACGCATGATTTTCAAAAGAAAGTGCTTCTTAACAAGATTAAGAGTGGTGTTTTAAACCTTTATCCCTAGGCTTTTGCTTAATTAAATCATTCTAAAAAAAAGAGAGTCTTTAGACTTGCTATGCAGCATCTTTGGTTATAAAGAACCCGCACTGGGAATTCAACATTCTCTCCCTGCTTGTTTAAGAGCAACCCTTAGCTAGGCATTTCACACACTTCACGGCATCCTTAGCTGGCTCCTTTGTTTAAACATCGTTGCTACCTTGGCCATGCCATGAGTTTCCGAAAGTCTTTTCTCTTCTTTACTCGGCCGAATGCAGGTGCAAGAGGTTGACGGATAAGATAACCAACTTTGGTAAATCCCAATACGAGAGGAGTCTCAAATAGGGGCAGTCTTGACCCAAAATTAATATGAATTTCATGATACATCTCGCCACAAAGGGCAATTAAGAATCAAGTCGAACTTTCGATAATTGAATTATGAATCATGGCATGACAAGAGTGGCAAAGTCCCCGCAGGGAAAACCCTGGTCGTATGCATGTCAGGGGTCTAAAAATCAAAGGCATAAAGCCCCAGCGCAACAGACTACCTCTTTGAGGGTTAAAACCTTGGAAGGAATTCAAATCCTGACATTTCCCATCCTGCATTAAGCTTATCTCCAATTATTCTTCTCTTCTCCCTCCAAGACCGAATGTTTCTCGGGTATGGCCTTGGTAGGGGCACCGTTGATCAGAGACGGTTGGTTATAGGACGCCACTTTCAATGCACGCCGGCTTTGGGCAGTTTTTAGCGAAAAGGGAAGGAATGAGGACCCCCAATTAATGGTTTAAAAAACCTTTTGATGCTGCTTTAGCAAAGTCTAAGCCAAAACCCATAAAATTTTGAATATCTCTTGACAAAATACCAACAAAAATTTGAATATCTTCCGAAATTCATAAAAAAATTGAAATATTTTTCAAAAATCAAACAAAAATCAGATATATTTCCTAAATTCATAAAAAAAAATGAATATTTTGCAAAACCACATAAAAATTTGAATACTTCACAAAACTCATAAAAATTTGCATATTCCAAATTAAAAAAAAAAATTTGCATTGTATTTTCTGATGGTGTTTTGCAGGAATAATTTCGCAAGGACCAGGAGCACGGGATGAGTCCCCTTTTCGCTTATTACTATGAATCCACAGATTCTTCCCGATAATTTCATGACTTGCCGTTGGGCATTTGCTTATCTCCCTTTGATTACATCTCCCCGGGCATTCTGTTTATATCTCCTGATTATTCATTCTGAAATCTTTCAATCAACTCCTGCTGATCTCACTTCATCATTTGCTGCTGAGCATTGCTTAATTCCGATTCAACTCCAAATTTTGATTGCCAAGTTTGTCATCCTCATAACATAACGACAAACAATGATGTTTTGCAATGATGCTTTGCCATGTTCATTCATGTTATTCATACTTTGATTGCTATGCTATGCTTTAAATGCCTTATTCATTGCTTGTTATCATTATATCTTGGCTGATGAAATCTTTGAGCGCAGGATAAGAAGTTCTTGGTCCCACCGGCTGGGCATCATCATTCAAGACCCACAGTTTTGCACCTCATTTCTCAGTCCCACCATGCTTATTGTTATCACCATCTCCCTGTATGCATTTCTACTATATGTTATTACGCTATTATATTATATCAAGGACCTTGTGGCTTTGGTAAATCTGGAATTTGAGTTCCCCTTCATCAAAAACGACGACGATTCCAGAGGCGTCTTAGTCATACGGATAGGCCGTTGAGCCGTCCAAGACTGGGGACGATGGTTCCATTTTGTAAGTTGGTGCGCGGATAAACGGGCTCGGCTTAGTATCAGCTCGTGAAATCGATTTCTTGACTCAGTCTTGGCAGTTTAACAATATTATCCTTGATTATTTTATATTTTCATTTGATTTATTTTTCCTTTAAACCCAGCATGCATTCATGTAGGAATTTGAAACAACTGTTGAAAAATCATTCTGATGAGCTGACTTTGAGGGTTGAATTGATCTTAATATTTCCAAGATATGAGCTATTCCATGCCGAATTGTGTCTTCAGTTCGCTTTGTCACTGTTTTGGGTGTTTCTCGAAAGCTCCTTGTTTGGATTTCTATTATCTTATTTCAACACTTTCCCCTGATCCACCTTGGCTGCAGCACGTCCACTGGCTGGTAACCGCTCCCCAATGGTGAAACTTACAGGTTTGTGACCTGAGGTACTTCCACCGCGTTGGAAGTTGATCATTTTTATCTCCTTCGTGCACCGCGTGCACACTCCCCCTTTTTTATCCAAACATCGTTGATTTCCGTGAATTTCTCGAGATTGCTTCATCTCGAGCTTTTGATTTCGATTCTCATCAAGTGATGTTGATTGCGTGTCTCATCACACCTTGGCATCTACTTTTCAGTTTGCTCTGCTCCCTTGCAAAGTAGACGCCAAGGCGGAGCAGCTGTAGACACGCCAAAATTGACATTACTGTGAGTACATCTCATATTGCCTTGTAATGCCCCAATTTGACCATCAAATTTACTCTGTTTGAGTGGTTTTTCCCACTTTTCTTGGTTTTTTTCACTTTTCCTCCTCTTTTCCTATTTTTCTGGAATTTTCTGGATTTTTCTGGATTTTTTGGGCATTTTTCTCTATTTTTATGAATTTTCTGAAATTAACGACTTGGCGTGGGGCGTCTTTTAAATAACGACTTGACATGGGGCGTTTCTAAAAAAATTAACGACATATGGTCAGGGCGTCATTTCTATCAAATTTCCATTTTTCTAGAATTTTCTGAGAACTTTTCGGAATTATTTTGGAATTAACGCCTTAGAGTAAGACGTTACTTTGAATTGAAAAAAGAATAAAAAAATCAAAATTTAAGAAACGACCTAGGTGCAGGTCGTTACTTTTCAAATTCATTTTTTTAATATTATTTTTCAACCCCTTCCAGAGGTGATTTGGAGGCCTTCCGGGTGTCAGAAAAATACGCAAAAATAGTCGTTGGAATCAGGGCAACGAGATGCACCTCCACCTAAAAAATGAGAAAATAATATTAATATTGGAAAAATAGCCCTATTTTGAATTTTTTTAAGTAACGTCTTAATCAAAGTCATGTTTTAAATAACGCCCTCTGTGCAGGTCGTCAATTCTTGAAATAACGCCCCCATCCAGGTCGTGTTTCACCTCCGGATTCCTACCTTATTCCACCCTTTCCTTCGCAGAGTCCTTCTTTGTTCATCCTCCTTGTTCGATTGGGACTCTTACTTTTGATAAACATTACCTATTCTTATCTCCCATCCTTGTTTATCCTTGATTTGAACCCTATTTAAAGAGCCCCAGTCGATTCTTGTAAAGGTTCCGGAGGTCTGCTGTCTTTCCTCTTTTTCTTCTTCTTCTTCTTCTTCTGTTTTTCTTCTTCTTCTCCGTTGTCTTCTATTTTCCTTCGTATTCTTCTGCTTCTTCTTTTCTTCTCCTCTGTTTTTCTTCTTCTCCTCCTTATTCTTCTTCCTCCGTTTCTGCCTCCTTCTTCTGCTTCTTCTTTCTTCTTCCGTTCTCCTCCCGTCTTCCTCTTCTCCTTGTTTTTCTTCTTCTTTCTTCTTATTCTTCTTCTTCCTCTTTTTTTTCCTTCTTCTGTATTCTTCTGATTCCTTCTTCTTCTCTTTTCTTCACCACCGATTCTGTCCTCTTCGTCCTCTTCTATTTTTCTTCTACTAGTATTATTATTCTTCTTCTGCTTTCTTCTTCTTCTCCTTCTTCTATTTTTCTTCTGTTCTTTTCTTTTACAGGAACCGCAGGTTGCTGGCTGAAGGAAGGCTTCTTCATATCAACATCTTCATCCTTGAAGCTTCATCCCCATTGAAGATCAAAGTCAAAAGAGCAACAGAAACAAGATTTTTCCATCTCCCCCCCTTATTTTTCTTATTTCATTAATTCATACATGCATCACATATCATCCTTTATTTAATTCTTTCTCAATCATCATATTGAGATCTCCCCTTATTTCATTATTTGCATTCATCATATATCTCCCCACCCTTTGCATAGGGGTTTAAGGGCCAACACCCTTAAGGTGTGTATTTCATATGTTATCATGCTCACCTTTCTATTATGAACTTGATGCTACACACACATTATTTCTAATCCATATCTTTTGGTGTTGTTGTCTTTGTTTTGCAAGGGTAACCAAAGTTGAAAGACTCTCTTCATCGGCCGGCCGATTTTGAAGAGAAAAGGAGCACTCACATCATCCCGCGTTTTGAGGTATTTTACGATCATCTCCCCATATTATCTCCTCTTTGAGACCCTCGCGTCTCTGGCGATCACATCCTTTCCCCATTAGCACCTCGTGCTATTCCTTGTGCTATATTCATATTCATTATTATTTTTATTCCTAAGTGTGGATTTTAATCCAAATCTACAGCTAAATGAGATGCTAAAGTCTGTATAGACTTAGCCTAAGATAATGTATGAACATATCAGCAGAGAAGCAATGCACAAACAGAAATCAAGAACAGAAATCAATATATCACAGCATGACTCAAGCATACGCATGCATGCATTCTTCACAATTCAGACATGGCACACTTATGCAATTTCCCCCAGAAAAGGTCAGACATATTCAAGACAATGTGGTGACTCATTCATGTTGCTATCATTAAAACATCACATCATCAACAAAGCACAAGGGGCACAACATAGCGGCACTCCGCCCTAGCCGAGCTCCCCCTTTTCTTGGTCTAGCGGCACTCCGCCCTAGCCGAGCTACCCCTTTCCTTGGTCTAGCGGCACTCCACCCTAGCCGAGCTACCCCTTTTCTTGGTCTAGCGGCACTCCGCCCTAGCCAAGCTACACCCATTTCCCGGTCTAGCGGCACCCCGCCGTAGCCAAGCTACCCTCATCTTGAGCTGGTGGCGTTTCGACCTGTCACCCTCTAAAAAAAAGAGGAAGGAAGAAGAAAGAACAAAAAGAAAGTAAAAAAAAAATGGGGTTAAAAATAGAGATACCCCGCCAAACTTGCTCCTATATTAGGGACAAGTACAAAAATGGCCCAAAACCCAGCTGTGGTGAAAACCCGAAAGGGCACTGCAGGCAAAATCGGGTACCCCGCCACGTGATAACCCGAAAGGGCGCGTGGGTAAAAGCAAGAGGGGGCTGGCTCCGGCGAAAACCCGAAAGGGCGCTTGGGTCGGTAATGTGGTGATTCCAAAGAAAGCCTTACCTCCCACCATAAAACTCCTCGTCGATCGACCGGCGCTTTGTCCGATCAATGATTAAACCCATCCGGAATGGACCTTACGTCTATTCTGTTGAAGCCTTCATGTATTGCTCAAGAAAAATTCCCTCGATAATAAGCCCACCTCGGGATAGACCTTCCGTCTGTTCTGATAAAATACTTCCACTTATTTTTGTCTAAGACCCACCACGGTAGAACCGTCCCGGTTTAGACCTTACGTCTATCCCGCTGAAACCTATCCTACGTCTCACAGTGATGAAACCTGCCGTTGATCGACTGGCACACTGCCCGATCAACAATGAAACCTGTCCGATTTAGACCTTACGTCTATCCCGATGAAACCTATGAAATCCTTGCATTGGTACAAACCCAATACTAATGATGAAACCTGATACTGATCGACTAGCAAACTGCCCGATCAGCAATAAAACCTTGTCCGGTTTAGACCTTACGTCTATTCCAACTAGATCTACAGGTCTCTCTACGTCCCGCCGTGATGAAACCTGCTGTTGATCGATTGGCACACTGCCCGATCAACAATGAAACCTGTCTGGTTTAGACCTTACATCTATCCCGATGAAACCTATGAAATCCTTGCATTGGTATAAACCCAATACCGATGATGAAACCTGCCATTGATCGATCGGCATCTCGCCCAATATCAATGATGAAAACCCTATCCAGTTTGGACCCTACGTCTATCCTGATGAAACATATGAAATCCTTGCATTGGTATGAGCCAATACCAATGATGAAACCTGCTATCGATCGGTTGGCACGCTGCCTGATCGACGCTAAAACCCATCCAGGGTAGACCTTCCGTCCGCTCTGACATAGCACAACACGGCTCTTTGAATCGATTCAGACCCTCCGTCTGGATAGATCATGAAACTCTATTCCTTTGCGTTAATGTTAAACCCCACATTAACGATGAGACTCATATTTTCAGCGAACGGCCTCGTGCCCGAGCTGCTATCTATATCCTCTAAATCAATTCGGACCTTTCGTCTGGATAGATCATGAAACCCTACTTCCCTTTGCATTGATGACACACCCACATCAATGATCGTGTGTCCACAATAAACATATGGCGCCGTGATCCATAGGATGAAAGTTCCGATCTCAGAAAAGACAATGAAAAAGGAAAAGAGAAAGAAAACGACAAAAAGTATATTAAAAAAATGGGGTTGAAAATAGAGATACCCCGCCAGACTTCTTCAGGCATTCTGGACAAGGGCAAAAATGGCTAAAACCTAGCTGTGGTGAAAACCCGAAAGGGCACTGCAGGCAAAATCGGGTACCCCGCCGCGTGAAAATCTGAAAGGACGCGTGGGCAAAAGCAAGAGGGGGCTGGCTCCGGCGAAAACCCGAAAGGGCGCTTGGGTCAGTAATGTGGTAATTCAGAAGTTCCATGCCAACCGGCACGTTGCCTTCACCTCCCCTTCACTGATGAAGCCTTCCGTCGGTCATCTGGCTCTATGCCCCACCGATGATAAAGCCTTTCCGGGATAGATCTTACGTCTACCCTGATGAAATCTACATACCCTCTTTCACATGTCTCACCGACAATAAGACCCGTCATCATTCTGATAAAGCTTGGCCAGTTCAGACCTTACGTCTGTCCTGATCAAACTCCTAAACCTTCCCTTGATCGATCGGCTCCTTGCCCGGTCAACGATGAAACCCTACCAGGATAGACCCTACGCCTATCCTGATGAAACCTACGTATGTCTTGGCAAAGTCCCACCCGCCATAAAACCCACTGGAATAGACCTTACGTCTGTCCTGACGAGACCTACACCTCTACATACGTCCCACCGTTGATCGACCGGCACCTTGCCCGATCAATGATGAAATCCTCTGTCCGGTTTAGACCTTACGTCTATAACTGATGAAACCTATGAAACTTCCTGCGTCGATATAAGCCCCATATCGACGATGAAACCAACCACTGATCGACTGGCACTTCGCCCAGTCAGTGATGAAACCATGTCCAATTAAAACCCTGCCAGTTTAGGCCTTTTGTCTATTCTGATGAAACTTATAACACTTTCTTTGCATCGATATAAACCCAATATCGATGATGAAACTAGCTATTGATCGACCGGCACCTCGCCCGATCAATGATGAAATCCTATCCAGTTCAGACCCTACGTCTGTCCTGATGAAAACCACGCACCCTTCAATGTCCCACCTACGATAACCTCTTGTTGGATTGTGTGTCTTCCCTAAGTATTTTGATGATGAGCAACACTATGTTAATTGTTCTTGTTATTTTTGATCAGATATCTTGCACTTGAGTTATCCATGGTTTTATATGAAATAACTGCTAAGAGGTAACACTTCGTGTGTTCGTTCATGTTCTGTCTTCGTGCTGTTTCTCCTCAAACATCATGTAGTTCTTACTTCGCGTTTTCACCTCGTGTCGAATTAGCCATGTTATCGTCTGTTTGAGTGTTGTCTTTCACCTCGTGCAGTCTTTGTTTACTGTGTTGTTTTCATGTCATCCTTTGTATTCCTGTCTTCGAGTCCTTTCGCTGACTCTCTAAGTCAGTCTAAGTTCAAGTGTTCGTTTCACTTCGTGATTGTTTTTCTCTTCTCATGACTTCGTGTTGTGTTCCTGAAGCTGCTCTAAAAGTTCTGATGAACTTCGAGTAGTTTTTCTGTAGACCTCGTGTCGATTCCTGCTTAGTAACCACACTTCGTGACGGTTACTATAGTCCACGTCTTCGTGTTGGTTTTATGCACTCCGTGTCGTCTTCTTTGTTTCATTCTGTTCTCATCTCACTTCGAGTCGTTTCTTTGCATACTGTCTTCGTGATTGTTTGGCACTTCGTCTTGGTTACAACACCTCGTGTTGTACTGTTTGACTTCGTGTCGGTTTCGGTTGCAGTCCATGTTGTTCTCATGTCGTTCTCCTTTATTGCCACCTCGTGTCGTTTTTATTATTAAGTCTTCGTGTCGTTTTACCTCGTGCAGTGTTATCCCGTGTCATTTACTGTTTTCGACTTTGTGTCGTTATCAGCCTGTGTTGTTTTCATCTCGTGCTGTTCTCACTATCCTCGTGTTGTTCTCACCGCGTGTCGATTACTGTTTTCACTTAGCATTATTTTTATTTCGTGTCGTTTTTCTGTGTAGTGTGTGTTTGTCACCACTATACTTCGTGTCGTTGCTTTTTACTTCGTGTCTAACTTCACTTTGTGTTGTTTTCACCTCGAGTCGTTTCCTTAATTTTGTCCTCGTGTTGTTTTTGCATTCGTAACCTCGTGTCTCTCTTGCTTATAACCTCACCTCGTGTCATTATCTTCTGTATATCTGATCTGTTACAGAGTATCTCGTGTCGTTCTTATGTCATCTCGAGAAATAGTCACGTCGTGTTGTTGTTACTATACCTCATGCAGTTTTGGTTTTAATAGCCATGCAGCGTATTAATGGACTTAATCTCATTACAGGTCCGAGGAAGAACATTCCACACTCCAGGGCTGCACGTGATCCGAGACAAGAGGAACCAATTTGATAAAGGCACGTGACAGGAAACTTGTGGATCGAGCGTGGGAGGCACACGCGTTTCATGCCCTATCCATCTGCTGTTGATGCTATAAATAGAATCCTTCGTCCTCAGATGAAGGTGATCGAAGAAGAGAGGCATAGAAGAAAACAGGGAAACAGAGAGCCCTTCGATCCATGAAAAAGAAAAGAAAGGAGAAAGAATAGCAGAGAGAAATAGAAAGAGAGCAGAAGAGTGATCAGAAGAATTGTTCTGACTTGCGGATCAAATCCGAAGTCTATTGCTCTATATTGAGCTACATTGTTTCCATTGTCTGGCATTTGATTTCCTTCGTTCGTATTTTTCATTTCTTGTTCTTATCTTTCTTCAACCGTTATTGTTTGTGTTTCCGATCCTCTGGACTGAGGTCGGGGTCCTCCTGTGAGATCAGGAGTAGGGAGAGTCAATCTCCGGTTTGCAAGCAGCAGGTGAGCTGCTTGTAGGTACCCTCCGGGTTGGGAGGAAGAGGGGTCTTCGACCTCTGGTTCACTAGTAGCAGGGCTGCTACTAGTGGGGTTTCCCTCTTGGTAAAGAGGAAGAGAGACGTGAGTCTCTGGGTTCTAGTGACTGCTGATCGCTAGAGGTTCCCTCCGGGTAGGAGGAAGAGGAGAGGTTGTTCTCCTGGGAAGCTGTGTATCAGCAGTTGTTTGGCAAGCTGTGTTGCCCAGCCTTTAGTGAAGCCACACTCAGGTTGAGTGTGGGGTGGATGTAGGTCTGAAGGACCGAACCACCTTAAAATCCTCTGAGCCCTTGTGTGATTGATCGTGATAATATTGTGGTATGCCTTCTATTTGCTTGAGCTATTAACTGCACTGCATCTTTTACGATAGTCAGAGCTCGAGGCTAGCTCCGTTTAGCAATATACTCTGCAATAATTTTTTAAATCTACGAAAACAGTGATCTATTCATCCCCTCCCCTTCTAGATCACTTCATATTGTACTTATCAGTTGGTATCAGAGCAGGTTTTTCCCAGAATGTGGTCCAACGGCCAGGGAAACGGATCCAATGGTCCTCGCAGTTTCATAGCTGATGGGCAGTCTATCACCCGCCCCCCTTTCTTTGATGGTAATAATTACTTCTTCTGGAAGAACAGGATGGAAGTCTTTATCAGGGCCCAAAGCAACAAGCTATGGAAAGTCATTACAGATGGTCCATACACCCTTCCACCGAATGAAGATATGTGGACAGAAGATCAGGTCAAACTCTCCGCACTGAATTGGACAGCTCTTAACATCATACAGTGCGCCGTCCATCCGGAAGAATATTCAAGGATCTCAGCGTGCAAGACTGCAAAGAACATGTGGGATGATTTGCAGTTAATTCATGAGGGCACATCTCAGGTGAAGGCTACCAAGATCAACATACTTACAACTCAATATGAGTTATTTAAGATGAAGCCAGAGGAGCCGATCACAGAAATGTATGCCAGATTATCTGTGATCATCAACAGTCTGAAAGGCCTTGGAAAGGATATTCAACAAGAAGACATAGTCAGGAAGATCCTTAGGTCTCTAACTCCCGTCTGGGATACCAAGGTGACTGTAATAGAGGAATCAAGAGATTTATCCATCATGACAGTAACCCAGCTGATTGGTTCTCTCATGACCCATGAAATGAATTTCACACGAGGAAACGATGGGCATGACAGAAAGGGAAAGAATGTTGCTCTGAAGGTTTCACGACATACTAAGAAGAGCAACAACAGCAGCAGCAGCAGCAGTGATGATAGCAGCGAAGGGTCTGATGGACTCTTAGACCTGGACAAGGATGAGCGAGCTATGCTCACCAGGCAGTTCAGAAAGTTCCTAAGAACAAAAGGAAAATTCTACAGGAGGAAGAAATTTAATGCTGCAATGAAGTCTCCTGAACGAAGATTTGAGAAGAACCGGTCTGCTAAGAAGATCACTTGCTATCATTGTCAGAAATCCGGTCACATGAAAAGTGAATGTCCAGAGCTACAAGCTAAGGCTCCAGGACACCAGAAGAATGTGGTGCACAAGAAGAAGAAGGCCATGCTGTGCACATGGAGCGATGAGGAGGAGGACCCAGAAGCCACTTCGTCCAGTGAAAATGAAGAGAAGACCTGCCTCATGGCCGACCATGAGAAAGAGGTAACAAATTTATTTGAGAATTTTACTTTGGATGATTGGGAGGACGCCTATGGCGACCTGTTAAGTAAATATAATTGTTTAAACAAGGAGCATAGAATGCTTAGACGTAAGTTTCATTCTCTGTCTGAAGAACACTCTTCTATTGTCACTGATAGCATGAAAACCAAGGAGATGGCCATTGAGCTAGATCAGGTTAAAGGTGAGATTGAGAGGTTGAGAATGGAAAGAGAAGAGAGTCTAGCTAGAATAGATGAGCTGAAGTGTAAAGCTGAAGAGTCTAAAGGAGAGATTAGACTGATGGCTGAAAAATATGAGGCAGTTAGAACAGTTAATCAGGAACTCCAGGACCAATGCAATGAATTTCAGAAGGAGATTGAGGACAAAGAAAAAGTGCTTGAAAAGTTTACAGAGGGGAGAAACAACCTGAATGTCCTTCTGGGGTCGAGGGTAAACTTCAATAGGGAGGGATTAGGATACAATCCTACTAGTAAAAAACCCTTTGAATTTAAGACTATCACGTTCTGCCCCGCCAAAGGCAAAGAGAAACTGGAAACACCATCCGGTTCCAAATCTGTCTCTACAATGAAGTCTTCGACCAGTAAATTCATTCACTCCACTGGTCAGCAGTCTAAGTCAGGAAATCCTGAGACAAGCACTGCTCATGTACAGCAGGCGTGGAACAAAGGTCCTCACAGGACCAGTCCTATAGAGGCCACAAAAAGAGCGAAAAGTTTTGTTAAGAAAACTCATCATGCTAATTATCAAGTAGAGCATGGCAACGATCACCAGTTTCAGCACAAATTTTATTGGAGTAAAAATGCTTACATGAATTATGCTCAACACACACGCACATCTTCTAAGAGGCCAACCAATAATGTCTTTGTTCAGAAACAGCATAGTTCAAATAGGAATAAGCTTATTCAACACCCACCAAGAAATAACAAAAGGGAAGAATCAACCCACATAAATCCACTGAAGAGAACTATAAAACAAATGTGGATTCCCAAGTGCTTTCTGCATAATCTGAAAACTGGTTTTGGACCCAATTTGAATTGGGTCCCACATTACTCTGTCTGAATTTTTGCAGGTCAGCCTGGCAGCTGAGCATAACAAGTGGTATCTTGACAGCGGCTGTAGCAGGCACATGACAGGAGACCGGTCCAAATTCAGCAAACTAAAAATGAAGTCTGGGGGCTTGGTCAAATTCGGAGGAAATAACAGAGGAAGAATAATTGGAATTGGCACGGTTGGTAAGTCCTCCACTAACTCCATTGAAGATGTGTATCTTGTAGAAGGACTTCAGCACAACTTGGTAAGTATAAGTCAACTTTGTGACAAAGGACACAAGGTACTCTTTGACCACAACTCGTGCACTGTTTTTGAGCTGAATTCTGATAACATCATGTTCAAAGGTCATAGAGTAAATAATGTGTACATCGTTGATCTTGATGATAATTCTGAAACAAACTTGTGTCTGTCTGCTAATTCTGAACAGGTTGCTTTTGACTGGCATAGGCGTCTAGGCCACGCTAGTGTGTCTACTTTGAATAAACTGTCTAATTATAACCTAGTCAGAGGTTTGCCCAAAATAAAATTCCAGTTAGGGTCCAAGCTCTGTGATGCTTGTGCTCAAGGTAAACAGACTCGTGCAGTTTTTAAGTTGAGAACTGAGGGTCTCTCATCTAAACCACTACAGCACTTGCACATGGATCTCTTTGGTCCTACTCGAATACAAAGCCTGTCAGGTAAGAGATATGGTCTAGTCATAGTTGATGACTTCACTAGATTTTCCTGGTTGTTCTGTTTAGCAAATAAAAATGATGCTTTTGTTCACTTTGAAGAACTTTTTAATAAAATCAAACTGCAAGGTGAACATAATATCATTACAATTCAGTCTGACCATGGAGGAGAGTTTGAAAACTCTTCGTTCTCTGAATTTTGCTCAAGAAAGGGAGTGACTCACAGATTTTCTTCTCCCAGGACACCGGAGCAGAATGGAATTGTTGAGAGAAGAAACAGGTCAATAATTGAAATGGCCAGGACTATGCTAATTGAGAGTGGACTTCCAAGGAGATTTTGGGCAGAAGTTGCAAATACAGCATGCTACATTTTAAATCGAGCCTTGGTAAGACCTACTCATAAGAAAACTCCTTATGAACTCCTCAAGGGTAAGCTGCCAAACATTTCTTACTTTAAAATTTTTGGTTCCAAATGCTTCATCCACAATAATGGTAAGAATGGTTTGGATAAGTTTGAAGCAAGAAGCTCTCCTGGAATTTTTCTCGGATATTCAGAAACCTCTAGGGCTTACAGAGTCTTCAATAAAGATGAGCAAACTGTTGAAGAAACACCTCATGTGGTGTTTGATGAGAATGTTCTATCTGACAAAAGGACAAATGATGACAGGGAGTCACCAGATGAGGGAGATTTCTTGGAGAAAATTGAAGTAGGAGAGATGCAGCAAACTGCTCAACCAGAAAACTTACAACAAGAAGGAGCAACTGAGGTAGGTGAACCCTCAGGTGAGGTAATATTTCACAAAGATCATCCTAGTGAAAATGTCATAGGTAATTTGCATGATCCCACTAGGACAAGGTCTCACTTTAGAACTGTCCAAGAACAGGACTTAGCTGCTTTGACATCTCAGATAGAACCCAAGACTGTGGAAGAGGCTTTAAAGCATGATTCTTGGGTATCCTCCATGGGTGAGGAATTAAATCAATTTGAGAAAAATAATGTATGGAAACTAGTTCCTAGACCTGAAAACACTCATGTCATTGGCACTAAATGGGTTTTCAAAAATAAGATTGATGAAAATGGTGCTATCTCTAGAAACAAAGCAAGACTTGTAGCTCAAGGCTACAGTCAGGAATTTGGTGTGGATTTTGATGAATCCTATGCACCAGTAGCTAGGATGGAAGCTATAAGAATTCTGTTTGCATTTGCATGCTCTAGAAAAATTCGGCTACAGCAAATGGATGTCAAAAGCGCATTCTTAAATGGGTTATTGAAGGAAGAGGTATATGTTGAACAACCTCCTGGGTTTAATTTCTCTGTTCAGCCTAACATGGTTTTTAGGTTGAATAAAGCCCTCTATGGATTGAAGCAGGCTCCCCGAGCCTGGTATGAGAGACTTTCTGAGTTCCTTGTGAGCAAGGGCTACACTCGAGGTAAGGTTGACCAAACCCTCTTCACCAAAAGTCTCGGAAAGGAGTTAATTTTGGTCCAGGTATATGTTGATGATATCATTTTCGGATCTAACAACTCAAAATTATGTAAAGACTTTTCTGAGTCTATGTCCCAAGAATTTGAAATGAGTCTAGTTGGCGAACTAAAATATTTTCTTGGGCTGCAGGTCAAACAAATGGAGGATGGTTGTTTCATAAATCAAACCAAGTATACTCTGGAGATGCTGAAAAGGTTTGGAATGACCAACCTCAAGACAATCTCAACACCCATGAGTACCAGCTCCTCACTGGATTCAGACGAAAAAGGTAAAGAGGTGGATGCTAAACTATATAGAGGTATGATCGGTTCACTCCTCTACTTAACTGCATCCAGGCCCGACATTCAATTTAGTGTAGGGATGTGTGCCAGATACCAGGCTAGACCTACTGAATTGCATCTGGCAGCTGTAAAGAGAATCTTTAGATACTTATCTGCCACTCATGATCTAGGTCTCTGGTATCCTGCATCATGTAACTTAGATCTCATTGCATACACTGATGCAGATTATGCAGGATGTAAATTGGACAGGAAGAGCACTAGTGGTCACTGCGAATTTTTAGGAGGGTGCTTAGTCTCTTGGGGATCCAAGAAGCAACACTCTGTGGCTCTCTCTACTGCTGAAGCTGAATATGTGGCAGCAGGGAGCTGTGGCACACAGGTTATATGGATAAAACACCAGCTTCTGGATTACTCGGTTGAGCTAGGTTGTACTTCTATCTTTTGTGACAATACTAGTGCAATAAACATTGCAAAGAATCCTGTACTTCATTCTCGAACTAAACACATTGAAATCAGGCATCATTTTATTCGAGATGAAGTAGCAAGGAAGACTTTTGAGTTGATCCATGTTGGCACTAACTCACAAATTGCAGATATCTTTACTAAGCCACTGGATACTGAAAAATTTAGCACTATGCGCAGAGAACTAGGTATTTACAGAATTTCATGATTGAAAATTTGATTTCTGAATACCATGTCCTGTGTTATTATGCTTATCATATTCATCATGGTGTTCTTTTTGAAGTGCATTGAGGGTTGTCTTGGCTAAGTCTGTATTGGGGTCAAGGTCCCAGGGGAGATGATTTATAATAGGTGTCTTGATCTTTGACCTAATTTGAACATACTCCGAACGACATTTTGCTGACATCATAAGAGAATCAGGTTGATTAGGTGTATAAAAGAAAAATGCTGGATGCTTTACTCTTTAAGGCTGTTCATCTAATTTCTTGTTGGAATTTCAGCTGTTAGTCCCACTGAGATCAAAATCTGAATTCAAGATTAATCTTCATACACTGTAACTGTCTTCTGATCTAGTCAATACAGCATACCTACTTAGTCAATGGTGAGTCCAAAATGAGGTATTTTGTGCTTTAGTCTGAATCACCTTGGATCTGGTGTATTGTTCTCAAACGGACTCATGCTTCATTAACAAGGTTTTAAGAGCTGGTAAATAAAAACAAAATTCATAAAAGGGTTATCAACTTTGTTAACTGCTC
Source organism: Amorphophallus konjac (assembly GCA_022559845.1). Taxonomy (NCBI): domain Eukaryota; kingdom Viridiplantae; phylum Streptophyta; class Magnoliopsida; order Alismatales; family Araceae; genus Amorphophallus; species Amorphophallus konjac. The sequence continues at coordinate 214,629,257 of CM040127.1, forward strand.
ATTGAGAAACTGGGATTTTCATCAATGAAGTGAAAGCTTCCCATGTCATGAGATGGCAGTAATCATCTGGTCTTAATAGTTGTCTTGATCATACAGAGCTATGGTACATATCTGGTTAGTAACTGGGGTGTCTGGCCTCAGATAAAGGTGTCACCTTAATGTCAACACCAGCTAGAATACTATCTCTGTCTTCTTATCAGAAGGGGTAATGTGGTCCTGCCACCGAGTAACTGGGGATTCTTGCCTCTAAACAAGGTGTCTCCCTAATGTCAAAGGTGTACTTGACAGACTTACCTCTGATCTTGACCATCTTTAAAGATCCTGCTCACTTGAAGTATAGCTTTTGATTTGTTTGTTCTCAATACCACAGGTCTTTGTCTTCTGGCTGTCTTACATAATACTCTCTCAGTAAAGACTTATTTTGATCAAACTGGTATCTTGTACCTCACTTGCTTAGAATCTAGTTCTGTGTATGGAGCAAATCCTTCTTCACAGTTTTTGCACAGTCTGACTAACTGTTCTTCAAAAATCCTCACATAAAATTAATGGCTTTCTTAATTGACTAAACATCTCAATAGTCTCCATTTATCTGCCTTACTCTGTCCTGTTTTCTCTCTATAGTCAGCAATTTTCCCTTCTCTGTATCTTCAGATTTGACCCTAGTTTTGATGATGTCAAAGGGGGAGAGCATTGAGTTGAGGGGGAGTTAGTTATCAAGTCTGAGGTAAGCTGTTGGTAAACTGTTGCTGTGTTCAGGGGGAGTGAGGGGGAGTGTTCAGGTTTCATCAAGGGAAGTAAGGAAGCAAGTATGCTTTAAGTTGTCAGTGTTCAGGTTTCATCAAGGGAAGTAAGGAAGCAAGTATGCTTTAAGTTGTCTGCATTAAATATCCTAAATTGATCTCTTTTGAACTTATCTCTCATACTTAATATAGTGTTGCCATCATCAAAAAGGGGGAGATTGTTGGATTGTGTGTCTTCCCTAAGTATTTTGATGATGAGCAACACTATGTTAATTGTTCTTGTTATTTTTGATCAGATATCTTGCACTTGAGTTATCCATGGTTTTATATGAAATAACTGCTAAGAGGTAACACTTCGTGTGTTCGTTCATGTTCTGTCTTCGTGCTGTTTCTCCTCAAACATCATGTAGTTCTTACTTCGCGTTTTCACCTCGTGTCGAATTAGCCATGTTATCGTCTGTTTGAGTGTTGTCTTTCACCTCGTGCAGTCTTTGTTTACTGTGTTGTTTTCATGTCATCCTTTGTATTCCTGTCTTCGAGTCCTTTCGCTGACTCTCTAAGTCAGTCTAAGTTCAAGTGTTCGTTTCACTTCGTGATTGTTTTTCTCTTCTCATGACTTCGTGTTGTGTTCCTGAAGCTGCTCTAAAAGTTCTGATGAACTTCGAGTAGTTTTTCTGTAGACCTCGTGTCGATTCCTGCTTAGTAACCACACTTCGTGACGGTTACTATAGTCCACGTCTTCGTGTTGGTTTTATGCACTCCGTGTCGTCTTCTTTGTTTCATTCTGTTCTCATCTCACTTCGAGTCGTTTCTTTGCATACTGTCTTCGTGATTGTTTGGCACTTCGTCTTGGTTACAACACCTCGTGTTGTACTGTTTGACTTCGTGTCGGTTTCGGTTGCAGTCCATGTTGTTCTCATGTCGTTCTCCTTTATTGCCACCTCGTGTCGTTTTTATTATTAAGTCTTCGTGTCGTTTTACCTCGTGCAGTGTTATCCCGTGTCATTTACTGTTTTCGACTTTGTGTCGTTATCAGCCTGTGTTGTTTTCATCTCGTGCTGTTCTCACTATCCTCGTGTTGTTCTCACCGCGTGTCGATTACTGTTTTCACTTAGCATTATTTTTATTTCGTGTCGTTTTTCAGTGTAGTGTGTGTTTGTCACCACTATACTTCGTGTCGTTGCTTTTTACTTCGTGTCTAACTTCACTTTGTGTTGTTTTCACCTCGAGTCGTTTCCTTAATTTTGTCCTCGTGTTGTTTTTGCATTCGTAACCTCGTGTCTCTCTTGCTTATAACCTCACCTCGTGTCATTATCTTCTGTATATCTGATCTGTTACAGAGTATCTCGTGTCGTTCTTATGTCATCTAGAGAAATAGTCACGTCGTGTTGTTGTTACTATACCTCATGCAGTTTTGGTTTTAATAGCCATGCAGCGTATTAATGGACTTAATCTCATTACAGGTCCGAGGAAGAACATTCCACACTCCAGGGCTGCACGTGATCCGAGACAAGAGGAACCAATTTGATAAAGGCACGTGACAGGAAACTTGTGGATCGAGCGTGGGAGGCACACGCGTTTCATGCCCTATCCATCTGCTGTTGATGCTATAAATAGAATCCTTCGTCCTCAGATGAAGGTGATCGAAGAAGAGAGGCATAGAAGAAAACAGGGAAACAGAGAGCCCTTCGATCCATGAAAAAGAAAAGAAAGGAGAAAGAATAGCAGAGAGAAATAGAAAGAGAGCAGAAGAGTGATCAGAAGAATTGTTCTGACTTGTGGATCAAATCCGAAGTCTATTGCTCTATATTGAGCTACATTGTTTCCATTGTCTGGCATTTGATTTCCTTCGTTCGTATTTTTCATTTCTTGTTCTTATCTTTCTTCAACCGTTATTGTTTGTGTTTCCGATCCTCTGGACTGAGGTCGGGGTCCTCTTGTGAGATCAGGAGTAGGGAGAGTCAATCTCCGGTTTGCAAGCAGCAGGTGAGCTGCTTGTAGGTACCCTCCGGGTTGGGAGGAAGAGGGGTCTTCGACCTCTGGTTCACTAGTAGCAGGGCTGCTACTAGTGGGGTTTCCCTCTTGGTAAAGAGGAAGAGAGACGTGAGTCTCTGGGTTCTAGTGACTGCTGATCGCTAGAGGTTCCCTCCGGGTAGGAGGAAGAGGAGAGGTTGTTCTCCTGGGAAGCTGTGTATCAGCAGTTGTTTGGCAAGCTGTGTTGCCCAGCCTTTAGTGAAGCCACACTCAGGTTGAGTGTGGGGTGGATGTAGGTCTGAAGGACCGAACCACCTTAAAATCCTCTGAGCCCTTGTGTGATTGATCGTGATAATATTGTGGTATGCCTTCTATTTGCTTGAGCTATTAACTGCACTGCATCTTTTACGATAGTCAGAGCTCGAGGCTAGCTCCGTTTAGCAATATACTCTGCAATAATTTTTTAAATCTACGAAAACAGTGATCTATTCATCCCCTCCCCTTCTAGATCACTTCATATTGTACTTATCACCTCTATCCAGTCTAGACCTTATGTCTACTCTGATGAAACTTGTAAAACTCCTTTGCATCGATATAAACCCAATATCGATGATGAAACCAGCTATTGATCGACCGGCACATTGCCCGATCAATGATGAAACCCTATCCAGTTTAGACCTTACGTCTATCCTGATGAACCCTATGAAATTCCTTTGCATCGATATAAACCCCATATCGATGATGAAGCCAACCATTGGTCGATCGGTACATTGCCCGGCCAATGATGAAACATGTTCAGTTCAGACTTTACGTCCGTTCTGATGGGAACCACATACCCTTTTCACGTCCCACCTGTGATCAAGTCTACCCAGTCTAGACCTTATGTCTATTCTGATGAAACCTATAAAACTTCTTTGCGTCGATATAAACCCAATATCGATGATAAAATCCGTCACTGGTCGGTTGGCACATTGCCCCGACCAGCTTTGAAACCTGTCCGAGATGAACCATCCGTTTGTTCCAGACGATGTTCAAAACCTCTTCTATTCAGCTACTCCCAGGATTGGGTTTAAGCACCCTCCGGATACCGTCGCGTGGTGGAACGAGTTCCCCATCTTTTCTCTGAAGGGGTGGACGCTCTCCTGCTAGGTACGGGCTATTCCCATAGGGACCGCTGAAACCGCTGCCAAATCACCGTGAAATATTGACGGTGCGATAAGTTAAGAACAAACCACATATGAGACCGGTATAAAGATTCCTTTCCATTGAATAAAAAAGGGAATACAAGAAGGGCCCCTGAGGGGGAATTGTGTTACAAAAAGGGGAAAATAGATATTCACGGGCGTCGAAATATGTCTTCGAAGGCCAGAAGCCCTACATGCGGGGCAGCCCCCAGCTCATGAAGTCGAGCCTCCTCCGCCTGCAGCCGAGCAGACTCGTCCTGAAAGGACGCCACCTGCCCCTCCAACAGGGCTACCTCCTCCGCAAGCTGCGGCCGAGAAGTTGTTATCTGTGGCAGTTCAGCCCGGAGTTCAAACAGTTCAGCCTCCAGGATGGTTATCCGGCTGCGCACGAATTGCTCCCGCTGCGCCAGAGATTACAGTTGTCATTGGCGCTCCTGGAGAACAGAGCCTACCTTCTCCAGCTCAGATTTGCACTCCTTCCTTTGCAACTTCAAAGCTATCAATCTGTCAGACATAATATGTGCCAAGAAGCCCCGCCCGAGGTCAAAGATGTGTTGTGTAGTGGACAGCGGATCTAGAGGGGAGGGGTGAATAGATCAGCCCCACTTTTCATAATGTGGCCCTCTATATAGCTAGTTAAAATGAATTGCAGCGGAATAGAAACTAGCTTCCAAGTGCGTTATGATTTGCTTAGCAAGATAAGCAAGATATATAACAATTCGGTCCTAAGCATGCACCTAGAACGAATCAATCACACAATCAAACCACACTAGATAGGATTTTAAGGTGGTTCGGACTGAATCCTCAGCCATACGTCCACCCCTCACCAAAACCCGGTGAGGCTTCACTTGTGCAGCGCACAGAACCGCAAATCGGAAACCACCGATTACCTTCCTACTCACCACCTGGTAGGGGTGTCAACCGCAAATTGGAACAACCTCTAATTACCTTCCTACTAACCACCGGTAGGGATGAATCACACTTTCAATGTTTAAACAATAATGAAAATGAAACAAATGTGAAGGAACTAAAACAAGAGATTGAGTTGTGAGTGAAAATGAATTGACCCTTGTATGAAATGTTGATCAGCAACAAGGCTCCTCTTGGCTTCAACTCAATCTTCTTGATTCACCCTTGATTGGATGAATGTTCTTCACGGAGTACTGTTCACGTGAACAGTACCTCTTCCTTCAATTCTTCTCTCTTGATCTTCTCTTTGAATTTCTTTGAATGAATGAAGGAGATGATGAAGCTACCTTGAACCTTGATTGCTTCTTTAGCTTCTAGGAGTTTGAATGCTTGAAATATCACCTTGAATGAGGTGGAAAGAACTTGAATGGATGAAGATGATTTCCTTTGAAGAACTTGAATCAAACCAGCTTCCTTGGATCACTTTGATAGCCTTGCTTTGATGTAATCTTCCTTGAGGTTTGCTGGCTTTGATTTGAGCTTGATTCCCCTTTGATTGGATGAAGAACACCTTCACGAACTACTGTTCACGTGAACAGTAGCTCGTCTCCAAGCTCTCTTGCAGCCACCCTAGATCTCACAAGAAGCCCCTTGAAGCATTAGGGTTTCTAACCCTCTTACAAGAGTTTTATAGACCTTGAATGGTCTATGGACATCCCCTAGACCAGATCCACAATTTGTGGGGGATTAGTTGTCTTTAGGATTAAACAAATCAATGTTGAATGGCCCTTTTCGAAGTTGGAAACAAAGTCAACAATTGATGGCTCAGGGCTGGGGGTCGACCGGAATTCATGGGGCGGTCGACCGAAATCTGTAAAATCTCCAACTTGTCGGTTCTGGGAAAACCGGTCGACCGAAAAAGTAGGGGCGGTCGACCGAAATCTGTAATTCCTGGAGTGTTTCGTTTCTGGAAGAACCGGTAGACCGGAAAGGCAGGGGCGGTCGACCGAAACCTGTAAAACGTGGAATTCTTAGGCTCTGGCAAATCTGGTCGACCGGCCAAGGTGTGTAGGTCGACCAGAAACACCTATACCTGCAAAAATGAAGTGTTAGACCAATGAAACATGTTCATAAGTCAAGATATTCATGTCCTCATCAATTTCATGTATTTTGGGATTGAAATCAACATAGAATATGCTTTGAGCATTTCTAAATTTTGTTCCGGGGGCTCCGCCCCAGGAAACCCTCGCAAGGGGCGCTGCCCCCTTGACCCCCGCGACCTGACCGGGTAGGTCGATCCGCGTGCGAGGGCGCAACATTCAACGTTCACCATTTCCACTTGATTCCTTGTCCATTCATTGGCGCACCTGTCATGAACAAAAACATCACGTATGTCAATCATATGAAGGTGAAAAACATCAATGACTAATAGTGTTTAGCCATTATCAAAACCAAGAATACATTAGAACTCATATGACCATAGAATGATGTCGAATGACCCAAGTGACCATATGAACTCAAGTGACCATAGGGGCACAACAAGATGGAAGTCAGGCCACCGTCGATGAGCTTGTGGAAATAAATCTGGGAACCGCCGATAAGCCCTGTCGAAAAGCCGTGCGCCGAGAGCCAACGCGCCGAGAAGGCTGTGCCTAAAGGCCGTGCACCGAGAAGCTCGTGCCAAGGGTGTTCAAGGCAAAGAAATTGAGAGAAATCAAAAGAAATGCCAAAGTAATGATGCTTCCAAGCTGCAAAATGAAAGATGACTAGCAATGCCAAGCTGATAAATGGGTTCAGATGCTGAATGATATATGCACCTGCAGGCACCGTGTCACTTATCCTGCATTCCCGCCACCTGCAAGTGGGGGGCATTTGTTGACACCAGAAATATAACTAAGAATAAAGATGAGACCAAAGAGAAGATTGAACCATACATGAAGCTCTCAGAGATTCCTACAAAGCCAGAATTACTGAATAGTCGGCACTAAGGTTGCCACCCGGCTGAAGCCCTTCCAGGGTCAAGCTGATGTCCGGTATTGTCGTCGTCCAGATAACAGCACTGATGAAGAACTGCGGTCTACTGACTGATGAAAATATCCAGAAATATTCTGATAAGACTACGTCAACTCACTAATCAACCTTCACCTGTTCTGACAGGCTCGAAGGACTCACAAATGAAAAGACGGGTTATATGTCTTTGATAGTCCAGACTTGATAACGAGAGAGTTCAAGATATTAAAGCCCAAATGGGCTCACTAAAGTAGAACCGGGAAATCCTCACAAGGTCCAAATCCCATAAGGGCGCCGGGAAGCCTCCCCGGTTGACAAGGGCGCGCCGGGAAGTCGTCTTCGGCGCGCCGGGAAGGGTCATGCCGAGAAGGGGGCTGCTGTGCCTATAAAACCCCCCTTTTGTTCATCCCGAAAAAGAAGACGAGAGGAAGAGAACAGACAGACACAGAGAGGGCAAGAAAGAAAGAAAGCAAAAAAAAAAGAGTGAAGAGAGGCATCTCCAGATAGCCAGAAGAATAGAGAGAGAGAGCCTCCTCCACTGAGAAAAGAGAGAAGAGATCAATCCCAAGAGAAAGAGAAGGAGAAGAAGCTCCAGGTGGGCAGCTGGGGAGGGAGAGGAGTCAATGCTCTGCCCTCCCCCATGTTTTCTTTTCTTCTTCATGTAATCTTATGAGTTTTTTCTCGATTCATCGTATGTAACCGGGATATCCCGGCCTCTGTTTTATCTCCCTTTCCCCACTCTCTCCTTGTGATTGGTGTGAGTCTTGGAATGATGTGATAAAATGGAATGCTACCATGGCCCGTTTGGGTGCTGGGTAATTGAGATATCGGCCGTCTATCTTTCCATCTGCTGCTATGTCTTTCCTTCATATGTTTTCGTTCTTAGCTCAATTGAAGCGCACCTGACTCTCGGATGGGTCTTCGGGCTCAGTTGTCTTCAGTGGAATAAATGTGGCTCTAGATATACCGATGTCACTCGCCGTTCGTCGTTGTTTGCATAAAGCCTCCCAGGCTTGCCCCAGGACCAGAGACAGACCATCTCTTGGCTTCTGGGGCAGTCTGCTACTGATATTGGCAATAACTCTAACGTCCTGCTCGAGATCCCCTTTCCACAGGAATAAGTAAGCTACTTCGATGGATTGATACCGAGGTTTCTAATCCGATTCCAGTATAAATAGTTCCATCAGGGTCGTCCCTGGGGCCAGAGACGGCCATCTCTTGGCTCCCAGGGTGACCAAAGATGCCAGCAAATGATCTCCCAAGGGTCAATAACATATGACGACTCAAAACCCCCCCCCTCCAGTAATTGGCTTCTCCGATTCCCGTCGAGCCCAACCCATCTTTGGAAAATTAAACCCATGTCCAAGTAACCCAACCTGAATCCCAACCTAAAACCCCCAAAATTCCCTCTAATCAGGACTGAAATCCAAGAGAACCCCAAAACATAGCACCGTAGAACCCCACAAACCTCCACAAACCTTTCTGGCGCCATGAATAGCTCCCGGCGCGGCCCGCGCTGAGAGCCCCCTCCTCCTTCTTTAAAACCATGCCGAGAGCCCTGGGGCGCGCCGAGAAGCCCCTCGCGCCAGGAACCCCCTTTGCCTCCCAGCTGCGCCGATAACCAAGTTTCTACCCTTTGTTTTCCCCTTGATCGCTTCGTCCACGTACCCTGAGACATTCTTGAGTCGTCATATACACCCTCGGAGATAAATTAACAGGGGATTGACCTCCCCTACATTCCTATGTCCTGAATTGGATTCACATGCAACCCCGCGGGTCCGATGGACCTTGTCTTTACAAGGGCTTCGTCGATCTCCGAGAAGGGGAATAGTGACCAATGCTAGAGACATGTATAGTCTCCTTGAGCCTTAGTGCTCCCTCACTTTCCGGCTTTCATCCCGGCACTCCGTGGATGTCAGCCTATATCACTCCCTGGCAAATGCTCGGTCCGGGGGAGGTGCTACCAAAATTCTCCCAGGAGCTGGCTATAAAAGACGCATGACAGCATCGAAACAAATAATAATAATAATAATAATAATAATAATAAATGTTTGCATTGGCCCTGTATGCCTTCGTGCATGTCTGGCCCTTCGTGAGCCCCTTACAAGTTTCTTCGTTTCGAGGTTTGTGCATGGCATTATATACTTCGTGCATCTTTCTCTCCACGAAGCTCGTGCATGATTCCCAAATCTGAGCCCGTGCAGTTGCCCTATGCTCGTGCTGGGGCCGTGCATGTTTCAATGGTGAAGAGTCCGTGCATGTTTCTGCATGATCACCTTCGTGCATGTTGCCTTCTGTTAGCTCGTGCATGTTGTGCCCTGGTGCACATGTCAGCTCCTTCAAGACCGTGCACCTTTCTGACCGGAGCTCATAGCTTGTGTAGGCTTTTTCTTGTTTACAAGGCGCTATGCGTATCTATCTGTGGAGGGGGGGGTTCCTGGTGCGCAAACTAGCGTGCCGAGATCCTTCTTCACACCATACTGTGTGGGGCGCCGAGAAGGCCACCACCCTTGTTCCCATCTTCCTGCATTCGTGCATGACTCATGAAACCTAGCGCACATTTGGTGGACTGATGCATTCATATACCCCGTGTATACTTCACGCACTGATGCATCCGTGAACCCCGTGCATATTTTATGCATTGACATTTCCATGAGTCCAGTGCATATTTCCTGCATTGATGCTTCCGCATCCATACACATCTTTGCATCTACGTGATTCACCAGTGCATATTTTTCTCACATATAGACGTGTTTCATACGCGATTCTTCTTGCATTCACATATATACCATGCATACATAATAAAATGAAAAGAATAATAAAACATAATAAAACACAATAAGCCATGCACCTGGGGGAGTTCACGGACTTCCCATCTCTCTCGTACCCTGCAAAGGGGATATATCTATAAAGTCCCTGTAGCTGTGTCTGGACTCCAGGGGATCATCCCTATCATGGCCACGGCTCAGTCTGCCTGTGACTGAAATTTTACCTTCCCCCTTAAGCCCGGTCTTTGAACCGCTGACTTAACGATATCGTCTGTTTCGATAGTTAATGTTATTATCTTGCCCACCTTCCTGGCTCTGGTATGAAATTCAAACTGTGCACATGAATATTTGACTGCCTTCTGAGGCCTCCTATTTTGGCGTTTAATCAAGGGTTGTCCTTCTTAGGAAGGGCGTAATTAACGTCATAGCCTTTATGGTATGGCGGACTTTTGGTCCCGACTCAGACTTCACAATCGACTGATCAAGTCAAGTCGAGCGCACAATGAAATCGTCACACATGTGACTGGCACGCCTAATAAACCAAATTAATAAATAGATAAAAAAAAATTGAATCAGAGAGATAAAAAAAAATCCCGCGTCCACAACCGCTCGTACTTCCGGCACAGCTCTTTTTGATCTCCATCCTGGTTCCGCCTCTTTCCTTGTCTCATCCCTTGCTCGGACGGTCTCTTCTTGTCCCCCTCCCGACCCGAGCCGGTTGTGCCTCGGCAGGCACTGAGTACTTCTTCACACTCGGCATGGTCACTAGCTCGGCGAGGGACTTAGGGGGATGAAGCACTAGCTCGCGTCGTAGGTTCTCGTAGCGGGTGCCCCGGGTCAAGGTGGTGATAGCAAAGGCCACATCCAGGCAAGGGATGCGAAGGGCTTCCGATTTGAATCAGTTGATATAAGCCCTTAACTTCTCCCCCTATTCCTGTTTGACGGCAAGTAATCCCACCACCGACCGGGGCGGACCGCTGCTGACGAAGCTTTCTTTGAATACTCGCCCGAATTGCTTGAAGTTATGAATGCTGCCGGAGGCGAGGGCTCTGAACCAAGCCTGAGCGCCCTGAACCAGAGTGGTCACGAACGCTCGGCACTTGATCACATCGGATGCCCCGTGCAAGTTCATCAGGGCGTCGAAGCTATCATAATGGTCAGCTGGGTCTCCCTGGCCATCGTACGACTTGAAGGTCGGAAGTGAGATTCTGGGAGATATCTCTACCTTCAGAATGTAGTCAGAGAACGAGGATCGCTCCTCGTCCTCCACAGGAGAGGTCTTCTGCAAGGCACGAAGAGCGCACTCTTGCTCTGCGAAACGCCTCTCGAAGTCTCGTAGTCAGAGAGAGACATCCGGTTGTCGGTGTCCCGAGCGACTGTAGGGGTGCACTTGCACGCTACCCCGACGCTCCGCAGGGACCTCGACGTCCAGAAATAGTCAGCGTGCTCCAGTATTCTCCCTCCTCGGGGTTGAGGAGGCTTCTTGCTCTGGGGGAGGGGCGTGCGATGGTCCTCTTGACGGATTGTGAATGAGTCGCTGCCCCCGGAGGGTGAAACAGCCTCCAGCAGTGTGCTGGGAGGTATCTCTAGGTGGGGGGCTTTTCCTGGGGAGCTGTGGCTTCTCCTCCCTGGCCGCCTGGGCCCTCATGAGATCCACGAGGACATCCAGTTTTACGTTGAGGGTTTGGAGGGCGTCGGTGCTCCCACCGGGAAGCTGTTCCCCCGCCACCGATGGAGGTAGCTCGTTGTCTTGGTTGTCGGACGGGGAATGCTCCTTGGGGAGGGAAGGTGCACCTTCCTTCATTACCAGAGCTTTTCCCGTATCGATGGCAGTCCTTCTGGCAGAACTTCTTCACACCATGATGGCTCTTTGTGCGTTTCCCACAGACGGCGCCAGATGAAGAGGGGCGATCTCGCGCTGCTCCTGAGCGGGGAGGAAGATGACCACATAACCTTGAAGTATAAACTGTATGAAGGAAAACTAGTCAGAGGTGCCCAGGGATAGATCCCCGGGGAAGATCCTCCGATGCTTAAGTCAGCACAGGTAGTAGAGCACAGATGCGAAGAGGAGAATTGGGAGGAAAGTGGGAGCGCGAGACTCCTCTCCACCAAAAGGTGAAGTGGTTCCTGCTGAGGCTTACTTAGGCGTGCTTAAGCTTACTTAAGCTCTCTCGTCGTAGTTGGGCATGTCCTGTTTCAAAAGTGGCCGGTTGTATGAATTGATCCCTGTAAGCGGAGGGGTTCTAGGGGGGGTTACGTCCTTCATGCGGGCTCCTTACGGGGCGTGGACTCTTGGTTTCCCTTGTCCCCTTGAGCTTCCTGCCATTAAAGGATTCGCAATGGCCGAATCATTAAGCTTCCATCAGTGAGCCCGAGCGAATGGCACTTGTTCAGGAGTGGCCTCCCGAAGGATAAGTGCTGGGTCGGGACAAGGAATAAGGGGCTCCAAGAAAGCTTTCCCGATCGACTGATGCTCATACTTCCCAACCAGAAGGCCGTCTAGGAAGCACTTGTACCGAGTGATCTTTTGGGCTTCATAATAAATGGGCCCGGGGCTGCCACTTTGAGGAGTTGAGCCTTGTTCGGTCCGGTTCGGACCTCGTTTGGCCTCTCCATACGGGCGGTGAGATTTCCCCTCTCCACGAAATGGCCAGAACCATGCCCGTGGTGAGTCAGCTACCTAGAAGGTTTTGGGCAAAAGCGTCCAATACTGCATGCTATACTATAAATAGGGCCATGGTAAGACCCATTCATAAGAAAACCCCCTATGAGCTCATGAAAGGTAAGAAGCCAAATGTGGCTTACTTCAGGATTTTCGGTTCTAAATGTTTCATTCACAACAACAATAAAAATGTTCTTGATAAATTTGAAGCAAAGAGTAGCCCAGGAATTTTTCTAGGATACTCTGAAACATCTAGGGCATATAGGGTTTTTAATATCTCAGATCAAACTGTAGAAGAATCTCCTCATGTTATATTTTGAAGAGGGGCAATCTCGCGCTACTCCTGAGCGGGGAGGAAGATGACCACGTATCCTTGAAGTGTGAACTGCAAGAAGGGAAACGAGTCAGAGGTGTCCAAGGATAGATACCCGGGGATGACCCTATGATGCTTAAGTCAGCAAAGTAGTAGAGCTCTAGTGTGAAGGGAATAGTTAGGAGGAAGGTGGGAGCGCGAGATCCCTCTCCACCAAAAGGTGAAGTGGTTCCTGCTCAGGGTTTTGGCTCTTGCCTTGCTTACCTCTTGTAGTAGGGCTTTTCCAGTTTAAATAGTGGCCCATTGTGCGACTGATCCCTGTAAGCGGAGGAGTCTTAGGGGGGTTACGTCTTTCATGCGGGCTCTTTATAAAACGCATGCTCTTGGTCTCCCCTATCCCCTTGAGCTTTCTGCCATTAAGGGACTCGCAACGGCCGTACTAATAAGCTTCCATTAGTGAGCCCGAGCGATAGGCACTTGCCTAGGAGTGGTCTCCCGAGCAATGAGTGCATGGTCGGGATAGGGAATAGGGGGCTCCGGGAGAGCTTTCCCTTTCGAACTGATGCTCGGACTTCCCAACCCGAAGGCTGCCTAGTAAGCGCTTGTACCGAGTGAGTTTTTGGGCTTTATACTAAGTGCGCCCGGGGGCTGCCACTTCGAGGAGTTAGGCCTCATTTGGTCAGATTTAGACCTCGTTTGGTCTCTCCGTACGGGTGATGAGATTTCCCCTCTCCACTTGTCCCCCTCATACTCCCGAGCCAAAATTAGGCTCGGACGAGTAGCATTTGGGCTGGACTTTTTGTGGCTCTAGTTGGGTAGATATATCTCTCTGGTAAGGGCCACATGATGCTGTTTGCCTTGAAAATATGCCCGTTATGATGAATAAGAGAAGGCCCCTCCTCGGGAGATCGGATCGCCGTGTCACCTCCGGTTTAAGCATTGTGCATTTTTACGTCCCTTTATCTCCGGGGTTTAGGGTTTTGCCTCTCTTCGCATTTATATTTGAGGGGGGCTCCTGTGCTGTGAGAGCAGTTCGGAAGAGCGGAGAATCGTTGCGGCCATCGGAGATAGGGGAGCATCCTGAGGCGGTGATTCATTAGTCTTTGGAGTGCTCTGATTCAGAGCTTTCCTTTTCCTTCTTCCAGTTCTTCTCTCTGCTCCATGGTTGACCATCATCATCAAGCCGAGGGGCGACAGAGAGATCAGTCCCCAAGGGCTTTCTTGGTATCATCGGAGCCTCTCCGTAGCGAGCTGGGGGAGGTTGATGTGAAGCGGCTGGCGAACCAGTATGGGCTGCCTTGGCGGTTCCAATTCCTGGCGCCTGAGCCTCATGAGTCTAGCCTGGCCACCCGTTCCAGCTTCTTTTGTTCCTTCCTCTTGGCCTGGAAGTGCGGCTTTCGTCTGCCCCTTCATCCCTTTGTTGCTGAGTTGCTTCGGTTCTACCGGCTGGCTCCTGTCCAACTGGTCTCCAACTCTTATACCTTCATCTTCTCCTTCATTTTCCTTTGTGGCCAATGTGGGGTGCTCACCTTGCTGCACCTCTTTCATTATTTCTTTGAGTTGAAGGAGAATCTTTTTACGGGGAAGGGCTTCTTCTCCATTCAGGCGAAGCGGGGGAGGAGTTGTGTGTCCCTTTCTGTGAAAGATTCTTCTCATAAGGGGTGGAAGACCCAATATTTCTGGGTGGATGCATCGGCGGTCGGTGTGGTCTGGAATTTCCCGACGGCGCCCAATTTTCACCCGAACATTCCTCCGAAGCAAACGGAGGTCTGCCCGGAGGTGGAGAGGGATGTTGCTATCCTTCTGTAGAATCACCGGTCGACTGCTGAGTTGGTGACCTCGTCCAACATCGAGGAGTATCTTTCTCGAGCACTGCTGCCGACAGGTCAGGATCTCAGGGACTTGTCCTCTTTCTTGTAGGGTAAATACCTTCCTTCTTTCAATTTGCTCTTCTTGGTTCAGATGCGAGGCGAACGGTTGAGGAGGAGGCACTGCCAGCCGAGCTAGAGGTCATCGACTTGGATGAGACGCCGGCTCCAAGTGATCTTCAAGCTTTGGAGGGCTCGTCCTATGCCCGAGATAAGGGCAAGCGGGTCACCCGGGATGACGCTTCCGAACGCCGAGGGGTCAAGTGTAAGGATCCCGTGGTGAAGCTGCTTGGGGCTTCGTTGCAGGCTCTGTCTGCCGAGAAGAAGCGGGCGAGGAAGGCGGAGGTCACCCGCATGGCCGAAGAGGCTTCTTTGCCCGCTCTCCCCTCTTACGAGCAAGAGGGGGCCGGCGATGAAGGGGTCACGGCCGATGTTGAAGCGCCGAGCGAAGCAGAGGGGCCACCAGACGAGGGGGCCCGGTCCGAGCCGGTCGAGGCTGGGGGGTCGCAGGAGGAAGCGACTCAATCCTAGTCGACCGAGGCGGGGGAGGTACGCGGCGGGACGGGGTTGCCCGGGGGAGGTGCCCCAATCCCGGCTGCTCCGGTGAGAGTTTCCCCTTCTTTCCTCCTAGCTTTTCTCAAACTAACGAGGCCGGCAATCCTTTGTCCGAGCCAGTTTCCGCACGATGCAGAGTCAGTGGCTAGACGTAGGGGCGCTTACCGGGTTGGCCGAGCGTTCTGCTCGCGTTATAGTGCCAGAGGGTGTAATTTTTGTACATGTATACTGTATTGGCTGCGGCCTACTTGTTGTACATCAAAGTTTAATAAGAAAGGAAGAATGGCGTTTATTCTACTTTGCTTACATGTGCATGCTTGCCAAATGATCAAAAGTAGAACTTGCGAAGATTTGTCGCGTTCCATGTCCGAGGGATAAGTGTTCCTTCCATGGTGGACAGTCGGTATGCTCCTTTCCCGAGCATCTCGACCACTCGGTAGGCGCCTTCCCAGGTAGGGGCCAGCTTCCCCGCCGCCTCTAGTGGTCGAGATGCTTCGGCCTTTCTTAGGATGAAGTCTCCTGACTGGAAGTGTCTATCTCGGACTATGGACTTGTAGTATCGAGTGATGCGTCGTTGGTATTCCATTGCTCGGATACTTGCAATCTCTCGGATCTCGTCCGCTAAGTCGAGGTTCTCTCGCAGTTTCTGCTCATTTACCTCGGGTTTGAAGTGGATGACTCAGAGAGAGGGATTGCCGACCTCCAACGAAATTACAGCTTCCGTGCCATATACCAGCTAAAAAGGTGTTTCACCGGTGGCCGTTCTCGGAGTAGTTCGGTGTGACCATAGTACGCTCGGTAATTCCTCGAGCCAGCTTCCCTTGCCTTGCCGAGCCTGGTTTTGATGCCTTTTAAGATAGTCTTATTGGCATTCTCGACCAGTCTGTTAGCCTGAGGGTGGGCTACCAACGTGAAGTGATTGCGAATGTTAAGGTCGGCACATCTGTCTCTGAAGTAATGAGAATCAAACTACCGACCGTTATCGCCCATGATCACTCGGGGGACACCGTAGTGACAGATGATCGACTTCTAAACAAAACTCCATACGACTGATTCAGTGATCCTGGTGGTGGCTTCGGCCTTGATCCACTTGGTGAAATAGTCGATGGCGACGATGATGAACTTCTTCTGAGCTTCAGCCGTGGGGAATGGCCCCAAGATGTCGATCCCCCACCGAGCGAAAGGGTATGGCTCGACAAGGGTGATGAGCTCCGCGGCGGGCTGATGGATTAGGTGGTCGAAGCGCAGACATCGGTCGCACTTTTGTACATAGGTCGTGTAGTCACGCTAGAGAGTGGGCCACCAGTAACCCTGCCGAAGCAAGATCCTGGCGAGCGATCTTTCTCCCTGGTGCGCGCCACAGATGCGTTCGTGTACTTCTTGAATATCTCGGCTGGCTTCGTTGGTGCTGATGCATTTGAGGAGGGGGCCAGAGAAAGATCTGTGGTACAAGGCCTCATCTAGCATGATGAAACGCCGAGCTTGGTACTTGAGCTTCCGAGCCTCCCGAGGGTCGGTGGGCTCTTGAGAATCCCAGATCCAGGATATGTAGGGAGTCCCCCAGTTGCTCGGGGGTGCCGGGTCAACAGTCATAAGCTCAAACTCGATGCTCGGTCGCTCGAGCTCTTCGAGAAAGACCGATCGTGTACCTGCGGGGTCGAGCAAGGAGGCCAGTCGAGAGAGGTCGTCCGCTTGGGGGTTTTTCTCCCGAGCTATCCGGACTACCTCAAAGCTCTCGAAGAGTTGGGCCATCCTGTTGACCGCCTGGAGGTACTTGACCATTTGTCCTTCCTGAGCTGCATAATCATCGTTGACCTAGCTAGCAACCAATTGGGAGTCAGTGTGGATCCTGACTCGCTCGGCCCCTAGTCGTCGAGCCATCATGGCCCCTGAGATAAGGGCTTCGTACTCGGAGGCATTGTTGGATGCCTGGAAGTTGAACTTCAGGGCGTACCGCAGCTCTGCTCCTTCGGGGGATTTGAGGAGGACACCAGCGTCGCATCCGATCGAGTTGGAGGACCCATCGACGAACAGATCCCAAGTGGACCCGGGCGCATGTGAAAGTGCTTCTTCAATCGGGACTGTGCCTTCGGCGATGAAGTCTGCGAGAGCCTGTCCTTTGATGGCCAAGCAGGGGCGATACGAGATGTCGTAGGCCCGGAGCATGATGGCCCATTTGACGAGGCGTCCTGAGGCTTCAGGGTGAATGAGAATCTTCTTCAGGGGTTTTTCGGTCAATACAACGATGGAGTGCCCTTGAAAGTAGGGTCAGAGGTGCTTGGCCGAGGTAACCAACTCTAGCACGAGTTTCTCGATTGCGGGGTACCTTCTTTCAGCCTCATTAAGCACCTTGCTGGTATAGTAAACCAGTCTCTCGATCCCTGCGTCATTCCTAACTAGGACTGAGCTCACTGTAGAAGGGGTCACCGAGAGGTAAAGGTACAGAGTTTCGCCTTGGACCGGTTTGGACAGTACCGGGGGTGAGGCCAAGAATTCCTTGAGTTCGGTGAACGCCTTCTAACATTCCTCATCCCAGGCGAACATAGCAGATGCCATTTTGGGTCCCCTCAACAATTTGAAGAAGGGTTTGGACAGTATCGGGGGTGAGGCCAAGAATTCCTTGAGTTCGGAAAGCATCGTTCGGTCGCCTCGAACAAGAAACGGTTGAGCACAGTAATGCGCCCCGTAAGGCGTTGGACGTACTTGATGCAAGTGGGCGGCTGCATGTCCTGGATGGCCTGGACCTTGTCGGGGTTGGCCTCAATCCCATGCTGAGTTGCCAGGAAGCCTAGGAACTTCCCGGATCAGACTCCGAAGGCGCATTTAGCAGGGTTGCGCTTCATGTTGCACCTCAGGAGGGTGTCGAAGGTCTCGGCAAAGTTGGCGAGGTGGTCTTCGGCCTTCGACATTTTGACGAGCATGTCATCAATGTAGGCCTCGACGTTCCGACCGAGCTGTCCTTCGAAAATGTGGTTGATCAGCCTCTGAAATGTTTCTCCAGTGTTCTTCAACCCGAATGGCATTAGGGTGTAGCAGTGTACGCTGAAGTCGGTGATGAGGGCGGTCCTCTTGATGTCCTCCGGGCCCATCCTGATCTAATGGTAGCCGGAATAGGCGTCCAGGAAGCTGAGCAACTCATTGCCAGAGGTTGAATCGACCAGTTGATCGATGCTCAGTAGCGGGTAGCAATCCGTCGGGGTAGCCTTGTTGAGGTCGATGAAGTCCACACACATCACCATTTCCCAGAAGCCTTCGGTACTTGAACGACGTTGACGAGCCACGTAGGGTACAGGACCGGATGAAAAAGGCCAGTCTTCTGCCCCTTGATGACTTGCTCTTTGATGACCGCTTGCTTCTCTGGGGCGTGCTTTCTCCTGCGTTGCTGGACATGCTTCACCGTTGGGTCGAGGTTGAGCTTGTGCCTCACCACGTCTCCTGGGATCCCGGGAAGGTGCTCATCAGACCATGCAAAGACTTGGATGTACTGGGTAAGGAAATCCTTATATTTTTCTCTGTTCCTCAAGTGGTAGACCGGCTCCGATCTTTACTCCTAGAGTCGGGTCACCGTTAAGGAAGACCGTTAGCAACTCACCACCAGGCTATAATGTTGCAGGTCCCTCTTTGGCTCCCTTTACTCCTTTACTTTTCCCTTCCGACCTAGTGGCTTCGACCGAGATTATATAGCACCGTCTAGCCAATGGATGGTTACCTCAGACTTCCCCCACGCCATACTTGGTTGGGAACTTCATTTTTTGGTGAAAGGTAGAGGGCACCGCTCTCATTCGGCTGAGGATACCTCGTCTGAAGATGGCGTTATATGCCATCATCCCTTTAATCATGATGAAGTCTACCATAACCGTAACGGTTTTGGGCGGGGTGCTGATAGTAACTGGCAGGCTCAGGGCTCCCTCAGGATAAGTTACCTGGCCGTTGAACCCACAGAGGGGGGCTCGGATCGGGTGGAGTTTAGATGGATCATCTCCCATCTTGAGGAAACATTCATAGGATAATACGTCAGGGGCACTACCATTGTCAACTAAGATCCTGTCTACGTTACAACGGTTTATTGTAGCCGATACAACGAGAGCGTCATCGTGTGGGGTGGTTAACCCTTCCAGGTCCTGGTCGGAGAATACCAGGGCCGGCGGTTCACTCGCCTGCGGGGCCTTAGGGGTCTCAGCAGAGGCCCGGCTCGCCCGCTCGGCGTGACGCTTTCTTCCTCGGCTGCTATCTCCACCTGATGCCACGCCACCTGCGATGAAGTTGATGTGGACTCCGTGGGGGGGCATAGTCGATCTGTTCAGGGGCACCTCGGTCGTCCTTCTGCCGGGACACATATCGGGATAGGTGTCCCTGGCAGATGAGGCGCTCGATCTCATCTTGAAGTTGATGGCAATCACTGGTGTGATGCCCGTGATCGCTGAGGAACAGGCAATGTGTTGGCCCAGAGAGATGGCGGACAAGAAGGGGGGTTGAATTGTCCCCTTGCCAAGATGGCGGATTTTAAAACCTTTCTTAACTAATTACAACGGAAGTAAAACTAATAGCGTTGATTAACTAAAACTCAAGTGAGATTACAATATTCTTTGAAACTTTTCAATCTCACATGGATAGTTAATGCAACTAATCAAAGAAATTATGCTCAACACAAATAATGGAGGTAGCAGTGTGTGACAGTGTAGTGAATTAAAAACCTGTATAATGGACCTGTGAACGGAAATAGAGGAAATGACAATCATACAGGCAATCACACAAGACACAAGGATTTTTAGGTGGTTCGGGACCATGACGGGCTCCCTACATCCACACCTCACCCAACTGGGTGAGGCTTCACTCCACGTTACGAAACGTAGCAACTCGGGGACGAACCCCAAACACAAACGCTGCTTCCGCAGCAATACAGACACGGGGACAAGCCCCAACACTCTGCCACTGCAGCACACACACATACACGACGTCGGGAAACACGCCCCGAACACTGAACCACACAGAGTCACAGCTCCGTCCACACACACACAGTAATATATCAAGTTTAACAAACTGAAGGATGAACAATAAATGCTTACACAAGATTTAGATCAAGAAAACCAACACAAGTAAGTGGGTGAAAGATATAGAACTTTTCCCTTTCATTTTCCAATAGGTGTATGAAAATCTCCCTTGAAGTCCAGGTTGGAGGAAGTCGAATCCACAGGGTGTCGGAACAACCGTTTGTCTTCCTTGAGGGTTCAAGGTGTACTCCTTCAAATTCCACGCTCCAAACACTCCTCCAATCACCAAGAACAGATGCGTCCTTCAAGGCCCTTTCCTCTCCTCCTTCCTCTTCTTCACCTTGAAGAATAGATAGAAATAATAAGCTCAAACTTTAAGCTAATCTCAAACAAGAATATAGAAATGAATGATTTAGATATCCCCTTAATCTTCACACAACTCGGAGATAAAATAGAAGAGTGCTTTAGAATGATAAAACCATGAGAGAAGAACTCAGCCCCTTTAATAGATACGCCCAAGCCAACAACCGGTGAAGAGAGTAGCGACGGCTTCCTCCAGCTTCAAGCTCGGGATCATGAGACGCGGTCGTTGGCGGCTGCGTCTTTCTTCTCCAGCCGATGCAAGCACCTTCTTCATCTTTTACCTCTCTCTCTGCTTCTTCTTTCCTACAAACAAATGGAACGTGTTAGCACAAGGGGAATCTCACCTCCGATGGAGATCGTGGCGTACATATAGGGCAGCAAATAGGTGAACAAAATACCACAATAGCCCTTCTCAAAACCCTCTCAAAACAACACCCAAACATGCCTAGTAACCCTAAGGGTATAGGTGTAAAAGCCAAGGCAAAACGGGTTACACAATGGGCATTTCAAAAACAATCCGGAAAACACGATCCGGACAAACCAGAGAAAGTGTCGACTCATGGAGTTGACACTTTTCTCATCACGTTATGTCCCATTATAAAAAAATAGGACTCGGGTGAACGTGTCGACTCATAGGGTTGACACTTTTTACTAGAGGTTCTGTTTTCTTTGAAAAAGGACCTCCGGCATGTAAGTGTCAACTCTAGGAGTCGACACTTGCAGCCACCAGTGTCCAGCTAGCAAGCTGGCTAGAAAGTGTCGACTCTTTGAGTCGACACTTTCTGTCTGGACATGTAAAACAACGCATCAGACAAAACAATCTGAAACAAGTGTCGACTCATAGAGTAGACACTTTTACTGATAGAACTAAAAACTCATTCAAACTCAATTGAAGCCCCAAAAACATTAAAGACCAATAAAACACCATTAAATCCCATTCAAAAACAATAGAATGACATGCAAGAGGGGTGTTAAAAACATCAATCAAAACTTGGTCTCATAAGGCAATATGGGATACAAGATTAGCAATACATTTCAGGAAACTTGCATGTAAATCAATGAAGGCCTAGACACTCCATGTACTGTATGCATAAATAGTGACATACCATGAGAAATGACTCAAACTCATTCAAGGTACTATAAATGAACTTGAAGATTAACTTCTTACCATATCATCAAGGGTTTAGGGATCAGAATGGAACCTGCACAATATACACAAATCCTTTCATGTCAATCCACATAAGAAGTTTGATTCACAAATATCCAACTAGTTTGATACAGAAGCTCACATATCAACAGATAGATCGTGCATTGAAAGACTATCTCAATTTCACTTTAAAAATTCAAAGTTCAATCTAAAGCAAAATCACTCAATGCATTCTATCAAGGTCTGTGCAACCCATGGTTGGGTCTATGCATATGGAGCTAACCCAACAAGATCCATGAAACATTTCCATGAAAGCATTTTATTAAACGCCAACTCCTCACATATCAAATAGATGAAAGCAATCCATTTGAGAGTTCCAAGTTCAAGTAAGAAGTTCAAATGAAGTCCAAGCTTAATTCACACATTTCAAACATTATGAGATTTAATAAACCCATGAATCATCATTAAGCAACCAGCTGAATAGCAAAGTGAGAACTTGATAGGTCCAGAGGGGGGTGAATGGACCTTTACCAGTAAAAACAATGAAGATCAAAAAAATTAAATTCTCAAATAGGAGTTTCCGAAAAAGATCTTAACGGTCAAACACTAACCGCACAGAACGATCAGCTAGGAAGATAGAGATGGATCGGCCTAGACAAGCATCTACCGAATAGATCCAAAGCCAGAATAGAAACCAAACACACTGCGCCAGGGATTTTTAAGGTGGTTCGGTCAGACCTCCAGTCTGCCTACGTCCACCCCTCACTTCAAACCGAAGTGAGGCTTCCACTAGCACCGGCTAGCCAAGCAGACTCAGTCTGCGACAACGGTTGATTCACAGCTTCACCAAGGGAACACCCTCCCCTCTTCCTCCACACCTGGAGGGAACCCTAAGGACGCCAAGTCCCTAGAAACTAGGAAACAAGTTCCTCTTCCTCCAACCGGAGGGAACACTAGTGATCTACAGTCACTAGAACCAGAGACCAAGGTCTCTCTTCCTCTGAAGCCCAGAGGGAACCCACAAGCAGCACACGGCCACTTGCAACTGGAGACAGCGTCTCCCTTCTCCTGAACCAACAGAACAGGAGGACTACCGATCTCAACCCGAGAATTGGAGATAAAACTAGAACAGTAAAGAAAGATCAAAAATAAGAAACTAAAAAGTTATAGCAGACTGAATGCTGGAACGATAAAACACGGAATATAGCTCACAATAGAGCAAACTGGTTCGAATTTGATCCTGAAACCAGAATCCTTCTTCTTCTTCTTTCTGAACTCTCAGCTTCGAGCTCTCTCTCTCTCTCACTCTCTCTGCTATTCTCTCTTCTTCCTCTTCTTCAGTTTCTGCCCTCTATTTTCTTCTCTTCTTTTGCTGGATCGAACTCTCTGCACTTCTACTTTTTCTTTTTCACTTTCGATCAACCTTCATCTGTGGATGATGGATTCAATATATAGCAGTAGCAGGTGGATAAGGTACAGAATGCGTGTGCCTCCATACTCGATCCAGAACCTTCTTTCCACGTGCCCTTATAGCATTGGTTCCTTTAGTATTGGATCACGTGCAGCCCAGACACTGGGGAATATTCTTCCTCAGACCACCTTCTTCTTTTTGTTTTTTCTTCTTCTCCTGCAAAGAAATTAAAACCATTAAAACTCAGGGCCACAAAAACTAAAACTGCATGAGGTATGTGATAGCAATACGAGATGCACTATACTGAGAACGACACGAGGTACATAAGATGACTACAGCACGAGATAAAAAGAGAACGACACGAGGTACTTAAGATGACTACATCACGAGATAAAAAGAGAACGACACGAGGTACCACAGTAACAGGGCTAACACTACAAAGAGAACGACACGAAGTCAGATGAGAACAGCACGAGGTGAGAAGGAAATAACACGAAGTAAAATGGTAGTAAAACACGCGATCAGAGGAAACCTGGACGAAGATAGAAAGAAGCAACACGAAGACATAAAAACAACACTAAGACAAAAACACAGAAATAACATGAAGACTCAAACACAAAATTAACACGAAGACATAAAAAATAACACGAAGACACAAATACAGAAACAACATGAAGACTCAAACGCAAAAATAACACGAAGACACAAGCACAAAAGATAACACGAAGACACAAACACAAAAGATAACACGAAGACACAAGCACAAAAGATAACACGAAGACACAAACACAAAAGATAACACGAAGACACAAACACAGAAACAACACGAATAATGACCAATCAAAACGACTAAGTTGACTCGAGGTCATCGGTGAAGCACTACTAGAATCAACACGAAATATCAAACAGCAAAGGGAACGGCACAAAGTGAAACGACATTTTACACTAACATGACTTGAAGATACAGGAAAATGACTCGAAAACGAGGACGACACGGGCTGAAAAACAACTCGAAGATGAAAACAGAAACCGACACGAAGTGTGGTCACAAAGCAAAAAGAACACGGGGTCTAGGAAAAACAACACGAGGACAGAAGACATAAACGGCTACAACGACACGTGACAAAACAGTGAAAGCAGTAAAACGACTCGAGTAACTACAGTAAATGACACGAAAACACAAGAGCAAAAATAAAAAAGGATAACTCGAGATGAGCAACTAAATACTGAAGAAACGACACGAGGTTCACAGAAAGCAACACGAGGTGTTGCAGTGTTCAGCACACGATGGAATAAATAACGACACGAAGACAACCCCTGAAAATAACTGAAGTGACTCGAAAGATTATTTTTCACAGAGAAATATTTTTGTTCTCCACAAAGGCTCATAGTGTTGTCATCCTCAAAACATGTAAAGACTCAACAATCTCCCCCTTTTTGATGGATGGCAACACTATGAGTCTTGAGTCTTTGCAGGAATAATTTTCAACCTGTTCAAAGCTAAACATCATCAGCACCATCATTAATCATCATTAAAGAATCATTAACAACAAAAAAATCATTCATAATCATAGTAGTAGCAAAGACAAAGACTTGAGTTCTCCCCCTTTGTCAACATCAAAAAGAAAGAAACAAAAGGAGGCAGAAATGCAAATGATATGAGATGTAATTAACAAGTCCAAGAGTGTGAGAGAGCCTCAAAATGGGCAAAAAAATACAGAACACTATTTTTTAAGGAGAAAAGAATCTGGCATGTCTGTTGGAAGTGCCGCGCGGCTTGTCTAGTGGTGGTCTACCCCTTGGAGCAGCAGAGGAGAAATCTTGAGTTGGACCTCTGCTGGAGGATGCCTGACCAGGGGCTGAACCCAAGGCAGAGTGAAGATCCTTCAAGTCATTGGACAATTCAGCTAGCCAATACACAACAGAGCTTCTGACATGTGCCACTTCTGAAATGATGTCTTCTTGGCGAATATTAACAGATTCATATCTGTCAGTCAGAGTTCTCACTTCTGTTAAGAAAGTGATCAATCTATCATAGATCTTCTGGACATCTGGACCTAGGGCACTAGATGACCCCTTCAAAACTTCTAAGGATGTTCTGATCTCAAAACAATGATCTATAATGCTGGCAGATGACTTAAAGGAAGAAATATGAGCATCTTGTAATTCACGAAGTGCTGTTGCTATCTTTGAACATACCACCTGCAGGATTTCCATCGAGGACCTGGTGGCATCATCTGAAGCTTTCTTGTTTAGCAGGAACTTTTTCCATTCAATCAGGAGAGAAATTTCAAGCTTCAGTAGCCTGGAATGAACTTGATTAATATTTAGAGTGACATATTTGAGCAGATCATCCATTTTCTTATCCTGTCTCTGCATCTGCTGAGTGAAATTTATAAGGAATTCTTCAATGTTGGGCGCCCGAGCAGATAGAAGACGAGGTTGACCTAGGGGTGTACCATAAGATTCACAGCCAGGTGTTGTTCTCTCATCTGCTTCTTCTTGTACAGGCGTATGGCTGTCTCCTGCTGGAACCCAATCTTCATCTTCAGCTTGGATTTCTTTTTTAGGAAATACATTTTCAGGTGCTTCTTCTTCACTTGATGATTCTGCATCTTGTTCTATGTCAGTAACTTTCTCCGGACACTCATCCACTCTTTCTTCTATGAGATCATCATCTGCAGAGTTTTCAACAGGTGCCTGTTCTATAATTTTAGCTGTAACCACGTTGTCAGCCTCTTCCAAGTTTTTCTCCACAGTCTCTCTAAGAATGAAATTAACAAACTCAGCAAGGTCTTGCTCATTACTTTCTTGCTCTTGAGCAGGCTGTTCCACGGGCAGCCTCACTTCTTCTGATATCTTCCCAAAGGAATCAAGCAACCCACCAATATTTGTATCTAGTTCAGTTTGAATGTTGTCTTCAGACATCCTAACTTCTTCAGATGCAATCTCAACAAGCCTCTGAAAAGATAGAGATGCTTCAGTAGGTGCAGCAGAAGTAGCAGACAGTGGTTGTTCAGATGGTGTCTTCTGTAAAGCAACCTCAGAAGCTAATTCTAAAACTATTTGGGCAGATTCTTGAGGGTGTTCCAGAAGCTCTCTCTGAGCTTGTGATTCTTTGACTTTCTGGGCCTTAACCTGCCCCATGAGAGAAGAACCCTCCAAGCCCAAAAATACTGAAACAAAATTCATGTTAAATATATTTCGACCCCTAACTTCAGACATGGCCTCTCCATCCAAGGAAATCTTTGAGTACTTGAAGATGTCTGTCAGATGGGCGGCGTAGGGCAAGTGTCTTTTGGACCCAATACACCCCTTCATGACAGAAAAAATAATTTCAGGCAGACAGATCTTTACACGCTGAATCAGACAGAACAAAAGAAATCTCTGAGTGTCTGTGATTCTTCCTCTAGCTCCAGTCTGTGGGGTGACTATAGAGGCAATGATGTTCTGAAGAAGCTTGTGAAGAGGGGGAAATGATAAGGTTTGGTAAGCTTTCAGCTTCAATTGCCCCTTGTCATGAATATTACTGGGTTTACTAGTAATGACCGAAAAGGCTTCATGCAGACTATATCTAAACCCTCTTTCCACCTCTCCTTTTTCTGGAATACTGAGAGCTTTGTGGAGAGAGTCACACGTTACTGCTATCTCAATCCCCTTAACAGACGAGATCAGAGCAGACCTATCTCGGCTCAAAGACAAATTATTATAAAATTCCATTACCAGGCTAGGGTAGTAGACACGGTGATTTTCTAGGAATTTCCTCCAATCCTGAAACTCAAAAATCTCCAAAAATTCTGGAAACTTCGAAACCATGGATTCATCGCCGAAATCTATTATCCTTGGAGGAATAATTTTCCCACTCTCTAAAAACACGATAGACTGAGAAGGCCTGGTACCTTGTGCAGAAGAAATTTCCACAGCTATTTCTGGTTCTAGACATCTTTGCTGCTTGGACGAAGGCTCCTCAACTGTTTCTTTTCCCTTCCTCTTCCTTTCAACAGGAGCGACGGCTTCTAGCTGATCCATTTGCCGTAACTCCCAGAGTATCAGCTCTTTCTTGCTGGTTGCTGCTGGAGATGAAGCTAGAACCAAGAACGGAAGAGAACTCTGTGGGGGAGATGAGATTTTCGTGAAGAAAAGTGAGCGGGAGAGAAGGGTTTGAAGGAGCAGCGAGACGTATCGGCACGAGGAGGAACAAGAAGCGGCAAGGGCACACGAGGTTTTTTTCTTTTTGGATGTAACCTTGAGGAACAAGAAGGGTTTTGAGGGGTCACTTTTCACTCTTATCGAACTTTTCAGGAAATACCCAGACTACCCTCATTCAATATGTAACACAGCCATAGCCCGTTAAAGTTTGCTCTTCAATATATGGATTTATTATATTCTTCCGAATACCTTGTTCAGTTACCTCAAGACATTAAATCAACAAGACCATAAAACTAGCTGTTAAAGGTACTTAGCCTACAAAAGGACACGATTAAAATACTCCTTTTGTTTGTCAGGCAAAGAAATAACAAATAGATAGTCAAGTAGGATTCATTACTTCATTTAAAGGACAAGAGAGGGCATACAGAGTCAACCAATTTGTTGAGCACTTAGGTAGAATTGTCCCTTTTTACTCAAGGAGACATGTTTATAAGACACCAGAATCCCTGGTTACTCAGGACATGCTACCTTTATGCCAATGAAAACCAATGAATTTTTGTTGACTTTTCTTTCCCTTTCCCCTTTTTTTTTATTTTAACTTTTCTATAAGAAACAGAGATAGCTAATTGTATCATGACAGAAACTCTAGACTTCTTTGATCTAGAATATTTATTTCTCTACAATTGCCATTGCTCTGCCACAAAGTATGGTGTATTCCCTGGTAACACCTCTCATGATCTTGGACAAAAGACAGAGCCCTTAACAAAATATTTTTTTTTCATAGCCCTCTTCACATAAGTTTCAGTTAAAATGAAATCCTCCGCAAGGTTTTTCCATTTAACAGAAAGTTTTACAATATGTTGACCAACAATAGAGAGGATAACTTAGAAGGATTAAAGGACAAGATATAACCCCCATACATTAAAGTTCTTTATTAACACGTGTAACTTGTTACAATAGATTTTGGGTGGTTTAAGGTATTCTGATCAAATCTGATAAGAGTAACAAAGCTATAAGAAGGAATTTTTCTTCAAGAATATTCCTGAACCAAAGGGGGTAAGAAACAGATAAGAAGGAGACAAACAGAATGGAGCGAGATGAGATGAGAAGCACTCCTTACAGCAAATCAGCAAGAGAGAGATTACTCTAGAAAGTAAAGACTAAGGAGCTCACAAATGAAATCTTCCTGAGAAAATTCAATCTCGTAACCAGAGAATGCTCTTGGGCAATAAGCTGCAACCTCATGAGATGTCTGAACTCAACACCAACTAACCACTTCGGCAGACAAAGGTTCGTCAGATACCAGATGACCTGACAAGCTCCTTTTCAGCCCACGCTAGGACATCTCACACACAGCTCTTGGAAATATTAATTATTTATTGAATATCATACATGCTATCAGTTGAAATGCAATACGTTGAAGCAAACTTATGGTTTTTCAAATAAATGGAATGTGATGCAATGAGCACGAATCAGTAAGTTGACATAATAATTGTATCTCCCCCTGACTATGAGCATGAATTACAGCGTGATACCAAGTATCCATCCAAGGGAGATTTTAGCAATGCAGTCAGAGGAGGACACTCATGATCATGGAATACTTAGTTGCACACAGACTACATCACAGAACCAAATTTAAATCACACTAAAACAGAATTAAAACAGGTATTGGGAACTGACCTGAATATTAAGATCCTAGTTTTTTTTTCTTTTCTTTTCAAGTGCCTTGGCTTATTACTCCTCTTTATTCTTCAGCTTCCAAGGCACACCTACAGGTTAGCAAACTATTTTGCACGAATAGGCACCCAAGAAGTCTTGGGTACTGAGTTAGCAGTGACATTCGTAGTAGGTTTTCTAACCAATCTCCTAGCAGCATGGTCATCAGATTTCATCAGATAGCAATTATTCATTGAATGACCAATTGTACCACAATAATAGCAATATGCAGCAGGTTTCAGATTGGATTTATGCACATTCTTATAAACATGATTTTTATGCACATATGTATGAAAATTTTTGTTAACAGAATTGAAATTCTGTTTACCTAAACCAGCATTGCTTTGGTATCCTGCCAGCCAACAGGTTGCAGCCCTGTGACCTGGCTTTCCACAGTTAAAACAATGAGAAGAGTTCATTCTCTTAAAATTTTCTTTTGTACCCTGACCATGCTAGCATTCAATGGCCCTGTGGCCTGTCTTTCCACAGTTGACACATGCAGAGTATTTTCTATTTGCAGCAACTTTATTCCTATCAACATCATTATGGTTTGTAGGAAATTTAGCATGATGTGAAGATTATATTTTCTTACCATTTGCAAACCAGCATTGTGCGATGTTGTGTCCTAGTTTGCCACAGTGCAGACATTCAATTTTCTTTTTCTGGAATAAAGAATTTTTATCATGAAGTTTCTTAGCATTCATTATTCCGGCCCTCATATCATCTTTCTCCATCAATTTACACTCATGCATTAAATGTCCAAGTCTATGACAGTAGTGGCATGACATTTTCCTTTTAGATGAGTGTGTGTGTGGACTGTGATCAACATGCACAGATGAGCCCTGTTTATTCATTTTCTATTTTTTATCCTGTTCTTGTGTTTTCTTAGCCTTATAGTGAGGTGGAGAAGAAGTAGAAGGTTTTTCCTGTTCAGATGATTTAACAAAAACAGTTTCCAAATTTGATCCATAGACCTTACTCATGACTGGACTGTAGCCCTGTCCATTTTTCTTAAAAGTAGAGCTAGAAACAGAATATGTCTGAATTTTATTTTCAAAGGTCTTTTTATTCACAGGGTTATAACCTAACCCCTCCTTCTGAAAATTGACTTTTACTCCCAGTAGTTTGTTCAGATTTTCTTGCCCATCAACAAATTTAGACAAAGATTTCCTTAAGTCTTGGATTTCTTCTTCTAAAGAGGTAATGTGTAACTCATAACTTGCGATCTCTTGTTCACTGCAATTGACAGCCTCATTCAAGACTTTGTTGGCAATTATGTATTTCTCAACTTCCTTTCTCAACTCATCAATTTCTTCTGAATTATTGGACACCACATGTTTACCCTTTTCAAATGTCAGCAATCTCTCTGACATGATGGTGTTCAACTGTTTTAGTTTCTCAATTTCTTCCTTTAGTCTGTCATTCTGAATTAATTCGTTTATCAAAATATGATCATCAGAGTCAGTTTCAGATTTTCTTCCATCCTTAAAAGTTTTCAAGTCTTTTTGCAGTTTCTCAATGTTTTTCTGTAATTCAAAGTTGACAGACTTAATGGCTTCATATTTTTCAGCAAGTACTTTATTTTCAATCCTGAGCTTCTCTAAACTTTCCTTGCTTTCAGCTGAGAATTTTCTCAGGGAATCAATCTCACTCACATGATTCTTATTTCCATTGATTAGCACATCATTTTGTTTTTTCAACATTTGTAGATTAGACACACAGGCATCATGAGAACTCTTCAATTCAGCACATTTTTTACAGTCAGACCTTGAATTATCTAATCCCTTATTCCTTTTCAATTTGTTATATCATTTTTGCAATTTTTCATATGACTCAGATAAATCGCTGTAAGCATTTTCCCAATCTTCTATAGAAAAGTTCTCGAAGAGGTTCACCTCTTCTTCATTCTCCTCCACCTCTTGGCTGGTATTGTGGTCACTTATGCTAACCATCATTCATGTGCTTTCACTTCTCCTGTGGGCTAGCTTCAGCTGGTCCATAATATCCTTGGCGGATCTGCAATCATGGAAATAAGAATGCAAGGCTTTATCAGTCGCTGTTAACATTAGGTTTAAGGCCTTTTGATTCTCTTGGAACATCTGATTCTCACTGTCCGTCCACTTGGACCTTTTCTTGGACAGTTCATACGGGCCTTGTGAAATCAACTTCCACAAGTCCTTATCAGCTTGTTTAACAAACATGCGAAAAACACGGAACCAAATGTCAAAATCAGATCCCTTAAAAATCGGTGGATTAGCCATTGTCATCAGTTCAAACGAACATATATCAAACACTAACTCACAAGCAAAATAATGCACACAGGAAACACGTAGAGGATCCTCTGAGAATCGTTGGATTCTGAACTAGAGACTGCTCTGATACCAATTGATAGGTCCAGAGGGGGGTGAATGGACCTTTACCAGTAAAAACAATGAGGATCAAAAAAATTAAGTTCTCAAATAGGAGTTTCCGAAAAAGATCTTAACGGTCAAACACTAACCGCGCAGAACGATCAGCTAGGAAGATAGAGATGGATCGGCCTAGACAAGCATCTACCGAATAGATCCAAAGCCAGAATAGAAACCAAACACACTACGCCAGGGATTTTTAAGGTGGTTCGGTCAGACCTCCAGTCTGCCTACGTCCACCCCTCACTTCAAACCGAAGTGAGGCTTCCACTAGCACAGGCTAGCCAAGCAGACTCAGTCTGCGACAACGGCTGATTCACAGCTTCACCAAGGGAACACCCTCCCCTCTTCCTCCACACCTGGAGGGAACCCTAAGGACGCCAAGTCCCTAGAAACTAGGAAACAAGTTCCTCTTCCTCCAACCGGAGGGAACACTAGTGATCTACAGTCACTAGAACCAGAGACCAAGGTCTCTCTTCCTCTGAAGCCCAGAGGGAACCCACAAGCAGCACACGGCCACTTGCAACTGGAGACAGCGTCTCCCTTCTCCTGAACCAACAGAACAGGAGGACTACCGATCTCAACCTGAGAATCGGAGATAAAACTAGAACAGTAAAGAAAGATCAAAAATAAGAAACTAAAAAGTTATAGCAGACTGAATGCTGGAACGATAAAACACGGAATATAGCTCACAATAGAGCAAACTGGTTCGAATTTGATCCTGAAACCAGAATCCTTCTTCTTCTTCTTTCTGAACTCTCAGCTTCGAGCTCTCTCTCTCTCTCTCTCACTCTCTCTGCTATTCTCTCTTCTTCCTCTTCTTCAGTTTCTGCCCTCTATTTTCTTCTCTTCTTTTGCTGGATCGAACTCTCTGCACTTGTACTTTTTCTTTTTCACTTTCGATCAACCTTCATCTGTGGATGATGGATTCAATATATAGCAGTAGCAGGTGGATAAGGTACAGAATGCGTGTGCCTCCATACTCGATCCAGAACCTTCTTTCCACGTGCCCTTATAGCATTGGTTCCTTTAGTATTGGATCACGTGCAGCCCAGACACTGGGGAATATTCTTCCTTAGACCACCTTCTTCTTTTTGTTTTTTCTTCTTCTCCTGCAAAGAAATTAAAACCATTAAAACTCAGGGCCACAAAAACTAAAACTGCATGAGGTATGTGATAGCAATACGAGATGCACTATACTGAGAACGACACGAGGTACATAAGATGGCTACAGCACGAGATAAAAAGAGAACGACACGAGGTACATAAGATGACTACATCACGAGATAAAAAGAGAACGACACGAGGTACCACAGTAACAGGGCTAACACTACAAAGAGAACGACACGAAGTCAGATGAGAACAGCACGAGGTGAGAAGGAAATAACACGAAGTAAAATGGTAGTAAAACACGCGATCATAGGAAACCTGGACGAAGATAGAAAGAAGCAACACGAAGACATAAAAACAACACTAAGACAAAAACACAGAAATAACATGAAGACTCAAACACAAAATTAACACGAAGACATAAAAAATAACACGAAGACACAAATACAGAAACAACATGAAGACTCAAACGCAAAAATAACACGAAGACACAAGCACAAAAGATAACACGAAGACACAAACACAAAAGATAACACGAAGACACAAGCACAAAAGATAACACGAAGACACAAACACAAAAGATAACACGAAGACACAAACACAGAAACAACACGAATAATGACCAATCAAAACGACTAAGTTGACTCGAGGTCATCGGTGAAGCACTACTAGAATCAACACGAAATATCAAACAGCAAAGGGAACGGCACAAAGTGAAACGACATTTTACACTAACATGACTTGAAGATACAGGAAAATGACTCGAAAACGAGGACGACACGGGCTGAAAAACAACTCGAAGATGAAAACAGAAACCGACACGAAGTGTGGTCATAAAGCAAAAAGAACACGGGGTCTAGGAAAAACAACACGAGGACAGAAGACATAAACGGCTACAACGACACGTGACAAAACAGTGAAAGCAGTAAAACGACTCGAGTAACTACAGTAAATGACACGAAAACACAAGAGCAAAAATAAAAAAGGATGACTCGAGATGAGCAACTAAATACTGAAGAAACGACACGAGGTTCACAGAAAGCAACACGAGGTGTTGCAGTGTTCAGCACACGATGGAATAAATAACGACACGAAGACAACCCCTGAAAATAACTGAAGTGACTCGAAAGATTATTTTTCACAGAGAAATATTTTTGTTCTCCACAAAGGCTCATAGTGTTGTCATCCTCAAAACATGTAAAGACTCAACAATCTCCCCCTTTTTGATGGATGGCAACACTATGAGTCTTGAGTCTTTGCAGGAATAATTTTCAACCTGTTCAAAGCTAAACATCATCAGCACCATCATTAATCATCATTAAAGAATCATTAACAACAAAAAATCATTCTTAATCATAGTAGTAGCAAAGACAAAGACTTGAGTTCTCCCCCTTTGTCAACATCAAAAAGAAAGAAACAAAAGGAGGCAGAAATGCAAATGATATGAGATGTAATTAACAAGTCCAAGAGTGTGAGAGAGCCTCAAAATGGGCAAAAAAATACAAAACACTATTTTCTAAGGAGAAAAGAATCTGGCATGTCTGTTGGAAGTGCCGCGCGGCTTGTCTAGTGGTGGTCTACCCCTTGGAGCAGCAGAGGAGAAATCTTGAGTTGGACCTCTGCTGGAGGATGCCTGACCAGGGGCTGAACCCAAGGCAGAGTGAAGATCCTTCAAGTCATTGGACAATTCAGCTAGCCAATACACAACAGAGCTTCTGACATGTGCCACTTCTGAAATGATGTCTTCTTGGCGAATATTAACAGATTCATATCTGTCAGTCAGAGTTCTCACTTCTGTTAAGAAAGTGATCAATCTATCATAGATCTTCTGGACATCTGGACCTAGGGCACTAGATGACCCCTTCAAAACTTCTAAGGATGTTCTGATCTCAAAACAATGATCTATAATGCTGGCAGATGACTTAAAGGAAGAAATATGAGCATCTTGTAATTCACGAAGTGCTGTTGCTATCTTTGAACATACCACCTGCAGGATTTCCATCGAGGACCTGGTGGCATCATCTGAAGCTTTCTTGTTTAGCAGGAACTTTTTCCATTCAATCAGGAGAGAAATTTCAAGCTTCAGTAGCCTGGAATGAACTTGATTAATATTTAGAGTGACATATTTGAGCAGATCATCCATTTTCTTATCCTGTCTCTGCATCTGCTGAGTGAAATTTATAAGGAATTCTTCAATGTTGGGCGCCCGAGCAGATAGAAGATGAGGTTGACCTAGGGGTGTACCATAAGGTTCACAGCCAGGTGCTGTTCTCTCATCTGCTTCTTCTTGTACAGGCGTATGGCTGTCTCCTACTGGAACCCGATCTTCATCTTCAGCTTGGATTTCTTTTTTAGGAAATACATTTTCAGGTGCTTCTTCTTCACTTGATGATTCTGCTTCTTGTTCTATGTCAGTAACTTTCTCCTGACACTCATCCACTCTTTCTTCCATGAGATCATCATCTGCAGAGTTTTCAACAGGTGCCTGTTCTATAATTTTAGCTGTAACCACGTTGTCAGCCTCTTCCAAGCTTTTCTCCACAGTCTCTCTAAGAATGAAATTAACAAACTCAGCAAGGTCTTGCTCATTACTTTCTTGCTCTTGAGCAGGCTGTTCCACGGGCAGCCTCACTTCTTCTGATATCTTCCCAAAGGAATCAAGCAACACACCAATATTTGTATCTAGTTCAGTTTGAATGTTGTCTTCAGACATCCTAACTTCTTCAGATGCAATCTCAACAAGCCTCTGAAAAGATAGAGATGCTTCAGTAGGTGCAGCAGAAGTAGCAGACAGTGGTTGTTCAGATGGTGTCTTCTGTAAAGCAACCTCAGAAGCTAATTCTAAAACTATTTGGGCAGATTCTTGAGGGTGTTCCAGAAGCTCTCTCTAAGCTTGTGATTCTTTGACTTTCTGGGCCTTAACCTGCCCCATGAGAGAAGAACCCTCCAAGCCCAAAAATACTGAAACAAAATTCATGTTAAATATATTTCGACCCCTAACTTCAGACATGGCCTCTCCATCCAAGGAAATCTTTGAGTACTTGAAGATGTCTGTCAGATGGGCGGCGTAGGGCAAGTGTCTTTTGGACCCAATACACCCCTTCATGACAGAAAAAATAATTTCAGGCAGACAGATCTTTACACGCTGAATCAGACAGAACAAAAGAAATCTCTGAGTGTCTGTGATTCTTCCTCTAGCTCCAGTCTGTGGGGTGACTATAGAGGCAATGATGTTCTGAAGAAGCTTGTGAAGAGGGGGAAATGATAAGGTTTGGTAAGCTTTCAGCTTCAATTGCCCCTTGTCATGAATATTACTGGGTTTACTAGTAATGACCGAAAAGGCTTCATGCAGACTATATCTAAACCCTCTTTCCACCTCTCCTTTTTCTGGAATACTGAGAGCTTTGTGGAGAGAGTCACACGTTACTGCTATCTCAATCCCCTTAACAGACGAGATCAGAGCAGACCTATCTCGGCTCAAAGACAAATTATTATAAAATTCCATTACCAGGCTAGGGTAGTAGACACGGTGATTTTCTAGGAATTTCCTCCAATCCTGAAACTCAAAAATCTCCAAAAGTTCTGGAAACTTCGAAACCATGGATTCATCGCCGAAATCTATTATCCTTGGAGGAATAATTTTCCCACTCTCTAAAAACACGATAGACTGAGAAGGCCTGGTACCTTGTGCAGAAGAAATTTCCACAGCTATTTCTGGTTCTAGACATCTTTGCTGCTTGGACGAAGGCTCCTCAACTGTTTCTTTTCCCTTCCTCTTCCTTTCAACAGGAGCGACGGCTTCTAGCTGATCCATTTGCCGTAACTCCCAGAGTATCAGCTCTTTCTTGCTGGTTGCTGCTGGAGATGAAGCTAGAACCAAGAACGGAAGAGAACTCAGTGGGGGAGATGAGATTTTCGTGAAGAAAAGTGAGCGGGAGAGAAGGGTTTGAAGGAGCAGCGAGACGTATCGGCACGAGGAGGAACAGGAAGCGGCAAGGGCACACGAGGTTTTTTTTTTTTGGATGTAACCTTGAGGAACAAGAAGGGTTTTGAGGGGTCACTTTTCACTCTTATCGAACTTTTCAGGAAATACCCAGACTACCCTCATTCAATATGTAACACAGCCATAGCCCGTTAAAGTTCGCTCTTCAATATATGGATTTATTATATTCTTCCGAATACCTTGTTCAGTTACCTCAAGACATTAAATCAACAAGACCACAAAACTAGCTGTTAAAGGTACTTAGCCTACAAAAGGACACGATTAAAATACTCATTTTGTTTGTCAGGCAAAGAAATAACAAATAGATAGTCAAGCAGGATTCATTACTTCATTTAAAGGACAAGAGAGGGCATACAGAGTCAACCAATTTGTTGAGCACTTAGGTAGAATTGTCCCTTTTTACTCAAGGAGACATGTTTATAAGACACCAGAATCCCTGGTTACTCAGGACATGCTACCTTTATGCCAATGAAAACCAATGAATTTTTGTTGACTTTTCTTTCCCTTTCCCCTTTTTTTTTATTTTAACTTTTCTATAAGAAACAGAGATAGCTAATTGTATCATGACAGAAACTCTAGACTTCTTTGATCTAGAATATCTATTTCTCCACAATTGCCATTGCTCTGCCACAAAGTATGGTGTATTCCCTAGTAACACCTCTCATGATCTTGGACAAAAGACAGAGCCCTTACTTAACAAAATATTTTTTTTTCATAGCCCTCTTCACATAAGTTTCAGTTAAAACGAAATCCTCCGCAAGGTTTTTCCATTTAAGAGAAAGTTTTACAATATGTTGACCAACAATAGAGAGGATAACTTAGAAGGATTAAAGGACAAGATATAACCCCCATACATTAAAGTTCTTTATTAACACGTGTAACTTGTTACAATAGATTTTGGGTGGTTTAAGGTATTCTGATCAAATCTGATAAGAGTAACAAAGCTATAAGAAGGAATTTTTCTTCAAGAATATTCCTGAACCAAAGGGGGTAAGAAACAGATAAGAAGGAGACAAACAGAATGGAGCGAGATGAGATGAGATGAGAAGCACTCCTTACAGCAAATCAGCAAGAGAGAGATTACTCTAGAAAGTAAAGACTAAGGAGCTCACAAATGAAATCTTCCTGAGAAATTCAATCTCGTAACCAGAGAATGCTCTTGGGCAATAAGCTGCAACCTCATGAGATGTCTGAACTCAACACCAACTAACCACTTCGGCAGACAAAGGTTCGTCAGATACCAGATGACCTGACAAGCTCCTTTTCAGCCCACGCTAGGACATCTCACACACAGCTCTTGGAAATATTAATTATTTATTGAATATCATACATGCTATCAGTTGAAATGCAATACGTTGAAGCAAACTTATGGTTTTTCAAATAAATGGAATGTGATGCAATGAGCACGAATCAGTAAGTTGACACAATAATTGTATCTCCCCCTGACTATGAGCATGAATTACATCGTGATACCAAGTATCCATCCAAGGGAGATTTTAGCAATGCAGTCAGAGGAGGACACTCATGATCATGGAATACTTAGTTGCACACAGACTACATCACAGAACCAAATTTAAATCACACTAAAACAGAATTAAAACAGGTATTGGGAACTGACCTGAATATTAAGATCCTAGTTTTTTTTTTCTTTTCTTTTCGAGTGCCTTGGCTTATTACTCCTCTTTATTCTTCAGCTTCCAAGGCACACCTACAGGTTAGCAAACTATTTTGCACGAATAGGCACCCAAGAAGTTTTGGGTCCTGAGTTAGCAGTGACATTCTTAGCAGGTTTTCTAACCAATCTCCTAGCAGCATGGTCATCAGATTTCATCAGATAGCAATTATTCATTGAATGACCAATTGTACCACAATAATAGCAAGATGCAGCAGGTTTCAGATTGGATTTATGCACATTCTTATAAACATGATTTTTATGCACATATGTATGAAAATTTTTGTTAACAGAATTGAAATTCTGTTTACCAAAACCAACATTGCTTTGGTATCCTGCCAGCCAACAGGTTGCAGCCCTGTGACCTGGCTTTCCACAGTTAAAACAATGAGAAGAGTTCATTCTCTTAAAATTTTCTTTTGTACCCTGACCATGCCAGCATTCAATGGCCCTGTGGCCTGTCTTTCCACAGTTGACACATGCAGAGTATTTTCTATATGCAGCAACTTTATTCCTATCAACATCATTATGGTTTGTAGGAAATTTAGCATGATGTGAAGAATATATTTTCTTACCATTTGCAAACCAGCATTGTGCGATGTTGTGTCCTAGTTTGCCACAGTGCAGACATTCAATTTTCTTTTTCTGGAATGAAGAATTTTTATCATGAAGTTTCTTAGCATTCATTATCCGGCCCTCATATCATCTTTCTCCATCAATTTACACTCATGCATTAAATGTCCAAGTCTATGACAGTAGTGGCATGACATTTTCCTTTTAGATGAGTGTGTGTGTGGACTGTGATCAACATGCACAGATGAGCCCTATTTATTCATTTTCTGTTTTTTATCCTGTTCTTGTGTTTTCTTAGCCTTATAGTGAGGTGGAGAAGAAGTAGAAGGTTTTTCCTGTTCAGATGATTTAACAAAAATAGTTTCCAAATTTGATCCATAGACCTTACTCATGACTGGACTGTAGCCCAGTCCCTTTTTCTTAAAAGTAGAGCTAGAAACAGAATATGTCTGAATTTTATTTTCAAAGGTCTTTTTATTCACAGGGTTATAACCTAACCCCTCCTTCTGAAAATTGACTTTTACTCCCAGTAGTTTGTTCAGATTTTCTTGCCCATCAACAAATTTAGACAAAGATTTCCTTAAGTCTTGGATTTCTTCTTCTAAAGAGGCAATGTGTAACTCATAACTTGCAGTCTCTTGTTCACTGCAATTGACAGCCTCATTCAAGACTTTGTTGGCAATTATGTATTTCTCAACTTCTTTCTCAACTCATCAATTTCTTCTGAATTATTGGACACCACATGTTTACCCTTTTCAAATGTCAGCAATCTCTCTGACATGATGGTGTTCAACTGTTTTAGTTTCTCAATTTCTTCCTTTAGTCTGTCATTCTGAATTAATTCGTTTATCAAAATCTGATCATCAGAGTCAGTTTCAGATTTTCTTCCATCCTTAAAAGTTTTCAAGTCTTTTTGCAGTTTCTCAATGTTTTTCTGTAATTCAAAGTTGACAGACTTAATGGCTTCAGATTTTTCAGCAAGTACTTTATTTTCAATCCTGAGCTTCTCTAAACTTTCCTTGCTTTCAGCTGAGATTTTCTCAGGGAATCAATCTCACTCACATGATTCTTATTTCCATTGATTAGCACATCATTTTGTTTTTTCAACATTTGTAGATTAGACACACAGGCATCATGAGAACTCTTCAATTCAGCACATTTTTTACAGTCAGACCTTGAATTATCTAATCCCTTATTCCTTTTCAATTTTTTATATCATTTTTGCAATTTTTCATATGACTCAGATAAATCGCTGTAAGCATTTTCCCAATCTTCTATAGAAAAGTTCTCGAAGAGGTTTACCTCTTCTTCATTCTCCTCCACCTCTTGGCTGGTACTGTGGTCACTTCTGCTAACCATCATGCATGTGCTTTCATTTCTCCTGTGGGCTAGCTTCAGCTGGTCCATAATATCCTTGGCGGATCTGCAATCATGGAAACAAGAATGCAAGGCTTTATCAGTCGCTGTTAACATTAGGTTTAAGGCCTTTTGATTCTCTCGGAACATCTGATTCTCACTGTCCGTCCACTTGGACCTTTTCTTGGGCAGTTCATACGGACCTTGTGAAATCAACTTCCACAAGTCCTTATCAGCTTGTTTAACAAACATGCGAAAAACACTGAACCAAATGTCAAAATCAGATCCCTTAAAAATCGGTGGATTAGCCATTGCCATCAGTTCAAACGAACAGATATCAAACACTAACTCACAAGCAAAATAATGCACACAGGAAACACGTAGAGGATCCTCTGAGAATCGTTGGATTCTGAACCGGAGACCGCTCTGATACCAATTGATAGGTCCAGAGGGGGGTGAATGGACCTTTACCAGTAAAACATTGAGGATTAAAAAATAAGTTCTCAATTAGGAGTTTCCGAAAAAGATCTTAACGGTCAAACACTAACCGCGCAGAACGATCAGCTAGGAAGATAGAGATGGATCGGCCTAGACAAGCATCTACCGAATAGATCCAAAGCCAAAATAGAAACCAAACACACTGCGCCAGGGATTTTTAAGGTGGTTCGGTCAGACCTCCAGTCTGCCTACGTCCACCCCTCACTTCAAACCGAAGTGAGGCTTCCACTAGCACCGGCTAGCCAAGCAGACTCAGTCTGCGACAACGGCTGATTCACAGCTTCACCAAGGGAACACCCTCCCCTCTTCCTCCACACCTGGAGGGAACCCTAAGGACGCCAAGTCCCTAGAAACTAGGAAACAAGTTCCTCTTCCTCCAACCGGAGGGAACACTAGTGATCTGCAGTCACTAGAACCAGAGACCAAGGTCTCTCTTCCTCTGAAGCCTAGAGGGAACCCACAAGCAGCACACGGCCACTTGCAACTGGAGACAGCGTCTCCCTTCTCCTGAACCAACAGAACAGGAGGACCACCGATCTCAACCTGAGAATCGGAGACAAAACTAGAACAGTAAAGAAAGATCAAAAACAAGAAACTAAAAAGATACAGCAGACTGAATGCTGGAACGATAAAACACGGAATATAGCTCACAATAGAGCAAACTGGTTCGGATTTGATCCTGAAACCAGAATCCTTCTTCTTCTTCTTTCTGAACTCTCAGCTTCGAGCTCTCTCTCTCTCTCACTCTCTCTGCTATTCTCTCTTCTTCCTCTTCTTCAGTTTCTGCCCTCTATTTTCTTCTCTTCTTTTGCTAGATCGAACTCTCTGCACTTCTGCTTTTTCTTTTTCACTTTCAATCAACCTTCATCTGTGGACGAAGGCTTCCATATATAGCAGTAGTAGGTGGATAAGGTACAGAATGCGTGTGCCTCCCATACTCGATCCAGAACCTTCTTTCCACGTGCCCTTATAGCATTGGTTCCTTTAGTATTGGATCACGTGCAGCCCAGACACTGGGGAATATTCTTCCTCAGACCACCTTCTTCTTTTTGTTTTTTCTTC
The DNA here is from genome assembly GCA_022559845.1 of Amorphophallus konjac. Taxonomy (NCBI): domain Eukaryota; kingdom Viridiplantae; phylum Streptophyta; class Magnoliopsida; order Alismatales; family Araceae; genus Amorphophallus; species Amorphophallus konjac. Next base: position 214,670,699 of record CM040127.1, read on the forward strand.
TTCTCCTGTAAAGAAATTAAAACCATTAAAACTCAGGGCCATAAAAACTAAAACTGCATGAGGTATGTGATAGCAATACGAGATGCACTATACTGAGAACGACACGAGGTACATAAGATGACTACAGCACGAGATAAAAAGAGAACGACACGAGGTACATAAGATGACTACAGCACGAGATAAAAAGAGAACGACATGAGGTGCCACAGTAACAGGGCTAACACTACAAAGAGAACGACACGAAGTCAGATGAGAACAGCACGAGGTGAGAAGGAAATAACACGAAGTAAAACGGTAGTAAAACACGCGATCAGAGGAAACCTGGACGAAGATAGAAAGAAGCAACACGAAGACATAAAAACAACACTAAGACAAAAACACAGAAATAACATGAAGACTCAAACACAAAATTAACACGAAGACATAAAAAACAACACGAAGACACAAATACAGAAACAACATGAAGACTCAAACGCAAAAATAACACGAAGACACAAGCACAAAAGATAACACGAAGACACAAGACACAAGCACAAAAGATAACACGAAGACACAAACACAAAAGATAACACGAAGACACAAACACATAAACAACACGAAGAATGACCAATCAAAATGACTAAGTTGACTCGAGGTCATCGGTGAATCACTACGAGAATCAACACGAAATATCAAACAGCAAAGGGAACGGCACAAAGTGAAACGACACTTTACACTAACATGACTTGAAGATACAGGAAAATGACTCGAAAACGAGGACGGCACGGGCTGAAAAACAACTCGAAGATGAAAATAGAAACCGACACGAAGTGTGGTCACAAAGCAAAAAGGACACGGGGTCTAGGAAAAACAACACGAGGACAGAAGACATAAACGGCTGCAACGACACGTGACAAAACAGTGAAAGAAGTAAAACAACTCGAGTAACTACAGTAAATGACACAAAAACACAAGAGCAAAAATAAAAAAGGATGACTCGAGATGAGCAACTAAATACTGAAGAAACGACACGAGGTTCACAGAAAGCAACACGAGATGTTGCAGTGTTCAGCACACGATGGAACAAATAATGACACGAAGACAACCCCTGAAAATAACTGAAGTGACTCGAAAGATTATTTTTCACAGAGAAATATTTTTGTTCTCCACAAAGGCTCATAGTGTTGTCATCCTCAAAACATGTAAAGACTCAACAGAACTAAGGCTCAAAGAGCCAGGGGTCGATCCATGGGGTTGACCCTTGCAAACCTAAATAGAAAAATTGCCTCCACGAAGCATGCCAAACCTACAAATCAAATATATCAACATGTGAGCATGTTTATCATCAAGATGCCATTCTACATAAAACACACAATATATTGGAGTCATCAAAATCATTGTCAAAGATAAGGAGGGGCGCACAGAACCCAACAATCTCCCCCTTTTTGATGATGACAATATATTCTGGATTTTTCAAATTTCTCTCCCCGTTTGGCATTATCAAAAAATGGGGTACTAAAGAGCAACTATGAAGTTTTCAAAAATGAGTGAGACATGAGTGCACGAACCCAGCAATTAATCTCCCATGAAAGGAAGGTGTGGAAACCAAGAACCAAGCAAGAATTTACAATTTATGTGCAATTAGCAAATGTGTGGAATAAGTGCAAATGCTCAATTTTTGTAATTTTTGCTATATGTATGACTAATTATGCACTAGTATAAAGAAACTATGCTATATGCAAAGTGTTAAACTAAGCTATGCACAAAGTGTATTGTGCTAAAAAGCACGTTATTCTTCCCCAATTGTCAAGAATAAAAACCAACTGACAATGGGTTATTTAAACTGTTGTTTACAAGTATAACCTAGAGATGCATGTAGATGAAATGAAGTATGTCATGAACAAGACGCATCAGGCAATCAAGCACTCAAGCATGCATAAAAAGGTATAGACTCATACAAGTCCCTTCGAAACGGGTGTAAGGATGATGTAATCAATTATAGAACATGATGTGCATGTGCAATACTAAGAAGGTCATGCTTATATAAATAAAGTACTACATTAACCATGAAAGATGACTGATTCATAAAGGACATTCAAACAATCAAACCCAAAGTGCATATGTGAAGATTGAGCAATGAATTCCAAAGCGATATGGATAATCAGATTTTCTAAGGAACACTAAAAAGAACTTGTCATCCATACACTTTCATACACAATGCTCGAATATTGGTAGCTACATATAACCCCCATTTTTTTTAAATTATTATAGATGGTGTGACTAACCTTTTGACACGAGTTGTATCCTTTGTCTCAGGGACACTTCCTGGTTACTCAGTTTCGTCACTTATCTTAAATGTGGGTTTTGTCACTTTTCGACGCGAGTTGTACCCTTTGTCTCAGGGGCACTTCCCAGCTACTTGGTGGCAAATCACACTTATTTTAATTATGGATTTGTTTCTCCTTTTGACGCGAGTTTCCTCCTTTATTTCAGGGGAGATTCCCAGCTACTCGGATCCACATTCCACTTATACGACTTTTGATGGGGTGAACAGCTCTTTCCTCACGAGACATGTGATTTCCATGTAGAGAATCAATAGTCCTCAAAAGTGTAGAGTAGAAAATAGTAATCTTTATTAGATTATTTCATTATCTCAAAAAGGTGCATTTTGTATGGGTGGTTGTATTGAATGTAAAAGATAAATTAGCCTTATCACAGTAATGTCTCCCCCTAAATGTATGCACGGTTATAAAAAATCTCCACCTTAATATATGCCATGTAACAAACATATCTAAATCAATGCAATTCATTTAGCAAGGGATGAGTCATAGAAGTAGTCAAAAAGGTGGGTGATATTTTATATACATTCAAGCATGCTTTGAGATGAATTTTTCACATAGGTTGATTATCGGTACGTGGCATAGATTGAGGTCCAAAGACCCTACTCACGCATAAGGAAAGCTTCCAGGTGGACGTAATCCACCTTTCCACTAATGTCATTTTATATACCGGTCAATCATGGCATTCAAGCACACAAGTATGACATGATATGTAAATGTATGCATGTAACTAAGAATGTGAACAGTGTATGCACAAGTGAGTTGTTATTCGTAAAAAGTGATTAAAAGTGTAAAAACATTATGCACAGTGTAAACCATTCAAAACCAAATTTTTATTTGCGAAGCGAAGGAGAAGGTGTGAATAAAAATTGTTTATGTGCAATGTAAAGCATTCAAAAACTAAAATTATTCACAAGATGTGTAGAGAAGAGTGTTCAACTCATCTGAACATGAAGCGCACAAGATCTCGTGATTTCAAAAGTTGTCTTAATCAATAAAGCAGGAATGCAGCAATTTGAATTCAATCATCTTTCATCAAGGCTCAAATTTTACCTTCTCAGAATTTTCAATCTAAACCTTAGCAGAGTGAGTTCTCAAAATCAAACCATTTTCTTTCTCACCTTGAGAGTCCTTTATTTAATAATATTCCTTGACCTCAAGGTGCCCCTGTAATATAGATTCTCATTTTGGACATTTGGGTACCCAAGCCATCTTGGGTCCCGAGGGGTTAGTTCTAGCATAAACAAATGTATTCTTTTTATTTTTCCTCTCATACCATTCATCGTCAGCCCTTATCATGGTGCAATCATCCATTGAATGACCATTCTGGCCACAATAAAAATAATGAGAAGATTTTCTTTTCATGAACCATTTTTGATCATTTTTCGTTAGGGAACAATCATCCATGATGTGTCCAAGTTCACTACAATAATGACATGAGAAATTCTTGTTGACAAATCATTCATCATCATTTTTCTTTATAAAGTAATTTTCAAAGACATGACCATGTAATCCACAATAATAGCAAAGCATTGAAGTTTTTCTTCATAGGTTTTTCATGATGTTTCGAATCATCAACAAATTCTATTCTCGACTTCAATGCCTCATCATCATCGAATTTCATCAAAGAACAATCATACATGTCATGACCAAATTTTTCGCAGTAATAACATGAAACATTCCTTCTTTTACTTGTTGCATGGTTATGTTTGACAACAGGGGGTTTTGCATGCACACAAGAGCAATCAACAACATTTTTCTATTTTTCATTTTCTTTTACAGATGTGGACATGAGTTCATTCAACCTTTTTATTTGATTTTCTAAAGACAAGATATGCAAATCAGAGCTAACCAGTTCTTCCTCACAAGATGTAATTTTCTCATTTAACAAAGAGTTAACAAGCTTGTGACTTTCGATTTCTTGTTCAAGAATATGCAAATGGTAATCATCAATGATCACACATTTTCCTTTCTCAACCTTTTCAAGACTTTTCGATTTACCTTCAAGTAATGAAATTTGAATTAACAAAGCAATATTTTCATTTTGGAGTTTGTCAAATGATTTTTTGTTCATGGAAGTGTGTTCAAGTTCTTTCATTTGCAAACTCCCATTTTCATCAACCATTTTATTCATGGTTTTATTGCATTCAAATTTATCATTCACGTTCTTAAAGCTTTCTATTTCATATCTTAGCTCCCTTAACCATTCAGATTTGTCAACAGACATGCATTTTTTCTTTTCAAGGACAAGAAATTTTTCAGACATTGCTTTGTTTAGATGCTTCAACGCTTCATTCTCCTTAGCAAGTTCATCCTTGATAGTCAATTCATTGCACACATCATGATCAATAGAATTCAATTCAATTTTGTTTCTTAGCACACATTCAATTTTCTCCAATTGAGTAATCTCATTCTTTAGAGCACAATTTTCATTCTTCAAACAAACAAGTGTTTCTCTATGAACATCAATATCATGCATGTGAGATTCAACTGATTTTTTAAGTTCAGTGCATTTTTCACATGAAGAATTATCAACACAAGTGTTCTCCATTTTCTTTTTCAATTTCTTGTTTTCAGATTTTAATGATTTGTATCTATCAAACAGTTCATCATAAGCATTCACTAATTCATCATAGCTCAATTCATCATCATCATCAGAATCAGAATTTACCTTGGAGTTTTCCTCGCTTTGACATTCATTTTCCTTGTTTGCCACAAGGCAGTCACTGTCGTTGCAACTTTCTTTTTGGACTTCGCTTAGCCCGTCCAAGATCTCTTTGGCTGACCTACAAGATGAAATGAAAGGATATGAATTAGTATTCACTGCAGCCTTAAGAACATTTAAGACAAACAGATTATCAGAGTCCTTTTTCTTGTGCTCATTAGTCCACTTTGACTTATCTTTTGGTAGAGCATGAGGACCATTAGTCATTAAGTTCAAAAGTCTCGGATTAGTACTAGAAATCCAAACACACAATTTTCAAAGCCATGATGTGAAATCAAAACCATCAATGATAGGAAGCACATTTACTCTAGCCATCATGAAATGATCTTTTCTCCTAGACCGTGAGGTTCGATAATAAAAAATTAGAGACTGCGCGCTGATACCAATTGTTGGCCCAGAAAGATGGCGGACAAGAAGGGGGGTTGAATTGTCCCCTTGTCGAGATGGCGGATTTTAAAAACTTTCTTAACTAATTACAACGGAAGTGAAACTAACAACGTTGATTAACTAAAACTCAAGTGAGATTACAATGTTCTCTTAAACTTTCCGATCTCACACGGATAGTTAATACAACTAATCAAAGAAATTAAGCTCAACACAAATAATAGAGGTAGCGGTGTGTGACAGTGTAGTGAATTAAAAACCTGTATAATGGACCTGTGAACGGAGATAGAGGAAATGACAATCACACAGGTAATCACACAAGACACAAGCATTTTTTGGTGGTTCGGGACCACGACGGGCTCCCTATGTCCACCCCTCACCCAACTGGGTGAGGCTTCACTCCACGCTACGAAACGTAGCAACACGGGGACGAACCCCAACCACACACGCTGCTTCCGTAGCAATACACACATGGGGACAAGCCCCAACACGCTGCCACTGCAGCACACACACACACACGACGTCGGGAAACACGCCCCGAACAGTAAACCACATGGAGTCACAGCTCCGTCCACACACACACACAGTAATATATCGAGTTTAACAAACTGAAGGATGAACAATAAACGCTTACACAAGATTTAGATCAAGAAAACCAACACAAGTAAGTGGGTGAAAGATATAGAACTTTTCCCTTTCATTTTCCAATAGGTGTATGAAAATCTCCCTTGAAGTCCAGGTCGGAGGAAGTCAAATCCACAGGGTGTCGGAACAGTCGTTTGTCTTCCTTGAGGGTTCAAGGTGTACTCCTTCAAATTCCACGCTCCAAACACTCCTCCAATCATCAAGAACAGATGCGTCCTTCAAGGCCCTTTCCTCTCCTCCTTCCTCTTCTTCACCTTGAAGAATAGATAAAAATAATAAGCTCAAACTTTAAGCTAATCTCAAACAAGAATATAGAAATGAATGATTTAGATATCCCCTTAATCTTCATACAACTCGGAGATAAAATAGAAGAGTGCTTTAGAATGATAAAACCGTGAGAGAAGAACTCAGCCCCTTTAATAGATATGCCCAAGCCAGCAACCGGTGAAGAGAGTAGCGATGGCTTCATCCAGCTTCTAGCTCGGGATCATGAGACGCGGTCGTTGGCGGCGGCGTCTTCCTTCTCCAGCCGATGCAAGCACCTTCTTCACGTTCTACCACTCTCTCTGCTTCTTCTTTCCTGCAAACAGATGGAACGTGTTAGCACAAGGAGAACCTCACCTCCAATGGAGATCGTGGCCTACATATAGGGCAGTAAATATGTAACACCCGGTAATTTTGAAGGCTAAAAAGGGAATAAATATATAAATATATATTTAGATTTCAAAAAGCCAAATAACATATACATGATGATATCTACATATCTCTATAAATAGTTAATAAAGGTCCTTAGAATTTACAAAAGACTAGTTAATATTAACTTTTGGAATGGAAGTAAAAATTTATCTAGGATCGAACCTGCCTCTGATACCTAGGACAAGGACAAATAAAAGTTAAAGAAATTATGAGGAATAAAATCCCTGTATACATACAAATTATTAATAGGTATATGAGGGTTAGTAAATCCACCCACACACATTGTAAAGGCCCTTAAGTCTCAACCCACTCATCCATATATATGTGTATATATATATAATGCAAAATAAAAAAATATAATACAACGTAAATAATTAAGGCCAAGCTATACACAACCCTCTGACAGCCTAAGAAGTCTCACAAGAAGAACTCATGGACCCTACCATTATATTATAATAAATTTAATAATAACATGTTATTTTAAGTAGCCATTTAATGCACAACATAATTTTAATTGAATTGAGAATCATTAAATCTTGAAGAAAAGGTCAATTTCTATTTTTTACTAATTTAGAAAATTTAATATTCCACATTTATTACATTATAAAGGGAGGATATATATAAATTTACGTGTAGACATGGGAGGAATGTATAGACTTGGGAGGAATGTATAGACATGGGGGAATGTATAGACTTGGGAATGTATGAATGTCTCATGCAATGGGGAATGCACAGACGTTGGACGTATAGACTTACGATGTGTAGACTTAGGAGGAACGGATGCGTAGACTTTGCATTGTGTAGACTTGGAGGATGTATGGACTTGGAGAATGTATGGACTTGAAGAGTGTATGGACTTGGGGAGTGAGATGCTCTGGAATGTACAGACTTAGGAATGTGCAGACTTAGATGCTTCGGCTTGTGGAATGTATAGACTTGGATTAGATGGATGTAAAGACTTTGATGAAGAATGCGATGTATAGACCTAGGAGGATGGATGTACAGACTCTATGCAATGTATAAACTTATGAAATGCAAAGACTTTGGAATGTGCAGATTAGAACGTATGGAGTTAGAATGTATGGACTTAGAGCTTGGACTTGTGAGTGTATAGACTTAGGGAATGTGTGGATTTTGACGGGTGTACAGACTTGGGATGAAGGAATGTACAGACTTAGGATAAAAGAATGTGTGGACTTGTGAGTGTATAGACTTAGGGAATGTGTGGACTTTGACGGGTGTACAGACTTGGGATGAAGGAATGTACAGACTTAGGATAAAGGAATGTGTGGACTTGTGAGTGTGTAGACTTATGGACTTATGAATGTATAGACTTGGAGATGAATGTATAGACTTGGGGAAGGAGTGTGTAGACTTGGAGAAATGTATAGACTTATGCATTGTAGGGACTTATGAATGTATAGACTTGGAGAATGAATGTATAGACTTGGAGATGAATGTATAGACTTGGAGAAGGAATGTATAGACGTTGGAGAATGTATGGACTTGTGGAATGCTAACTGAAAATGCTAAAACTCATTTGACGCCAACGTCAATGGGCGTCAATTGCATAGAAAATGACCTTGAACAAGTCGTCATTTCAAATAAAATGAATAGTGCTGATTTTTCGACTAAAGAATTTTGGAAAAACTAATTACATGAAAAAATAGAGAAAAATGGAAAACTCATACCCCTAAAATTATCCATCTAGATCACATCTAGAAAAAAAGATAAAAATTCAGAAAGATCGTTACACCTTAAATTAACAAAATAGGAAAGGTGAATGATGCCTTTGTTCAAGTCGTCAATTAAGGAATTGACGACTGTGTGTACAAGCGTCGTTTATGAAAATAACGCCCCAACCTGAGGCGTCATTTCCAAAAGGGACAGTCGGTGTTATCTGAGTAAGTATGTTTAGGGAAAGGATTAATATGAGGAAATCTCCATTCCAATAAGGATTCTTCCGGGAGTAATATCACTCCCAATCGAACTCTAACCACGGGAGAACCTTCTCCCTATAAATAGGATTCCTCCGGAGACCTTCAGAGGCTACTACCTCTGAGAGTTCTTCGTCCACCTACTTTTTCCCTCTACCCCTGTTTATTAAGATTGAGGACCTTGCTGTTGTAGCTGTGGAGGAGTTCCACTTTTCCTACGCACTGGTTTTTCGATTTAATCATTGCCAAAGGAGCAAGTCTTCTTCAAACGATCGTGGGCTACTGTTGCCTGCTTCTTAGTCTTCCTGTCCAACGAAGCTGTTGATTGCTGTTGCTTCTTCCACAGTACGAGAAGAACCTGAGGAGTTCTTGAAATTCTTCTTCTTTCTGCTGCCGCAGGTTCTTCCTGTAAAGGGGAGGAAAATCTTCTTCCTCTTCTTTGATTGCACGAAGAACGAGAGGGAGGGGAAAACTATTCCTTCCTCTGCTTCTCTATTTTCAAAGAAGCTACTGTGTGCCGCTCTCACCTTTCTGCAGGTTCATAGAAGGGTTGCTGTTATTTGCATTATCGAGAGTTGCTATCTACGAAGGAAGGGCTCTGCTACTTCCTATATCTTTATTTCTAAAGGATATCTCTGTGCAACAGAGATTATTATTCTCTTCCGTTCTTCACCAAATCAACTTCCAAGGTAGGTTTTCTCAATAACTGAAGCCCAAAGATAATAGTAGTTAAATTGCATGTTTAGGACGCATGTTTTGTTACCATCGATTGCTTAAGTTTAATTTACTGCTTAATTATCTTAATAATCTCAGTACGTTAAAAAGTTTAAAACCAAGTAATCACACACCAAAAATTTTGGATAAATATACTTCTAAAATCATCATGGTTATTCTGAAATTTCCATGTCTTATATGGTGTATTTACTATAAGTTTAAACAAGTTAAACCATTTAATATATATAATCATGTTACTCGGCGAATTCCAAAGATTACTGTTTCATGCTAGTTATAGGTTTTTCCTTCGACGATTTGATTCTCATCACCGGAGCGTCCTTTGGCTATGAAATTTTATGAGTGTGTTGTTGGGGGGGAGACCGAGGTAGTGAAAGTGGTTGCACCATTTTTCGTGCCCCCTATCTCAAGATCCCCCATCTCTCAACGGAAAATTATTTTGAACGTCTGGTTAGGTATAGTTTTTCGAGCCCATCATTTCGGTATATTATAAGTTCGATTCCGACATAGTTACATCGAGAAACGAGAGGTTTGAAAATAGACAATTTTTGAAATGACGACCAACTAAAGGTCGTCAAATTCATTTTGGACGCCACTGTACAATGGCGTCAGATTAACTAATATATATATATATATAAATATATATAAATATATATATATATATATATACATATATCATGTATATATATCTTGGAAAATCCATATTTATTAAAATATGTAACAAAAAATTATAAAAAATATATATTTAGAATCCTTGTATTTTTCTCCTAATTATCATATATTCTATTTCCTTAAATTATTTTAAATAAATAAATGTGTCTTTGAATGTATGTTTTTGAAATTATTCAATTAAATATATATAAATGTGAATTCTTGTTAAATAAATTAAGTTAAAAATCATAAAATTAACGTCCCTCCAAGAGGACGCTAATTATAAATGATGCCACCCCTGGGCGTCAAATAATATAAGTTTATTTAATTATAGTTAATTATAGAATTGGATGGACATGAATTCTATAATTAACGCATTCATGTTCTCACCGTTTTCTCCTGATTTTGACCCATACTGCGGGTCTTCTGGCACTCTCATCTCATGTCCGTAGATGGAGTCATTGTTTCATGATTGGTTCACGTATACACCTCAACTCTCGGCAACATACGAGCTCTTCGTTGGACATTCCGTTCCTTCGGACTAGCAAGTTAGTCATCGGGACCTCCGTAAGTCTCCTCGTAGCCTTGGATTCCCTCAAGGCCGACTGAGCTGGTTGTATCTTAAACACCTTGTACCCATTTTAATGCCACGTCACTCTGGAGAAACGTGGTAACCCGGCCCTTTCATGGTGCTATTCTTGGCCCATGGGAGAAATTCTCTTAGCCGGTGGAATGAGTGATCATTCCACTAGGTGATACATTGAATTGGGTAACTTATTGCTAAGTACCAATTATTCAACTTGCATCATGTCCATTGAACTGGTGACTATCTTGCTAGTCATCTATTCAAGTTATTCATGGCAACCTATCTAGGTGCCAATTCCACCCAGTTTTTTGACATGTCATAGTTACTATGCTTTCACGTGGATTTTATCACAAGTCTGTCCCTACTCAAGGGCTTTGTCCTTGAATTCCGTGAATTCTACGTTATGGTTCTATTTAAAGCTTGATCTTGAAACTCTTTATTGGCTATAAACTATCGTGGATGTCTAGATCTATCTTGAAATGCTGTGCATATAGGGCCCGATCTGGTCCTAGGAGGAGCACTCGAAAGTACTAGTGCCCATGGGAGTTATATTGATCACGATGTCTGGCATTACACCGAAGTACTTGTCTCTCTTGATCTTTGGCATTCCACACACTCTCTCTTTCTCTCGTGACTTGCGTGCGTGACTCGACTTGCGTGACTTTACTAGTGTGGCCCGAAATGGGCAAAGTACTTGCGTGAAATAGCTAATATTCTATAAATCTCTCTTGGATATCTCTTACTTGAAAGTTTTTGCGCGATGTTGTTAATCTCTTGCTAGTTTTGTTTCACTTGCTCGGTTAATTCTACATGCATAGCCTTACTGCATTTACATGTGAAAGATGTAATTACTTAAACCAATTACTTGTTCTTGAGATATAATTCCTACTGAGCTTTCGCTCACTCAGTTTATTCCAACATTTTTCAGGTAATCAGGTGGCTAGCGAGACCGTGACTCACATGGGAGGGACAAGTGTGCAAGCGAGCTTCGGAAACTAGTGAACCCGTGTCTTTTATCTTTCTTGAGTCTAGATAGTATTTCTTATTAATTGTCTAGCCAAGTTAGCTTAGCGTCTCTTATCTTGGCTAAGTCTGTTAGCGCGTCATCTCCTCTTCTTTTATTGTGACGTAGTTGAGTCTTCTAGTTTTGAAATTTTAAATTGTAAGAGACTTATATTTGGAATAAGATTTTTTTCCATTGCTCAAAATTATTTTAGTCTTATGCCATTGCTCTTGATCATTCACGACTGTTTAACTGCCACATTTCGAGCAAACGACACGTTCCGCTGCTATCGGTTCGGGGCGTGACAGAGGTGGTATCAGAGCTTCGGCTTTCACATCCTCAAGTTATTAGGTTCTAGTGATAGGTCAGGTATCCCTGTCAGTCATATCAGAGCGTTCTAGTGATAGGTCAAGTATCCTTGTCAGTCATATCAGAGCTTCGGCTGTCACATCCTCAAGTTATTAAGTTCTAGTGATAGGTCAGGTATCCCTGTCAGTCATATCAGAGCTTCGGCTTTCATATCCTCTAGTTATTAGGTTCTAGTGATAGGTCAAGTATCCATGTCAGTCATATCAGAGCTTCGACTTTCTAATTCCTAGGTCATTAAGTCCAAGAGATAGGTTGAGTATCCTTGTCGGTCATCCTATAGGAGTTTCGTGAGAGATGGGTAGAACTTGGGGTTAAAGTTATAAAAGAAAGTTAAAATATTTGCATTAATTCTTGAGTCAATAAATTATCTCCCCACTCATCTTTGCAGGAACTTAGATAAAACAGAAGCGTCTAAGCCAAGCTTTGTTCCTGAGATGGTACTAGTAGATGTCCAAGCTTATGCGGACCTTGTTAGGAGAATCCAGGAGCTAGAGAAGGCAGTGGAAGTAAAAGAAAGAGTTGAAGGGAAAGATCAAGCCCATGAGTCGGGAAAGTTTATCACTACCAAGAAAAGGATAAACGAGGGTGATATTTCACAAAGGTGTAAGAAATGCCAGAAATATAAGAAGTGTAATAAGAAGGGAACTTCGACAGATCACTCGCAAGGTAAGTGTAAATATTGTGGAAGATATGGTCACCAATCGGAAAAGTGTTGGTGGAGTTCGGGAGCATGTCTGCGTTGCGGGAGCTTAGATCCTAAGATGGCGGAATGCCCTATTTTGACCAAGAAGCCTCCAAGAGGAGTTCAAGATTTAACCAAACTTGCCAAAGGGAAAGTTACGAAAGGTACCCCTCACCCTTAAGCCTAAATTAATTCTTCCTAAAATTAGTTATGTTCCACTCAATGTATCTAGACTTTTTCTACGCATTATAGCTAGTTCTCCATCGTGAGTAAGGGATAATGTGAATTTGGGGACCAAATTCTTTTAAGTGGGGGAGGGTGTAACACCCGGTAATTTTGAAGGCTAACAAGGGAATAAATATATAAATATATATTTAGATTTTGAAAAGCCAAATAACATATACAAGATGATATCTACATATCTCTATAAATAGTTAATAAAGGTTCCTAGAATTTACAAAAGACTAGTTACTATTAACTTTTGGAATGGAAGTAAAAATTTATCTAGGATCGAACCTGCCTCTGATACCTAGGACAATGACAAATAAAAGTTAAAGAAATTATGAGGAATAAAATCCCTGTATACATACAAATTATTAATAGGTATATGAGGGTTAGTAAATCCACCCACACACATTATAAAGGCCCTTAAGTCTCAACCCACTCATCCATATATATGTATATATATATATATAATGCAAAATAAATAAATATAATACAACGTAAATAATTAAGGTCAGGCTATACACAACCCTTTGACAGCCTAAGAAGTCTCACAAGAAGAACTCATGGACCCTACCATTATATTATAATAAATTTAATAATAACATGTTATTTTAAGTAGCCATTTAATGCACAACATAATTTTAATTGAATTGAGAATCATTAAATCTTGAAGAAAATGTCAATTTACATTTTTTACTAATTTAGCAAATTTAATATTCCACATTTATTACATTATAAAGGGAGGATATATATAAATTTACGTGTAGACATGGGAGGAATGTATAGACTTGGGAGGAATGTATAGATATGGGGGAATGTATAGACTTGGGAATGTATGAATGTCTCATGCAATGGGGAATGCACATACGTTGGACATATAGACTTACGATGTGTAGACTTAGGAGAACGGATGGGTAGACTTTGCAATGTGTAGACTTTGCATTGTGTAGACTTGGAGAATGTATGGACTTGGAGAATGTATGGACTTGGGGAGTGAGATGCTCTGGAATGTACAGACTTAGGAATGTGCAGACTTAGATGCTTAGGCTTGTGGAATGTATAGACTTGGATTAGATGGATGTAAAGACTTTGATGAAGAATGCGATGTATAGACCTAGGAGGATGGATGTACAGACTCTATGCAATGTATAAACTTATGAAATGCAAAGACTTTGGAATGTGAAGACTTAGAACGTATGGACTTAGAATGTATGGACTTAGAGCTTGGACTTGTGAGTGTATAGACTTAGGGAATGTGTGGACTTTGACGGGTGTACATACTTGGGATGAAGGAATGTACAGACTTAGGATAAAGGAATGTGTGGACTTGTGAGTGTGTAGACTTATGGACTTATGAATGTATAGACTTGGAGATGGATGTATAGACTTGGGGAAGGAGTATGTAGACTTGAAGAAATGTATAGACTTATGCATTGTAGGGACTTATGAATGTATAGACTTGGAGAATGAATGTATAGACTTGGAGAAGGAATGTATAGACGTTGGAGAATGTATGGACTTGTGAAATGCTAACTAAAAATGCTAAAACTCAATTGACGCCAACGTCAATGGGCGTCAATTGCATAGAAAATGACCTTGAACAAGTCGTCATTTCAAATAAAATGAATAGTGTCAATTTTTCCAGTACAGAATTTTGGAAAAACTAATTATATGGAAAAATAGAGAAAAATGGAAAACTCATACCCCTAAAATTTCCCATCTAGATCACATCTAGAAAAAAAGATAAAAATACAGAAAGATCGTTACACCTTAAATTAACAAAATAGGAAAGGTGAATGACACATTTGTTCAAGATGTCAATTAAGGAATTGACGACTGTGTGTACAAGCGTCGTTTATGAAAATAACGCCCCAACCTGAGGCGTCATTTCAAAAGAGACAGTCGGTGTTATCTGAGTAAGTATGTTTAGGGAAAGGATTAATATGAGGAAATCTCCATTCCAATAAGGATTCTTCCGAGAGTAATATCACTCCCAATCGAACTCTAACCACGGGAGAACCTTCTCCCTATAAATAGGATTCCTCCGGAGACCTTCAGAGGTTACTACCTCTGAGAGTTCTTCGTCCACTTGCTTTTTCCCTCTACCCATGTTTATTAAGATTGAGGACCTTGCTGCTGTAGCTGTGGAGGAGTTCCACTTTTCCTACGCACTGGTTTTTCGATTTAATCATTGCCAAAGGAGCAAGTCTTCTTCAAACGATCGTGGGCTACTGTTGCCTGCTTCTTAGTCTTCCTGTCCAACGAAGCTGTTGATTTCTGCTGCTTCTTGATGCGGGACGGACACGGGGACCGACTCTACGTGGTATGAACCTCGGACTCTAGATGCGGACACGACCAGCAGCACATGACGGGAGAGACACTAGGCCCGACACGGAGAGCTCCTATGGGCTATACGTCGCTAATAGAAATGTAAGCTCACTCGTCGTCCCAAGCGAGGGAAACACAGATCGTGCGCGGTTGAAGAACCGACAGAGTTCACGGGTAGTCGACTCACTTCCGGACTCGGATCGAGTCACGGGACGGGTCACTCTCACTCTCACAGCGGTGACATGGACTCACAGGCTAGTACCTATCACTCTCGGCAGCGGCAAAAGACCATATACTAAACTAGCAAGCGAATGCCGAGAAGTTGAGACCTTTACCTCCACACACCCGGCGTGGCGAAGATAACCCCGGCCAATTCACGGACTCCCGATTAACAATATTACAACAGTACAATAATTTGACCCACTCCACGCAGGTAGGTAAAAGGTCACATGTGGGGCCCGGGAATCACGTAAATCGGGTTGACGGGCAGCATCTTGATGTCGTCCGGCGGTGCCGAACTCTGCGTTTTCATGCTTTCCGAACGGAGGATTCTACGGGTCCGTGGGGCCCACAGACGGCGCTGTCCTCCGGATCTGCGGGGGTGGGACCCGCTGTGATGGGGACCCCTGGTGGCGCGCCTCCACGGACGGCGGTCGGCCGGAAACACCGATCGGGGGTCGATCGGCCCCGATTACCAATTCGTGAACTAGCTGCCCACGGATTTCTGGTTCTGTCCTCCGACGCGCACTCCGGCGAGAATGGCCGCTGCGATCAATCCCGACGTCGGATCGGGGTGCATGAGCTATCGCTGGAAAGCTCTCTTGAAATCCTTCGATATAAGCCCACAGAGATCTGCTGGATCTGGTCGGATCTGGACTTTACTGAATTTACAAGCTCCTGTTGCACAGTACCCAAAATCTCAGATCTGCAGGTGAGTTGTCTCAGAAATGCCGTAGACCGTAAGGTAGGTGGCCGATTCAGCTCCTAAGCTCTTCACTAAAGTTGTAGGATTTCGAACAAGGAAAACGGGGATATTTTTTGTGGACTGGTTGGAGGTGGCTGTGATTTGTTATGATATGTTTACTGGAAGGTGGTCGGATCTGGGAACAGGTGGACAACACTGTAGCTAGCTCTGAGAATGAATTTTGAAAAATATGTGGAGGGCTGATCAAAAATCAAGAAAAATCGTGGGTGGAGGGGTTGATGGATGGCACTCCCAGTAAAAGTGGGAGCTCCAGAAAAAATCAACAGATGGGTCGGAGATGTGAAACTCAGGAAATGTGGAAATCAGAACAAGAAGCAGACAGATCTGGTAACTAAAGTTGGGAGAAAATAAAAAATTATCAAACGGGATCTTTATGACCAACCAAATTTTTTGGGATGTGCGTGACACCTCTGGAACATCCCCTCAAAATCCCAGATCGAAAGGAGCTCGTGGATGACTGTAGAATTTCGTGGAAGAAGCAGTGGTCGGCTGAAGATAGAACTCCGGCGTTCCCGATGGCGGTGCGATGGCGGCTCGTGGCGGCGGCGATGATGACCGGAACCGATAGGGAGGAGTCACACCTCCAGAAGGTAGCCTTCTCAGCTGCAAGGGGGAGGGGGAGAGGGAGAGAGGGAGAGGGGGGGTGCCCAAGGGCTGCTCCAAGGATTTTCCAAGTTCAAATGGCATTAATTCATCAAAAATAAAAATTACAAGCATATATAGGTTACATGTCTAATCAATCCTCAACCGTTGGATCTAGGGATGGGAGATGGAGGGATGGGATTGCATGTGACCATCCACAAAAATTAAAATTAAAAATACAAGGGCGGGGGGGGGGGGGTGCAGCCCATTGATTAGGGAGGCAAGGGGGGGACATGGTAGGTGGGGGTGGGTTGGAATTGTTGGCATTTTCATTCCAATGTCCCCCACTTGGCCCACCCTACTAGAAGCCACCATTTGAATGGTTGACTGACCCCACATGGGGCCCTAGGGATGAGGTGGATCAATGGGAGGGGGCCTGGGGTCCCGTGGGGCCCAGGGGTCCCATTTTTACAAATAAGCCCCTCTTACAATCAAAATTACATACCGAATAAAATGAAGTAAACACACATTAAACACAAATAAAGTCTAACTAAATATGATAAATGCCGGGACTCAAGAGGGAGTCTCCAGGCTGTCTTCGAGCCAGATGGATGCTGAGGTGGCTCGAGTCGTGCTCCATGTGCGGTACCGGTGGCTCGGCGTGTCGCGCCGCTCAACTGCTCGGGTGTCCACACCAATTCTCCCCGGGTGGGAGAAACTTGACCCTGTCGAGTAAGGGTCTACATCGCTCTTGTATCGCTCCAGAAGGTCCAGATCAATCCGCTGCAACTCTCCATGTGTGATCCACGTGTCCTCGGTAGTGGGCCGTCCTCTCCATCGCACTAGGTAGCGCAGGTAGGATCCACTCCTAGTAACTGTCACCTGCTCATCCAGTATATGATCTATATGCTCACGCTGCCGTAACAAGGGGGCTGGATGTGGACACTCAGGTGAGGGATCACTCTCAAGGGGAGGAGATGGCTCGAAAGGCTCACTAGGGATCAACGCTGGGTCCCTGTATGCAACTAGATCCGATACATTGAAAGTAGAGCTTATACCGTATTCCTCGGGCAAGTCCACAACGTACGCATTGGATCCAACGCGTTTCAACACTCTGAATGGACCGGCTCCGCGAGCTTGCAACTTCTTAACGGTTCCGGAGGGAAACCGCTCAGGTCTTACCCTGATCATGACATATTCACCCTCTTGGAACTCTCGGTGGTGTCAGTGGGCATCGGCTAACTCTTTGTACCGTGCATTGCTGGCCTCAATGTGACGATAGATGTCGTCATGCAAACTCCTAACATGCCTAGCAAACGACTCGGCCGACTCCGACACTCTGTCATGGATAGGCATGGGGACAAGGTCAACGGGTTTCCTAGGCCTACGACCTGTGACAATCTCAAATGGACTCATTCCGGTAGACCTATTCATCGAATCATTATATGCAAACTCATCCATGGGTAGAATGAGATCCCAATCCCCAATGCGATCCCTAACAAGACACCTCAAAAGATCTCCCAGACTCCTATTGACTACCTCGGTCTGACCATCTGTTTGGGGATGATATGCAGTGGAAAACTTGAGGTGCGTACCCATCATATGCCATAGTGTCTTCCAAAAATAGGAAGTGAATCTAACATCACGGTCAGACACTATAGTGTGAGGCAACCCGAACTTGCACACCACATGAGTAAGGAATAGGCGGTCTACCCTAGAAGCATCCGAAGTCTTCGAGCAAGGGATAAAGAGGGCCATCTTCGAGAAATGGTCAACCACCACATAGACCGAATCATGCTTCCTGGAGGTACACGGCAATCCCAAAACAAAGTCCATGCTAACATCCTGCCACGGGGCATCAGGCACGGGAAGAGGGGTATAAAGGCCCGAGCTTTGCTTCTTCATCTTGGCCATAGCACATGTACGGCACTGAGCCACGATGTTAGCGACATCGCACTTCAAGCTCGGCCAATAAAATCTATGCTCAACCGCCTCGATAGTCTTGTTCCGACCAAAGTGGCCGACTAGACCTCCCACATGTAGCTCCCACACTAAAAAATCTCGAACCAAAGTTCGGGGAACACATAGCATGCTACCTCGAAAGAGGTAACCGTCCTGAAGCACATAATCATCAAGGTCTCTCGAGGGTCCGGCCTGGAGAGTGGTAAAAATCTGACCGAAGTCAGGACAATCAACATAGGCCACCTTCATCTTCTCTAACCCTATGATCTCGGCACTCATGGTGGTAAGCAAACATGCTCGCCGACTCAAGGCATCAGCCACCTTGTTCTCCACTCTAGCCTTATGTTTAAGCACAAAGGTGAACTGCTGGAGATACTCAACCCAACGACTGTGACGCGAGTTAAGCTTCTTTTGGGAATGGAGGTACCTCAATGCCTCGTGATCAGAGTATAGGATAAACTCCTGATGTAAAAGATAGTGCCTCCAATGCCTAAGAGCCTGAACAACTGCGTAAAATTCCTTATCATATGTGGAGTATCGTAGTTTCGCGTCATTCAGCTTCTCGCTGAAATATGCGATCGGGTGGGACTCCTGACTCAAAACTCCTCCAATTCCCACGCCCGACGCATCACAAGAGACCTCAAACACCTTCGAGAAATCAGGCAATTAAAGGATAGGTTTCTGGGTCATGCGCTCCTTGATGTCCTTGAAGGCGGCAAATGCGGCCTTCGTCCATAAAAATGTGCCCTTTCGGATACAATCCATGATCGGGGCGGTGACGGAGCTAAATCCGCGGATGAAGCGATGATAGAACGTCGCAAGGCCATGAAAGCTGCGGACATCATGAACCGTACGGGGTTCCGGCCACTCAACAATGGCCCGGACCTTCTCCAGATCGGTGGAGACCCCAGTACGATACACAATGAAACCCAAGAAGGTATGCTGAGATGTCATGAAGGCGCACTTCTGTGGGTTTGCAAAGAACTGCTCTCGCCGAAGAAGTAGACAGACCTGCCGAAGGTGGTCTAAGTGGTGCCCCGTGGTGTGACTATAGATAAGGATATCGTCAAAATACACCACTACAAAGACTCAATGAAAGGTCGAAGGACATGAGTCATGAGCCGCATGAAAGTGCTAGGGGCATTGGTCAACCCAAAAGACATGACCAACCACTCATATAGACCATCCTTGGTCTTAAAGGCGGTCTTCTACTCATCACCTGGCCTAATCCTCACCTGATGGTAGCCACTTTTAAGATCAATCTTTGAAAAGATAGTGGCACCTGCCATCATGTCTAGCATGTCATCCAGGCGGGGAATAGGGAACCTGTACTTCATGGTGATTTTGTTGATGGCACGACTATCAATGCACATTCTCCACGTGCCATCCTTCTTCGGGGCGAGTAATGTGGGTATAGCACATGGACTCATGCTGTCCCGAACATACCCTCTCTGCACTAACTCATCGACCTGCCGTTTAAGCTCGGCATGCTCCGTGGGACTCATGCGATAATGAGGAAGGTTGGGCAAGGAAGAGCCCGGAACAAGGTCGATGGCATGCTGAATATCCCGCATAGGTGGGAGTCCCTCGGGAAGCTCATCGGGAAAGACATCATCATACTCCTGCAGAATGGGAACAACCTCGGGTGGAAGCTCACCCTGGAAGTCCCGCTCCACCTCTCGGACCGTAATGGCGAACACCGGACAGCCCTGACTAAGCTCCTGCTCCATTTCCCGGGAGCTAATCATCATCAATCTCCTCGTCGAGGGCTCTCCTGGGCCAGAGGTAACGGTCATAGCCCGAGCTGGGGATGGGGTACTAGGCCCGGGGATGGAAAGCTCCGGGGTACTTGGGCCAGTAGGACCCCTGACTGATGGGCTCCTGGGCCGAACAGGGTGGAGGGTGACCCGCTGGCTGGCGTGGTCGAAGGTACAAGTGTTCGACCGGCCATGGAGGGTGGCATCCCGGTCGAATAACCACGGCCTACCAAGAATGATACTGCCCACTTCCATGGGGAAAACATCACACCAGATCTCGTCACGATAGGAGTGGAGCTGCAGCGGGACCAAGCACCGCAGCCTGACCGAAATGGAAGTGGTATCTACCCATGATACCTGATAGGGGCAAGGATGGTCTATGGGTGTGAGACCAAGACGAGTGACAGCGCTCGTGGAGATTGCATTGATACAACTCCCACTATCGATGACCACCTTGCAAATTTGCTTTCCCAGTCTACAGAATACATGAAGGATAGTAGTCCGACGCCAGTCATCGCTGACCTGCGGCTGGGTGAGGATACATCTGACGACCCCCACGTGGGTATCGTCTGAATGCTGGGCATCCTGGGCCTCACCTCCCATCTCATAGTACTCATCAGCTAACTCCTGATCTGCCTCATAGCTGACTAACTCGAGGCCCGTAGGGGTGGTATCCTCGGCCTGTGTGTCCCCGATGATAAGAGATGGGCGGGTGGGACACTGGTTGGCGAAATGGCCAAACCCATTGCAGCGATAACACTGCTGTCATGATTCACTAGGCTCCCCAATCATGGGTCCTTTCCCCTTATCATCCCGACGGATAGGAGGTGTAGGTAGCAAAGGACGTGCAGGAGGTGCGGGTGCCGGTGGACGGGCTGTGGATGGTGCCGTGAGATGCTGGGGACGAGGAAGGTCCCTCGGGGGTGGAGGACGAGGCCTAGGAGCAAAGGGCTCGGGGCGAGCGGGCTCCTGAGGTGGAGCTATGGGGGCCCTCGGATACGTGCCAGATGAGCCACGGGGCTCGACACTACGAAGGGGAAAAGAGCCCAACCGATGGGGAGACTCGAACTCGGCCTCGAATTGCTCCAGTTCGAGAGCAATCTGATACGCCTGCTCCAAAGTGGTCGCGTTGCGGCGAAAGAGTTCATATTGATAATTGGGCCGCAGACCTCTCCGAAAGCGGGATATCGTCATGGTGCTCTCTTCCGTGACCCCGCATCGCAAGTAATACTCATCGAACTCGGCGGTGTACTCGGTCACGGATCGGTTCCCTTGGGAGATGCTTTGCCATTTGTCTATGAGACGCTGGCGATATGAGGCAGGAAGGTATTTCTCCCTCAATTTGGATTTCATATCATCCCAAGTACCGATTTGGGGTTGACGTCACTGGTTGAGCAGGCTCTCCACATTGGTCCAATAAGTTTGGGCCTGCCCTTGCAGCTTCATCTTTGCGTATCGGACTCTTCGGTGGTCCGTCATCTCAAACCACTCAAATACCGGTCCATGCTGGCCTCCCAATCTAAATACACCCTAAGGTCCAAGGACCCGCTAAAAGTGGGAGGGTCCGCACGCACGCCCCTAAGAATGCGGTCGTCATCCTCGTCATCGCGATTCCGTCGATGATTCTGACGACCGTAACCCCCTTGATCATTGTCAGATGCATAATCATCCACCACGTGCACCTGTTGTCCCCAACATTCTCCGCCTGAGCTCTTGGTACAGTAGGGTGCTGAACCGGCTCTTGCTGACCATTGGTCGGCGCGGGTTGCGCCGCCGCTGGGGCCCTCTCAAGGACGGCTATTCTCCCAACAAGACCCTGGATGGACTAGTTCGAAGCTTCGGCCCGATCCTCGAGGGCTTTCATCCGCCCTTCTAGACGCATCCCTACTCCATCTAGACATGTACTGAGGCCATCCATACGTGTGTCGAGATGATCCATGAGGGCTCGGAACATGTCGTCCGTCGAAGGCTCATCGGAGCTACGGGCTCGGGAATCCGCCATAGGTGGTGGTGGCGAGTATTGGGTACCTCGACGGGTGGGCATGCAACTGACACACGACCCTGAAGACACCGACTAATGCAACACTCACTAGATGATGCACTTAGACCTAACCAATATCCGGTACGAGGCGGAGCTAATCGATCCGAAGATCACTCGCGCAAATCCGCCACCTTCCCGATAGGCATAACCTAACGTTCGGGCAACGTCTTTTGATATACCGGGTTATTGGGATGAAAAATGCAAGTTTTAAAACACTTTTTTTTATTTTGAAAATAATCATCCTAGACTTGACTTAAACCATGATGCATGCAAGACTTATGCAAAGACTACCCTAGACTCGACTCGCTCTGATACCAAACTGATGCGGGACGGACACGGGGACCGACTCTATGTGGTATGAACCTTAGACTCTAGATGCGGACACGACCAGCAACACATTATGGGAGAGACACTAGGCCCGACACGGAGAGCTCCTATGGGCTATACGTCGCTAACAGAAATGCAAGCTCACTGGTCGTCCCAAGCGAGGGAAACGCGGATCGTGCGCGGTTGAAGAACCGGCAGAGTTCACGGGTAGTCGACTCACTTCCAGACTCGGATCGAGTCACGGGACGGGTCACTCTCACACTCACAGTGGTGACATGGACTCACGGGCTAGTACCTATCGCTCTCGGCAGCGGCAAAAGACCATATACTAAACTAGCAAGCGAATGCCGAGAAGTTGAGACCTTTACCTCCACGCACCCGGTGTGGCGAAGACAACCCCGGCCAATTCACGGACTCCTGGTTAACAATATTACAACAGTATAATAATTTGACCCACTCCACGCAGGGAGGTAAAAGGTCACATGTGGGGCCCGAAATCACGCAAATCGGGTTGACGGGCAGCATCTTGATGTCGCCCGGCGGTGCCGAACTCCGCGTTTTCGTGCTTTCCGAACGGCAGATTCTACGGGTCCGTGGGGCCCACGGACGGTGCTGTCCTCCGGATCTGCAGGGGTGGGACCCGCTGTGATGGGGACCCCTGGTGGAGCACCTCCACGGACGACGGTCGGCCGGAAACACCGATCGGGGGTCGATCGGCCCCGATTCCCAATTCGTGAACTAGCTGCCCACGGATTTCTGGTTCTGTCCTCCGACGCGCGCTCCGGCGAGAATGGCCGCTGCGATCAATCCCCACGTCGGATCGGGGCGCATGAGCTATCACTGGAAAGCTCTCTTGAAATCCTTCGATCTAGGCCTAGAGAGATCTGTTTGATCTGGTCGGATCTGGACTTTACTGAATTTACAAGCTCCTGTTGTACAGTACCCGAAACCTCAGATCTGCAGGTGAGTTGTCTGAGAACTGCCATTGACCGTAAGGTAGGTGGCCGATTCAGCTCCTAAGCTCTTCACGAAAGTTGTGGGATTTCGAACAAGAAAATCGGGGATATTTTTTATGGACTGATTGGAGGTGGCTGTGATTTGTTATGATTTGTTTACTGGAAGGTGGTTGGATCTGGGAACAGGTGGACAGCACTGTAGCTAGCTCTGAGAACGAATTTTTAAAAATAGGTGGAGAGATGATACAAAATCAAGAACAATCGTGGGTGGAGTGGTTGATGGACGAAACTCCCAGTAAAATTGGGAGCTCCAGAAAAAATCAAAAAATGGGTCAGAGATGTGAAACTCAGGAAAGGTGGAAATCAGAACAGGAAGCAGACAGATCTGGTAATTAAAGTTGGGCGAAAATGAAAAATTATCAAAGAAAATTCTTATGACCAACCAAATTTTTTGGGACGTGCTTGACACCTCTGGAACAGCCCCTCAAAATCCCAGATCGAAAGGAGCTCGTGGATGACTGCAGAATTTCATGGAAGGGGCAGTGGTCGGCTGAAGATAGAACTCCGGTGATCCCGATGGCGGTGCGGTGGCGGCTCGTGGCGGCGGCGATGATGACCGGAACCGATAGGGATGAGTCACACCTCCAGAAGGTAGCATTCTCAGCTGCAACGGGGAGGGGGAGAGGGAGAGAGGGAGAGGGGGGGTGCCCAAGGGCTGCTCCAAGGATTTTCCAAGTTCAAATGGCATTAATTCATCAAAAATGAAAATTACAAGCATATATAGGTTACATGTCTAATCAATCCTCAACCGTTGGATCTAGGGATGGGAGATGGAGGGATGGGATTGCATGTGACCATCCACAAAAATTAAAATTAAAAATACAAGGGGGGGGGGCAGCCCATTGATTAGGGAGGCAAGGGGGGGACATGGTAGGTGGGGGTGGGTTGGAATTGTTGGCATTTTCATTCCAATGTCCCCCACTTGGCCCACCCTTCTAAAAGCCACCATTTGAATGGTTGACCGACCCCACATGGGGCCCTAGGGATGAGGTGGATCGATGGGAGGGGGCCTGGAGTCCCGTGGGGCCCAGGGGTCCCATTTTTACAAATAAGCCCCTCTTACAATCAAAATTACATACCGAATAAAATGAAGTAAACACACATTAAACACAAATAAAGTCTAACTAAATATGATAAATGCCGGGACTCATGGGGGAGTCTCTAGGCTGTCTCCGAGCCAGATGGATGCTGAGGTGGCTCGAGTCGTGCTCCGTGTGCGGTACTGGTGGCTCGGCGTGTCGCGCCGCTCAACTGCTCGGTGTGAGCGACGTCACGCGGTTCGGGGAAGAGCGGAGAGGACGCGGAGCGCGCGGGCTCCTCTTTTCTTTCTTTTGGTGTTTGTTTGCTGCAACACAGAAATAAGAGAAGAGAGAGAAGGGGCCACCACGGGAGATAGCTCCGGCGGGGCGAGCGGGACAAGTGTGATATAGCAAAATATGGGGTTTAAACGGCCATAGCGGGAAGTGACTCGCCGCGGCCTCGGGGGGACGGGAATGGTGCAAAAATTAAATAACAAGAATTGAAACGGCCATTGGGGAAGTGACTCGCCGTGGCCTCGAGAATATGAGCAGATAATAAGATGACAAAATATAGAGAGAATACAAAGAGCGGGAATTTAAACGGCCATTGGGGAAGTGACTCGCCGCGGCCTCGAGAACACAAACAGATAAGAATATAACATATAAGAACGTGAATTTAAACGGTCATTGGGGAAGTGACTCGCCGCGGCCTCGAGAACACGAATAGATAAGAATGTAACATATAAAAATGGGAATTTAAACGGCCATTGGGGAAGTGACTCGCCGCGGCCTCGAGAATATGAGCAGAATATAACAGAGTATAAAGAGAATATAAGAACGAAAATTTAAACAGCCATTGGGGAAGTGACTCGCCGCGGCCTCGAAAATAAGATGTGATCGCCAGGGGCCGAAAGACCTCAAAATAAGAAAGTGATCGCGCCTACCTCAAGAGCGGGAGATGGCGGGTTGCTTCTTCCTCTCCCTCCGGTCGGCCGACGGAGAGGGCTTTCCTCGGCTACCCTTGAAAAACAACGACAAACAAATGACAAGTGGATTAGAAAGATGGAGGCGTAGTATTCAAATCCTTGCGATAAAAATAACGAAATGATGGCAAGACACACATCTGGTTGGTGTTATCTTTTAAACCCCTCTCGGACTTGAGTAGGAGAAAAATGAGATGATGGATGCAAGAAGTATAAAAGAAGAGGCGCCCTTATGAAGGGGGATAGAGGATGCGAGATGATGAATGCAAAAGAACTACGAAGAAAAAGGGGAAGAAAAGGCTTATTGGATGAGCCGAGGGTGAAATCCGACGGAGCTCCGGCAGCGTGGGGACGACGTGGAAGCGCGGTGGATGAAGATGACCTCCCTCTCACGAGCGTGAGCACCCGAGAAGCCGGCAGAACCTCCACCTACAAAAGAACCCACGGGTTAGAAAATGACTCCGTAGCCTCTGGGCTCCGGCAGCCTATCGGATCACTTCGAAGCTCCCCCAGAACTGAGGGGGTGGGCCTCTATTTATAGAGCTCCGGAGGGTGGAGGCGTCCAGGACCCTGGACACCTCCATCAGGGCCGAAATAATATTTTATTCTATTTATATATATCTTTTTTTAAATACTTTTGTGAAGGCGTCCAGGGTCCCGGACGCCTCAAGCAGGTCCACCGAAAACCGACGACGGCCGCACGCGGTTTGGCACAACGCGTGGTTTTGTGTGCGGGGCCTCGTGATTCAGAAATGGGCGCATCCAACTATCCGGACGTCTCTATAATTTGGATTTTTTCACACACGACAAACCGTCGTTCGGTGGCCGGCGCCCGTGAGGGTTTTGATGGAGGCGTCCAGGGGCCTGGACGCCTCCAAAATTATATTATTTTGTATTTTTCTTTTGTCTTTTATACCAGGGATGGCATTTTGATTTTTTTATTTGTTTTTATGGAGGCGTCCAGGGGCCTGGATGCCTCCATTAATATGTATTTTTTATTTATTTTTTGTCTTTTATGCCAACGGGCATTTTATATTTTTTATATTTGTTTTTATGGAGGCATCCAGGGGCCTGGACGCCTCCATTAATTTATTATTTTTTATTTAGTTTTGGGCCTTGAAAAATAAAAATAAAATAAATTAAAAGATTGGGGGCGTCCAGGGGCCTGGACGCCCCCATAAAGACCCACCCGGGTCCTCGGACAACGTGTTGGCGGCTGTCCGGCAGATACCCTTCTTGGTTCCAGAACCTCTGATGCGTCTGACTGGTGTTGATGCCGTCCGAATGCCGTGACGAGACGATTCTGGATGCCGAAAAGGGCGGAAGAAGACTCAAGAAAAGGAAGCACTCAAGTGATTCAAAACGCGTAAGCCGTCGCGGGGCGTTGTATAGTAATATGAGACTTTCTCAGGAGGCGTCAGGAATGGCATGTCTACAGCTGCCCCGCCTTGGCGTCTGCTTTGCAAGGGAGCGATACGTAGTGGAATGGTATCGAAGTGGAGTGAAATGGAGTGGGAGCAGACTGATAAGTTGATGCCAAGGTGTGATGAGACATGCTTTTGACGTTACTGTTTGGAATCTTTCCTGGAGTTTCAATGAGGCGACTTTGAAGAAGGTCTTTCAAATATTGACGATTGCTTGGACGGAGATCAAATAAGGGAGGGTGAGATGTGCGCTCAGGCACGAAACAAAAGGAGACCAACTTCTCGGTGTGGAAGTACCTGGGTCATAAACCGGAGGTTTCACCTTTGGGGAGCGGTTACCAGCCAATGTGGAAGTGCTGTGGCCAAGGTGGGTCAAAAAAGGTAAAGGAATATCTGAGGGTCTGTCCAAACAAGGGTCTCCTTTGGAAGAGCAGCGTCGGGGCTGTCTCAAGGAAACTCAGTATTTCATTCGGAGTGGAATATCTCATATTTGTGGGAATTGGAGCACAACGGCTTTCACAATCGAATCACTTGAATGATCTTCCGCAATAAATCAAAGTCCTATATGAATGCATGCTGGGTTCAAAGAAAAATTTAAAACAAACTAAAATAGAAAATAGCCAAGGATAATATTGTCAACTTGTGAAGAACGGGTCAGGATACCGACCTGGTGAGCTGATACTAGGCTGGGGCCCGTTTATCCGCGCATCAACTCACTGAATGGAACCGTCGTCCCCATTCTATCACAAATTGACGGCCTATCCGTACAACCCAAATTCTTCCGGGATCATCACCGTTTTTGTTGAAGGGGAACTCAGATCCCAGATTTGTTCGAGCCGCAAGGTCCTTGACATGTTCTAGTAGCGTAAGTATCATATACTACGATGCATGACAAGGTGGGACCAACCAATGAAAGGTGGGACAGGAGATAGGACAAAGACGTCTGTTAGTAAAACCTGCACAGACTAACAAAGGTTAGCAACATCGGAAAGTAGCAGAATCACAGCAGAATCGCACCACAGTATAAAGGAGATCCAGACCAAAATCTTGACAATGACCACTGATGTGACATGTTCTGTCCTGTAGCACCCTTCCCTTCCTATAAGAACTCCCCTTAGGCTAGTTCATTCAAATGCACCAAGGTGGGTTTTGGAAGCTCAGGAGAGGAAAGAGAGGAGAATCTAGAGATTTCAGGATGGAAGGAGAGTCTTCCCGCGTTATGAAGAGGAGCAGGCCTAGCAGCAAGATCAGGCGACTCTCCGACCTCGAGGGTCATCTGAGTGGGACGATCTTGTCGCATATGGTAAGTTGATTCATTTCAAATTTTCCATGTGAACCTTCTTCTTACTTCCTTCATTTCTTATTTCTTTCCTCTTCCAGCCATATCCACTCTTCCCAGGCCCGAGGAAGTTTTCCAAACTGCCATGGCTTTCAAAGCTAACTTCCAATATCTCCATTGGCATGAGGGCCATACTCTCGAAGTGGCATCTGCAGGGGCTCCTTATTCACGCCAAGCATTACGAGAAGATTCGTATGGACTGGGCGGCTATGGGCGCACTAGTGGAGATCTGGCATCCCCAGACCCACACTTTTATCTTCCCGACCTTCGAGGTGACCATCCTCCTCGAGGAGGTGGAACTTCTGCTCGGATTGAAGAAATTCAAGAGTGACGGGAAGCTGAAGGCTATGCGGATGCTGACACGGGGGACTTCTGAAAGCGTCCTTGGAAGCTTCATGCCGCCCGACGCAGCCAGAAAGGTCCGTACTCAAAAGGGGATCGATCTCTGAAAGCTCGCGGAGTGGGTCATGGACGCCCTGAGAGGGTCACCAGATGATGACTATTTGGAGGGAATCATGAAGGGGTTCACCATTTATCTGGCGGGTGCTCTCTTGTTCCCTTATACCGACAACATGGTGGAGGAAGACCAACTGGGTGCTATCTGCGGGATCTGGCGTGGAAAGAGGGTGGGACCCGCCGTCCTCGCCTATCTTTACAGCGGTCTTACTGCCTCGAGCATGGGTAAGCCTCCATTTGGTTGTGCACTTGTCTTGAATTGCTGGCTGGATTTGCATTTCAAATTCGACCATCGCGAGGGAATGCCAACCGCTTCGAAGCTCTTCCAACAAAGCCCTCTTCATCACATAGCCGACGTGTTAGGCTTCGGTGGTACCGTAGTGAACCGCGTTCCGTGGCTGAAGAAACGTGAAGACTGGCGGTCTCACTTTCGCACCGTGACACAAGGCTTCTTTACTTGCGCACCGGCATGTTTGCTTTCGCTAGATCTCCTCATGAGGTCTTCTCCCGAAGTTGATCTTCAACTGATCGGCGCGACCGAGTTCGTCCTTTATAATGCGCATCGGTGCTGCCTCTAGATTGGCATCCCACGCCATTCGTTCCCGCCACCGACTGGCATCGGTCCTTTGAAGAAGAGGGAGTTGGGCACTGAAGCAGACGCGAAGGAAGCGAAGGCCATTAAAGCTCCCTGGAAGACAAGTGTTGCGGGAAAGGCATTAGCGCACGTGGTGGAAGAATGCGAGCCGTGGAGGACTTATGTAACCGAACTGGGGAAGTTAAGGCCTAAGGCGCCTAAACCCCTGATGTAGCTCATTCTGCTTTCTGATGGAATAAAATCTGGCATTTGGATGTTTCGGACCCCCGTCCCCTTAATTATTATCTTTTTTGTGGTTTTTCTTTTTCTTTCATTTTTTTCTTTTGTTTGGATTATATACATACTCTAACCCCTTTTTTCTTTTTATTATATTTTTTATTATTTTTTATTATGGGGGCGTCCAGAGGCCTGGACGCCCCTGTTTTTTATAATTTTTTTTTCAATAAATGTTTTTTTGGAGCGTCCAGGGTCATGGACGCCCCTAATTTTTTATTTTTTTATTTTTTGTTTTGGGGGCGTCCAGACACCTGGACGCCCCTAAGTTTTTTTGATTTTTTTTTAAAAAATAAAAAAGTGGGGGCGTCCAGGCGCCTGGACGCCCCAATTAAAGCTCAATCTATATATAGGGGGGGGCTCCCCCCCCTTACTCACTTATTGTTCATTCAAACAATCCGGTCAAACCAGACAGACCCATTCTTCGCCCCAATGGAGTTAGGAGGCCCGAACCGAGGTGGAGACAAGCGTAAACGACTGGCTCGTCGTCCGAGGAGACTGAGAGACGATGTTGAGGAGGCCGTAGCAGAGGAGATTGCTGCGGAGGAGGAGATGGAGGTGCCGCTTCTGGCCGCGGAGGCCGCTGCGGATGCTGGTGACGCGGGAGAGGACGATCACGACCCGGTAAGTACTTCAGAATTCTCACTCTGTGGTTCAATAGGCTAAAACGGGCGTGCGAGAGGCTGTGAGAGAAGGCCGGGTAGTGAGAGAAGGAGGCGTCCAGGGGCCTGGACGCCTCCACTTTTTCTTTTTCTTTTTGTTTATTTATTTATTTACGTAAATAATAAAATAAAATTAAAAAATAAGGAGGCGTCCTAGGCCCTAGACGCCTCCATAAAAATATACATATTATTAATAAATTTTGTTTTGGTTTTTTTTTTCTAAAAAAGGAAAAAAGTAAATTGGAAGGAGGCGTCCAGGGAGTTGGACGCCTCCACAAGAAAATATAAATATTTTAAAAAAGTAAAAATAAAATAAAAAGAATAAGTAGTATATATACAGTGTTATTGTTTATTACTGTTCATGATGCTGATGTGTTCTTTGTTGGTTTTGTGGTTTGCAGGGCGTGATGAAGGGCCGGATTAGCTGGTCCCTGGTGGTGGCAGCATACCGTGGGCTGCCGGATTTCCAGAGGGCGCGTGTGGATGCCATGGGCTTTGGAGCTTTCCTTAGGATCGAGCCCTTCCGGCTCGACCTTCCTCTTATCCAGGCATTGAGGGAGCGGTGGCATGCACCGAGCCGGGCGTTTTTGATGCCCTGGGGGCACATGGTGCCGACACTAGAGGACGTGGCTCAGATTACCGGGCTACAGGTTGACGGAGAGGCAGTCAGCGGGGTCACCTACCCCGACTACCGAGAGAGTGCCCTGGACCTGCTGTGGTTAGAGACGAGCGTGACTGATAGAGATAGCAGGGTAGTCGGCCGAGTGGAGATCATGGAGACGCTCGGATTCGTCAACCCGCGCCAGCGGGTTAGCGAGACTGGAGCGAGTTCTTGGCTCGACTGGAGGGGGATGCTCGTGCAGCTTTCACCCAGGATCCGAGCGAGAGGGAGCTGGTGGACCTAGATCTTCGGAGGTTTCTTTTCTTCTTCCTGGGCCGCCTTCTGCTGGGGACGAAGGGGGATGGCATCCACTGTCGTTTCCTCGGGATCTTGGCGGATTTGTACAGAGTGGGACACTACGCGTGGGGAGCGGCTCTGCTTGCCCATTTGATTGCTGATCTCTCCCAGACTTCGGAGAAGGAGACGACAGTCAGCGGCTTCGCACCTTTCCTCCAGGTAAACATTTTATTTATGCATTCCCACAGTTAAATATGCAATTATTGTACTAATGATGTATGATGGATGCATGTGTGGAGCTATTACTATTTCCCGATGGGGAGGGCTAGGCATGGGAACAGGAGGGCCGTGCCTCTGGCGCGGCAGTGGAGGCCGGTCGTGGTTGCAGCACCCCACGGCTACCAGCTGGCGTCACTTCGTCGGGAGCTGAGCGAGTATCCCGAGGCCATGGTATGATGCGTATGATTTTTTTTTGTGTTTATGCAAGTGACTGAATGGTAACTAACATAATGTATGTATGGTGATGCAGGTGGTGTGGAGGCCCTACCTGGGCATGGGCGATGCCGGCCAGCCCTGGTTTGTAGCGGGTCTTCCTCGCTTCAGGCGGGACGTGTGGGTCCATTGCCTGAACGAGATTGAGCCGCTGCGGCTTAGACTGGTCATGAGGACGTTGGGGCTGGCCCAGGAGTGGGTTGACGTAGATGCGTCGGCCCGCATTGGGCGGAAGACCAAGGAGAAGGTGAAGATTGTGGACTGGCGTACGCGCTTCCCAGCACAGTACCAGGACTGGCAGCAGGGCGGGGTCCCAGTGGTGTCCCATGTACAGGACAGCACAGATTACATGAGACGATATCGAGCTACGTACGGGGACCGCCTCTCCTTCGGCGGTATGGCAAGGGTAAGTGTGAAATGAAAATGCTTCACCCTTCTATATGTATATGCATGTGGTACTGACTTATGTGCAATGCAGGATGCTCGTGACAACATGATCGCCGACCTGCGGGCCCAGCTGGCGGACGCCAGGCGGCAGTTGGTGGCCATCTGACAGGAGTTGGAGATCCTGGTGAGTCTATGCAATGCATTTTTTGTGACCTGGATTTTTGATGCTTAACCTTTGACTGACGTTTGCCCCGTGTTTCAACGGGCCCACCAGATAGCGACAGCCGGGATGGTTGGTGGAGCGGGTTCCAGTTCGCGGGGCCCTCCTTCGGAGGTTTCTGCCCTCCAGGAGCAGCTGGCGCACACGGTGGCTCGGGCTGAGGAGGCCG